>VWZE01003726.1:134174-189868 GCA_013396675.1 Eubucco bourcierii
AAAAAAAAAAATTGAGGGATTTTTTAAAAAAAAAAAAAAAAAAAAAAAAAAAAGCCCCACAATTATTTTAAACACTTCCAAAGTAACAGAATGAGCCAAATTATCCCCTTTTTATTCCCCACCCCCCACCCCACTAAGCCTAGAACTGGCGAAGATATGAAAGGGTGAGATTATGGCTTCTGCTGCTGACACTTCCCATCAGATCTTTAGGCATCAGTTTTAGATCAAGGGCTTGGTTTACAGAAGCATTTTGGCACCCAGCTCCCTCCAGTGTTTCATTTGATTTCTCTTTTAATTCTTTTTTGGAAGCAGCCTGCACCTTTTGGTGATGAAAGGCTTCTATAAGCCTGCACCTAGGAGGATTTCCATTCTTTTTAAGCTGTAATATTGGTAGTTTGGTAGCTGCCCTCTCCTTTGGGGGTCACAAGAATCTTGGGCAGCTGCTGTGGATTGGTTCCTTTCATTAGCAAATGGGTCTTCAATTAATGAGTCACTGGGAAACAGATTTTCCCCACACGAAGCTAGTAACCAAAACACTATTAAAGTGCTGCAGTAAATAGGCCTCTAACAAGGTGTAGAAGGGAAAATAAAAACTTCCAGGGAAGTTCAGTACAAAGAGCTTTGTTGTTTGTAAACAGAATGGTCTGAAAGAAGGGGGGGGGGAAATACCAACAGCAAACTGGCAAAGCTGTGTAGAGGTTTTGGGGAAAGCATTGAGGCAGACCCTCTGTGGGCTTTGGGGGTGGTGTGCCAGGTTCACAGCACACAGACTTCTTACAAGGGTTATTTTTTACAAGGGCTTGTGTTGATAGAACAAGAGGGAGTGGATTTAGAGTTTGAGAAGGGCAGATTTAGGCTGGAGATGAGGAAGAAATTCTTTAGAGTGAGGGTGAGAAGACACTGGCACAGGTTGGCCAGGGAGGTTGTGGAGCACAGAGAGGGAGGGTGAGGAGACACTGGCACAGGTTGCCCAGGGAGGTGTTCAAGGCCAGGTTGGATCAGCCCTTTAGCAACCTGTTCTAGTGGGAGTCATCCCTGCCCATGGCAGGGGACTGGAACTAGATGATCTTTGAGGTCACTTCCAACCCAAACCATTCTACCACAGACACATGAGCAATAGGCTGTGTCCTGCCCTGCCTAACCTCTTCTCTGGAAGTCCTGCAAGGGGCTTGCCAGCCCCCAGGAGGGGTTGTGGTTGTTTGCTGGAGTCCCACAAGAAGCTCCTAACTCACTTCAGTATCTCTCATTACAGCTGGAAGCCTGATGAGGTGATCTCTGAAGGTCCTGAACAGCTCAGCCAGTCACGGGGACTGCATTAGAAAGAAGAATAATGGCAACAAGTTCCTTACATCAGTCCTCAGGGAAGTGTCACTCTTGCAAATGAAGGAGATTTACTTGTTCTGATTTCCCTGCTCGATTTGAAGGCTCCTAGAGCCCAGCCAGTGCCGCTGCAAACACTTCTTGGTTGTTATTTTAAAACAAATCGACTTCACTTCTCTGCTTTCTTTTCTCAGTTACCACTAGAAAGAGGTGCTGCAGCTAGCACTAATGGCTGTCTGGGAAGCTCAAGCTGAAAACTATATTTTATTCAATCAATTGTGGTGCCAGCTTCTCACCTGTGTAACAGTATTGACTACAGCAGCAGCAACCAGAGCCTCCTTCTACATTTAGTAACAGCCAACACCAGAACCAACCAGCCGAGTCACCACGCTACAGCCTTCCCTCACCTTGATTTGGTGATGCCATCCATCAGCTGTGTGTGCCAAGGCAGACAAAGCATTTTGGGGAGCTCATTTAACACCCTGGAACAGCTACCAGGTTTGGGGTGGGTTGGTTTATGTTTGTTTGAAGGGCTTGGAAAGTTTGGGACTTACTATTAAGAGACATTTACCTCAAAACCCAGCTTGGGTCATCTGAAAGTCTTGAGGAGATGCTGACCTGATCAGAGTCAATCAGAGGTTGTGGATGTGAACAGAACCAGATTTTATTTACTCTGGGTTTATTGATTTTGTTTGTTCTGGGTTTGTTTCTTTCTTCTGGGTTTATTGATTTAATTTATTCTGGGTTTATTGATTTGATTTATTCTGGATTTATTGATTTGATTTATTCTGGATTTGTTTCTTTATTCTGGATTTATTGATTTGATTTCTTCTGGGTTTGTTTCTTTATTCTGGGTTTATTGATTTGATTTATTCTGGGTTTATTGATTTGATTTATTCTGGGTTTGTTTCTTTATTCTGGATTTATTGATTTGATTTCTTCTGGGTTTGTTTCTTTATTCTGCATTTATTGATTTGATTTATTCTGGGTTTATTGATTTGATTTATTCTGGGTTTGTTTCTTTATTCTGGATTTATTGATTTGATTTCTTCTGGGTTTGTTTCTTTATTCTGCATTTATTGATTTGATTTATTCTGGGTTTATTGATTTGATTTATTCTGGGTTTGTTTCTTTATTCTGGATTTATTGATTTGATTTCTTCTGGGTTTGTTTCTTTATTCTGCATTTATTGATTTGATTTATTCTGGGTTTATTGATTTGATTTATTCTGGGTTTGTTTCTTTATTCTGGATTTATTGATTTGATTTCTTCTGGGTTTGTTTCTTTATTCTGCATTTATTGATTTGATTTATTCTGGGTTTATTGATTTGATTTATTCTGGGTTTGTTTCTTTATTCTGGATTTATTGATTTGATTTCTTCTGGGTTTGTTTCTTTATTCTGCATTTATTGATTTGATTTATTCTGGGTTTATTGATTTGATTTATTCTGGGTTTATTTCTTTATTCTGGGTTTATTTCTTTATTCTGGGTTGATTGATTTTGTTCTGGGTTGATTGATTTTGTTCTGGGTTTGTTTCCTTTTTTTTTTTTTAATTTGATCTATTCTGGTTTTGTTTCTTTATTCTGGATTTATTGATTTGATTTATTCTGGGTTTATTTCTTTATTCTGGGTTGATTGATTTTGTTCTGGGTTGATTGATTTTGTTCTGGGTTTGTTTCCTTTTTTTTTTTTTAATTTGATCTATTCTGGTTTTGTTTCTTTATTCTGGATTTATTGATTTGATTTATTCTGGGTTTATTTCTTTATTCATGTCTTATTAATTTTGTTTAACCTTAGATTATATAAACCAACTCACCTGTGCTAAAGAAAAGCACACAGGATTTACAGTCCTCAGCATTTTAAGAGGGGTAGCTTTAGCCCCATTAAAACCTGCCCACAGTTCTCTGGCTTTACCAAGGGATTTTGCTTGTTTGTTTGTTTGCAGCCTCCTCTCAAAAAGCACGAGGCAAAACCATTCCATGTGAAGTTTTATTTGCCTCACACATCCCTGCCAGCTCCTCCAAGCTTAGAGCTCTTTGTTACTCAAAGAACAATGATTCTCCTACACTGTCTCTCTCACTTTGGGGTTTAATAGGTGTTTATTTCCCAAGTCTATAGATAAATCTCCTGGTTTCCAGCAATCTGAATTTGTTTGGTGGGCACTAACAATATTTCTTATTGCTGTTGGTGTGCCTAAGAAGGAATCTGACCATGAGCCTTGGTGAAATCACAGACTCGAGGTCTTGCATTGGAAGCCCTCAGCAGGCAGCAGCCGTCAGAAGTGATGCCAGGAAACACACTCCTGATTTTTTTTCTAGCCTCTATCACACCTCGTGGCTGTGCAAAGCTGATGGGCAACAAGGCAAAAATCAGTGCTAACACCAGCCCTATCACTTCAAAGGATCACAGAGGGGTTCTTCAGTCTTCCACGTGCAAGGCAGAGTGGGGCTTCTAGCCAGGGAGTGGCAAGAGTCAAAGCAGCCCTCGGGTGGGAGTAGTGGAGATGAGAAACCAAATCATGCTTCAAGATGAAGAGTGATAAATTCTTGCTGGAACTCCCTAGCTGGATTTGACTGTTCCCAAAGTCCCTCCCATTTTCCCTGCTAATCCAAAAAAGGCTTAGTCCCCAGGGAGGTTTGTCTGAGGAAACATTCCTGACACCAACCCTGCCTGAAAGGAAGAGCTGTGGGTGCTGAACTGAGCTGAGCCAGACCGTTTCAGGAGCATCATTCTGCTGGCAAAATGGGAGAGCATTTCCATGCTGGAGCCACGGAGGACATTGCCGAGGCACACACACACTGATTCACTGCTCTCACAGAAGGCTCCTGCGTGCTGAGCAAGACATGAACACGATCCTAGCCCAGAGCACATTCCTGATCAACTCCCAGGCTGCTTGGAAGAACACAACGCAGCAGCACCAGGAGTCAAGCAAAGCATGGACAGAAACTTCCAGCACCCACATCCCCTTTTCTTTTCTTTTGCCTCCTTGCTCAGGCTCCCTAGGCTGCCCCCCACATCCTGGACCCTCCTTACCTGGCTCCACCTGGTCGGGTTCGTGCCGAGTGTCTGTGGAATCTGCCGCATCACCGCTCATCTTAATCTCTGCAACAGGAGGCACAACTGATTTTAATGACAGGTCACAGGCATGTGTGGCTGCCACTAAACAGCACAAATGAATGTGTAATTATAATAAACCATCAGACTTTCAAATTTCTGATTCCTCAACATACAGTCACTAGAATATTCATCAGCTCCGAGGATGCACTTTCCCTCCTGTTGCTCTTTGCATCTCCCTCACTTCTTTCCCTCTCCCCACTTTGCTGCTGCCTTCTCACCTCCTGCATCACTCCTCTCCAGCCCAGAGGATGAGGAGTTCTTTCAGTAGGAGCCCTCCCAGCCTCAGTGGCCTCTCCTCTGAGCTTTCTGCAAGCTGCCTAACCCAGCTGGTGTGGCTCACGTTTTGACACTGTTCTCCACCACACCTGTGGATGAGGTGGAGGATCCCTCCCAGCTTTCCCCTCTGCTCCCACGTCCTCGAGTTGGTTCAGCCATGCTGGTGCTTGGTGCTGTATGAAGCTGGCCTCAGCCAGCCACCCACAGAGCAAGATGCTTCCAGAGAGGGAAGCAAAATCTCTCTCCTCCTCTCACTCCCTTGCAAACTCAGTTTGTTTCACTCGACACCCCTGAGCCCCCAGCCCAGGAGCAAGAAGAGTGCTTTGCCACCAGGCTCCTGTGTGTTCCCCTCCTTCCCCCATCCTTAGCAATGCCAATAAACTTGCCATTTACCCTTGAAGTGATGGCTGCCACCACACCCGGGGCCACGTTCTCCTTCGGGGACAGCTGAAAGACAAGGTGGGAATGGTTAACTTGGCTCTGGATTGCTCATAGCCAGCCACAGCACCAGGCAGTGAAAGAAGGAAGAGGATCTATTCAAATTCAGATGGACACCCCCTCAGCTCTTCTACCTTTTGCATGGGAATTTTAACTCTTTCCAGGCTAGTTGGGAAAAATGATAATGATTTTTTTTTTAATAAAGAACCAAGGGATTTGCATGAGCTTCCTGCAGCCAATCCCAGCCACAGGAGTCACCCAATTTGCATTGGGTAATAACAACAGAATGGAAGCTGGGCCACTGTTTTCTGTGGTTTTACTGGGGTAGAAAAGGCAGGTGGAAGCCTTCTTAAAGGCATCATGCAAACCTTTTCCTCTCTCCCATAGGGGCCCTGTGCAGTGGCCAAAGGACTGAGAAGCAGCCTGTAAGGTGTTTTTTTTTTTAATACCCAATTCCCTCTTATTCACACCAAAGCAGACAGCTCTTTGGGTTTGTTAAGGTTTTCTTTGCCCCTATTCAAACTTCCAGGGAAAATGGCAAATTATTTGCTGTTTGGACAAAACTGGAGAGCTGTGTTTAGGCTAAAGTTTAAAGCATTTTCTTCAGCAAATGAATAAAGGAAGGAAAAAAAAAAAAAAAAAGCAAACCCAAACCAAATCTGACAAGATTTGTTGGTTTGTTGTTTTTTTTTTTTACTGGAGATAGAGTGCAGAAGCATTCACAGACTTCAGACACTTCCTGTCTTTAAATTTTATTAAGGAATGAGAGGGAAAAGGAGAAAGAAAGGGAAAAAAAAAAAAAACTGTGGCATTTCTTTTTCCCTTCAAGTCAATCCACTGCAATTAAAACATGAACCTTTAGTGGGGCTCCTAAGCATTGCTACTGCAGGAAGGGTAATTATCATCAGCCATAAACATCTTCTTGTCTTGTAATACTGCCAAAGGACCCTAACTTAAGGAAGCTACAAAGCACAAAGTTTTGGTTGCTGCCAAAAAGTATCTTAAAAAAAAAAAAAAAAAAAGAAAAAAAAAAAAAAAANAATTATAAAAAAAAAAAAAAAAAAAGGAAAAAAAAAAGAAAAAAAGCCAAGTTCTCATAGAAGAGAAGAAGAAAAATCATAAACTGTGCCCAGTAGTTTGGTGCTTGCAAGTTAACAAAACAAAGTAGTGCAGGTTTCACTGTGGGCACACCAATAACAAATGAATGCATGTGAGAGGAAGGAAATTATCTAACTCTTGAGACCAAGGAGCTGCTTGTGGGTGCAGAGCAAGAGACAGAGCAGGAGGAGGAAAGATGCAAAAGCAAAACACAAAAAGCTTTCTGCCTCTCCCAGGTGTGAGCCCTCAGCCCCCTCTGCCATTTATAACCTGGGGTGGGTAGGGAGGAAAGGAGGAATTGCTGCTGCAGCTTGGTGACATCTCACATGCTCTCCATCCCTCCTCCTGGAGTCAGGAGATAAGGAGGCAGCCTCTGATTCTCTTGTACATAGAGCAGAAGAATTTTATTTACACAGAGATTCAAATTCCCATCACAAATGTACACAAGTTGTTACCGTTCAGATATCTTGAGGGGGGAAGAAAACAAACTAAAATCCCAGGAAGAAAAAAGAAAAGTCCTTTGACCAAAGCTGCCCAGATTTTGTAGACCTATGTACTGCTGGTGTGGTACCAATCATCTTCCAGGCAAACTTTGACTCATAGACTTGTTTTGGCTGGAATAAATCCTCTAAGATCCTTGAATCCAACCATCAACCTAACACCAGCATGGCCATTGAACCCTGTCCCCAGGTACCATGGCCACATGCTTCTTGAACACCTGCAGGGATGGGAACTCCACCACCTCCCTGGGCAGCCTGTGCCAATCTCTGACCACTCTTTCTATAACAAACTTTTTCCTCACCTCCAACCTAACCCTCCCCTGGCACATTCAGGCCATTTCCTCCCATCCTATCACCTGATCCTAAGCAGAAGAGACCAATCCCCACCTCACTGCAACCTCCTTTCAGGCAGCAGTAGAGAGCAATGAGGTCTGCCCTCAGCTGCTGCTTCTCCAGACCAAACAAGCCCAGTTCCCTCAGCTCCTCCTTACCAGACCCCTTCTCCAGACCCTTCTCCAAAGAAAAGTCTCTCACCCTTCACTCCTTGAGAACAAGGAATAGGCATTCAGAGGAATTATTTCTGAATGTGATATAAGTGTAGCCAAGATAAAGGCAACAGCTTTACACTGACACCCAAGAGCCTTCCACTATACACCAGGCTGGAGTAGTCCATCTGGATTTGACACCTCCACCTCATCTGACAAAACAACTCAAGGAAAGGCTGTGAGGCTTCTGAGTCCAGCTGAATGCAGGCTCCTGCCATGCAGCTCTGCAGGGTTGGCAGCATATGGAGAATAAGCAGGTTATAAAATAATCTCTGGGAAAAAAAATAATGTACTTAGGATTACCCAGCTCCTAACCACAGACCTCTTAGGAGCCGCCACTGTGGCCTTGGCCATATTAAAAAATGTGCTGCTAGACCTCAGCTAGCAAAAGTACCTGGAGTAGGGGCAGTCTGGTTTGTTCAGCCAGCCCAGAGAAACTGCACCAGTGCAGACATTTCTCCACTTCTGCTGGATGTATCTGCAGCTCTGGTTTTGCTGAGACAAATGGTGTCAGCAAATAAAACTTTCCCAAGCCCTTATTCCTTGTAGTTGTTCAGAGTCAACCACCCTGAGGAGGTGGTGGTGGTGGTGGTGGTGGTAACTCAGCTTGGCTGAGCCCACAGATGGAGCCTATTGAATTTTCAGTGCTTTGGGTGCCAGAGCCCCTCTGGAAGCTGCAGAAAGGTGAAATATCCAAATGCCTGGGGAAGAGGGAGTGGCACCTCCCAGGGAAGAGGCTGCTGCAGGGCAACCCTCTCAGCAAGGAGGAAGGAGCCCGAGCAGCCACCTTCACCTTGTGCACTGCATCTTCTCTGCACAGGCAGGCAAGAGGCAGAGCAGAGCTCTGCAGCAGCTGGCTACAGGGCCACGCTCTTCAGGGCTGCAGAAAAATCCTCCCACCAGTGCTGGGCTCTGGCGTGGGGACGTGGTGGGGCCCAGCCTGGTCTCCCACCCTGCAAAACGACCGCTTCAAGTTCAGACCCCTCTGAGAGGTGGCAGGCAGGGACGATCGGAGCGCAGAAGTTCAGCATGCAGCTGGCCAGATCCAGCCTGGGCCTGGTGCCACTTTGACAGAGGGCACAGTATCGATCTGGGCAATCTTCTCATGAAGAAAGAGTCGCCCACAAGCAAAGCAGCTGGGTGGGTAGGAGCCTGCGGGGGCTGCGTCCCCAAGAGACACGGTGCAGAAGCACACCCAGCGCAGGTGCTCAGACGAGTCAGGCTCCCAGCCCCAGCCAAGACCACGAGAGCCTCCTGCTCCCCACAGCCTCTCCTTGTGGCTGGCCACAATGCCAGGGGCTCCCCAGCTGCCCTCCCTCTGGCTGGCACGGGGAGCCAACCTGCTCAGTGGGGTGCCAACCAGCCATGATGGGGCTGCAGGCATCCCAGAGCCTTGCACTGCAAGCATCCCAGAGCCTTGCACTGCAAGCATGGGGCAGAAGCTTTGGCCACCTCTGCTGGCCCAAGGCAGGCTGACATTATGTTAGGTGACCTAACATCTGTCTGTCCCTGCAGGCCTGCCTGTGAGCTTGCAGAGGGGCTAGAAGCAGCAGACATGGAGCCCGTGGTCTCATCCACACAGCAGGGCCACCAAACCCCTGAGTTTCACTGCAGTGTGCCAATAGACATGCAAAGGGAACGAGCCTGGGACAGCTCAATGGATGTATCCACTCCCTACCTGGGGACAACACACAGTGTTCTGTGCTGCACAAAGCACTGGACACAGGTTATGAGCAGGGCACAGAGTTCCCATATCCTCAACACCCTGCTTCCTGCAAGGACCATAGAAGGAGCTGTCAGGATATGGCCTTCATTGCTGCCACCATTCTACTCCTACCTCAGTGTCACCCTCAGCTCCAGCACACCCAGGGACACAGTCCTGCCCCTGGACTAGAGGGGCTTGAGCTGAGGGCAGAAGCTAAAATCACTCTTCCAGCTCAGCACAGCTCCAAGGGGTTTGGCAATGACTGCTCCTGTTCCCCCAGCTAACTGCAGAGGAGAGTTCTGCTCGGAGCTGTGAGGCTACCTAAGCTGTACATCTGGACCAGGCTCCCTGGAAGGAGGCTTCTCTCTTTGTGAGTATCCCTGTTCATTCATTCTTCCCTCAACCCAACCTCCTATAGCTCCATCCTCATTCATTCCTTCTTCCATTTCCCACTTGGTCATCAACTTTCCTCCTTCCAACCCACATCCCCTCTCGTTCTCAAGCACACACACAGGCTCCTCCACCCTTGCCGCATCCCTCTGTGGGTTTATGCTCTCTCACTCCTCCCAGCTTTATCCCAATGACTGGACCCACAGGTCAGGCACTAAATGCCCATTTCCCAGGTACCCAAGAGACCTCTGTGCCCTGCTCCACAAGCCAGGTTAGGGCTGGCAGTGTGCATAGTGCACTCGCATTATGGGCACAGCTTGGCAGCCCCCAGCAGAGGATCAAGGCACCATCCATGCCCATTTGGGAATGTGGGCACTTAACCAGGCTGAGATAGCTGACTCCAGTAAGAGAAAAGCAGAGGGAAAAGAGGGAGGAAAGGTTACAGGAACCAGAGCAACCCCAGTTTCTTCCCAAGCCCACGGTCCCAGCTACATGGTGAGCTCCAACCCGGTCCTTCCTCAATGCTCTTTACCTGCGTGCACGGATTCCAGGTTCACCATCCTGCTGGTGGAGGGAAATCCACGGTGTGCCCAGCCTCCTGCCGTCAGCCCCAGGTTGCCAGGGGCTGCCAGTTTGCCCTCGCTCCTCTGCCAGCCGCTGCCTCTCAAACCAGGCGTGGGTCCGCTGCCGAAGGGACCTAGAGCTCCATTGCCTGTTGCCATGCAGGGCCAGGTGAGCATGCGGCGCCGTGCCACGCCTCGCCCCACCTCCGGCTCCCTCGGGTGCCCTGACACCCAGCAGCCTGGCGCCCGGCCCATGCAAAAGCCTCCATTTGCATATTAGTAACTCGGGAATGGATGAGTCCCTGCAGCACTACCAGGGCGTGGGGTGGGAAGGAGGGAGGAAGGAAGGTGGTTTGCCCGCCCTCAGCTGCACATATACAGCCCACAGCACCTGCCTGCTGGCCTGTGAGAGGGGGGCTTTGAAGGAGCTTTGGTCTCAAACCCCCCACACACACCCCCAGATCCAAGCTGACCCCTTGTGGATGGCTTCTTGGCTCTGCCCATTGCCATGCACAGGTATGAGAAGCCAAGGCATCAAGCCAGGCTGGGCAGCAGCCACTAGCAGCCAGAAGGGAAGGTGTCCAAGCTGCAGGAACAGCCCCTCCAGCAAGCAGCCTCTTCACTTCTTTTCTGGCCGCTCTGAGAAACTCGAGAGTCTGCCCAGAGTGAGCTGTGAGAGCTGCCTGTGAGGCTGAGCCTCTGCATCCCCTGGGTGAGGGCTGCCCCTGAATGATGCCATGTGAAACAGCAGGAAAAGTAGAGCTAAGAGCCCGACTGGAACCTGACTTGGCTAAAGACACAGGGTAGGGTTATCATCAGCACATGTGGACTTCGCTCTCCTGTCCTGTGCTCTCTGCAGCATGTCAGACCCCCAAGAAGAGGAGAGGAGTAGCAGAGGGGCAGCAGACAGCCCTTCCTCCTCTGCCATATTGTTTGACTGACTTTCATGGAAGCCAGGCAGAAAAAATCCCCTGATGTTGCCTTCTTTGGTAGGAAGCTTCCAGAGTCCAGATCCTCACGCTGCTCTCTGAGCTTCGACGGCGACCAACAGCCACCTGACGGACCCAGGCACTGTGGTTGTTCCCTGTCCTTGCCTTGCACCGCCTCGACGACCCCCAGCACTGCCTGGGGCAGCAGGGACATCTGAGCTGCGGCACCGCTCAACCCCCTGCTGAAAGCGTTAACAGGCTCGATTGTTCGCTGCCAGGTACAAGCTATCACACATTCATCTCTCCCTGGCTCATTCACGTTCCAGGGCTCTCGGCTTTCCCACATGCTGCTCTCCCTCCTGGAAAGACAGGTTTCTCTGAAGAGATGGGTGGGCGGGCGAGCAGGCTCTCCAGCCTCACCTCCAGCCCAGTTTGGGGTTGCATTGCCTGCCCTTGGCTTGCCTGGCCAGAGAGGACATCCTCAGGAGCAGGCTAGGAGCAAAGGGTGGAGGTGCTAAACGAAACTCAGACAAGGAAAAAAAGTGGAGGGAAGTGTGGAGAGGTGGAAGGGGGAAGGCAGGGTGAAGGGAAGTTCCCAGGTCGGAGGAGCGTTTTGCAGGCTGGGCTGTGAGGGGGATTTCTGAGGAGTGTGCTCGGTGCTGCTCCAGGAAGCAGAGAGGTGGCAGGGGGCGGTTTGCACAGGCAGCGTTTGGAGCTGCCGGAGGGGCTGGACTGCTGCCACCGATCCCAAGCCTGTGGTGGAACCCCAGCAGCCCAGGCCCTCTTCTCGGGGCATACCTGGGCAGCTGCTGGGTGTTTTCTGCGTGACCCCCACCTCTGTGGTTTCCCAGCCTTGAAGACCGATGTGATCGGGTGTCTTCCTGCGTCAAGCACCCTGGCTTGCAGCCAGTTTAAAGAGCCTTTAGGACACGAGAGAAAGGTTGTGGAAAGGCTGAGGACCACAAGAGCTTTCCTTCTGCCAACATCAAAGCACATTTTGTACCCCAGTTTTCACTCGATACCGCTCTTTACTCCCTGCTTCCCGGTATTTGCCCCTTGCTCCAGACCCGAGTAGCCTGCCCAGGAGCCCCATGGAGACAGGTCCTGCCCGGTGGCACCCGGAGCCGGGTAGAATCCCGGGCATCCTCTGGCCGGGGATGCTGGCCCTGGCCACGGGCAGGACCGCAGTGCCCTCTCCTGGCCCTGCCATACACAGCCGGGGAGCCGCCGCAGCCCCAGCCGCAGCTGGTGGGACCTGCCTTTTCCGACCATTAATTCCGAAAAAACATTAATATTAAGACGCTTTTCCCCTCAGACAGCTGTGGGAGCAAAGCCCTTCACCTGAATGCCCTTGGCATCAGTGATGTGCTGCTGCAGACGAGACTACACTGCCTGAAACAGCTCTGCTACCCAGAGAGAAGGAGAGGAAGACTCACAGCATCATCACTCCTTTCTCCTCCAGAAACAAGAGCCCCTTCCTCCCAAGGCAAAGGCAGACTTGCTTTAACTCTGCCCCGAGATGATCACTCCCAGCCTCCAGCAGATATGGACACATCAATTCATCTAATTCATCAATTCATCTGCTCCCATCCTCACCATATCCATGAGCTCCTCCACTTCTGCACCCTTCTTGGAGGAAGAAAAGCTCTGCAGCTAGCACTCGATTTATGGAGTGTGGCCTTTGGATGGGCCTGGAAGCATGAAATGCAGAAAGGTGTTGCAAAATCCCCCACTGCTAGCAGCAAGGATTTATGTCACTGCTCCTGGCCAACTGCACCTTCTCCCTGTGCCAGGAAGGTCTCCTGTCTCCACCTGCCACAGCTGCTTCTGGAGGGTGTTGCTGAAGTGCATGGAGAAGGAGGGTTTTTCTTTGGAAAGGCAAACACACTGCAGTGCTCTTCTCCAGCAAGGCTGAGAAGCCAGCAAGATCCTGCAGAGACCAAGATCATAGAGTCACAGAATGTCAGGGGCTGGAAGGGACCTCAAAAGATTATCTGGTCCAGCCCCACTGCCAGAGCAGAATCACCCAGGGCAGATCCCACAGGAACACATCCAGGCAGGGTTTGAATATCTCCAGAAAGAGAGACCCCACAACCCCCCTGGGCAGCCTGCTCCAGGGTTCTGTCACCCTCACAGGCAAAAAAGTTCTTCCTCAAGTTCACATGGAACCTCCTATGCTTCAGTTTCCACCATTGCCCCTTCTGCTGGCACTGGCATCACCCAGCAGAGCCTGGCTCCAGCTTCCTGCCACTCACCTGCACATCTTCAGAACCATTGCTGAGGTCACCTCTCAGCTCCTCTGCTCCAAGCTCCCAGCCCCAGCTCCCTCAGGCTCTGCTCCTACCAGAGCTGTTCCATTGCCTTCAGCATCTCTGTGGCTCTGTGCTGGACTCTCTCCAGCAGTTCTGTGTCCCTCTTGAACTGGGGGGCCCAGAACTGGACACAGGACTCCAGATGTGGCCTCCCCAGGGCAGAGCAGAGGGGCAGGAGAACCTCTCTGGACCTCCTCACCACAGCCCTTCTAACCCACCCCAGACTGGCGTTGCCCCTCCTGCCCACCAGAGCACACTAATGGCTTAGGGCCATCCTTCCATCCACCAGGACTCCCAAGTCCTTAGCTGCTCTCCAGCAGGTTAGTTCCCAACCCGTACCGATACACAGGACTGCTATGGGCGGCTGTGAGCGGGGCCTGGGGCATCCCTGCCCGCCGCAGCCCTCCGCCCGGGCACCCTCCCGCTGCCGGGGCACAGCCGCGCTCCGCCAGCACCCACTGGTGGAGGCCGCGAAACCTGCACCGCAAGCTGTGCCCGCCGGGTGCCCGGGCAGGACCGGACCCCCGAGCCTCGGCGTGGGCACTGGGAAAGCCGAGACACCACCTCTCTGCCACGCTCGGGGCAGTGGGCGGCGTGCGGCACACCCGAGGGTCAAGATCCCAGGAACGCCAGGTCGGAAGGGACCCCAAGGATCACCTACCACAGCCTTTTCAGGTGATGGAGCTGCAGAGAGCTGGCTCAGCACCCTGGCAAGCTGAGTCTTGAAGCTGTCCAGTGGAGGGAAATCCACTGTTGCCCTTGGGAGATGATCACAGGACATCAGGGGTTGGAAGGGACCCAAAGAGCTCAGCCAGTCCAAGCCCCCTGCCAGAGCAGGACCAGACAATCCAGCTCAGGGCACACAGAACACATCCAGACAGGCCTAGAAAGGCTCCACACAAGGAGACTCCACAACCTCTCTGGGCAGCCTGTGCCAGGGCTCTGGGGCTCCTACAGTCAAGAAGTGTCGAGCTGGAACCTCCTGTGCTGCAGCTTCCAACCATTGCTGCTTGCCCAATGCCAAGGAGCAAGTGAGCAGAGCCTGCCCTCAATGTCCAGCTGATTCCAAGGGGAAACAGTCCAATGGGAATCTCCTCAGCAGTAACTTGTCCCCATCACCCCTGTCTTCTCCCTGGGACTCCTTGTCCAAAGGGAGTCTCCACGCTCATGGTAGCAACCCTTTATGCACAGGTCCATGGCAGTAAGGTCTCCTCTAAGTCTTCTCTTCTCAAGGCTGAACAAATGTCCTTTGAGGATCCCTTCCCACCCAATGCATCCTGTGATTTTGCTGACTGCAGGGGAGTTGCAACAGGTGGCCTTTAAAGGTCCCTTCCAACCCAAACTATTCTATGAGTCTATTTCCCCCAGCATAGGAAAGACATGGAACTGTTGAAGTGGGTCCAGAGGAGGCCACAAAGATGCTCAGAGGGCTGCAGCACCTCTGCTACGAGGACAGGCTACAAGAGTAGGGGCTCTGCAGCCAGGAGAAGGCTTCCAGGAGACCTTAGAGTAGCCTTCCAGGATCCAAAGGGGGCTACAGGAAGGCTGGGAAGGGACTATTGACAAGGTCCGGGAATGCAAAGACAAGGGGCAATGGGTTTGAAGTGGCAGAGGGGAGATTGAAAGTGGATGTTAGGAGGAAGTTGTTTGCAGTGAGGGTGGTGAGACACTGGCACAGGTTGCCCAAGGAGGTTGTGGCTGCTCCCTCCCTGGAGGTGTTCAAGGCCAGGTTGGAGGAGGCCTTGAGCGACCTGTGCTAGTGGGAGGTGTCCCTGCCTATGGTTGAGCTTTGAGGTTCCTTCCAACCTTACCTTTCTAGGATTCTGTGACACACTCCAGCTTCTCACCTCCCCTCAAAGCCCAGCTCCACTGGAGCACACTCAAATCCAGGAATGACCACCAAGGTGAGCTCAGTGTATGCTGCTCACAGTGGACTCCATGGCCTCACTTATCCTCCACTCCTGGAGCTCCCACAACACAGCACTAGCCCTGCTGCACACACAAGTTCAGAGCATCCTTCATCCTGCCCTCCCAACTGTGTCCAGCTGGTAACATGTTCCTCTGATCCCCCAGAGCCAACACAATGGTTTGGTCCTGCTTGGTGCTGCCAAAAGAACCAGGGCAAGGGTAAGCTGTCTGTACCATCCAGAGCCCCAGTGCTACAAAATAAGCACATTCAAGTTTGGGGAGATAAGACCCAGTGGCTCACACAGCAAACTGATGTCATGTTCCAGCAGCCTTGTGCAAGAGACAACAATGGAAATGGGCTGCACAGGGCTCCCAGCTGCAAGGACACAGCTGTCCTGAAATCCCCTCTCTGCTCACAGTCCACCTTGCCACACAGCTGGATTTAACTCTGGCCACAGGGACAAAGTCCCACAGTGTCCAGCTGCAGCAGTAGCCAAAGAGGCAGAGAACCCAGCCCTGCAAGTGGGGACCACATAAGTGACAAAGCAGCAATTTCAGTTCCCCAGAACTCACAGAGGCCAAGCTGCTGAGGCTGCAGAAGTCCTTATCCCATCTCTGCATTCACCACACTAGGGGGAATCAGCACTCCACATTTCTTCCTCCAGCAGCCACTCAGCCAAGAGCTCTGAGCTGGCCCAAAATTCTGCCACCCTCATCTCCCCATTGCTGCAGACAAAGAATTCTCTATCAAGGCTGCTGGACCCAGGCAAGCCTCCAGCCACGTCTGCACATGGGACCCCAGCACTGCTCAGAGAGAGGAGCAGGCAACCCAGCCCTGCCTCTACTAGAGCTCAGCTTTTACTTCACCAGGGCTTGAAGCTTCCACAGTTGCTTTTGATGAGTCAAAACTGCCTCCTGCTGAGGGCTGGGTGGATGATGTGCTTCGAGATGCAGGACCACATCAACAGGCACTGTGGTGGGGCTGATCTTGCCACCCCCATCCATAGGTCTTCAGTGTGCAGGCTTCAGACAAGGGAACAAAACTTAATTAAGAACCCACCCAACTGAGTGTCACACAGAGAATCTTTCAGGCCAAGGATGCTTTAAAAAAAAAAAACAACCAACCAAAAATCAGTTTATTTTACCTTACAAATGATAAATAATTTGTTTTTTTGTTTTTTTTTTTAAACAAAATCATTTCAAGTGTGTTTTACTTCATGTTGCAATATTAAAATACCTTTCCTTTCTCCCCTCTTAAGTGAGTGATACAAAAATAATTGTGACCAAATTCTTTTTGTCCCAAATAAAGAAAAATCCCTCTAGTTTAGGCAAAAAGGCACATTGTGAAGGTTTTTCACCAGGAGGTAAAGGAGTTCACAACCACCCCAACCACCTCTCTCCCCTCCCTGCTTCTTCTGACTTGAGTGGAAGAGGACACAAGAACCAGGCAGCACTCCTGCAGTGCTTGTTTTCTGGTGTCTGATGCCCTCTAGATACACAGCAGGGCCAAAGTCAGCTTCAGTGTTGTCCCTGTTTTACATACAGGTGAAACCAAGGCACAGCAAAGCAGCAGAACTATCTAAGAGCTTCTTGTGGGTATCTGGCAGAGTAGGACAGAAAACTGAACCTAGCTGCAGAACGTTTTCTTCAAAACAACAGTGAGAACCCACCTGGGATCCTCCTCTCCCCCTTGCAGCCATGATGTGATCATGGCACTCACAAGTCTCCAGGTGTTGGTTTGCCTTTTTCTTCAGTGGGAGAGTCACAGGACCAACACAAAAAGTTGGGCCTTCACTAGTCTAAACAGGGATTAATTAGAGCCCTAATTACCAGCCCTTTAGGGGTAGAAGTTATTGCTGGGATAGATCCCCCCCATGTTATCTTCTAGCCACAGCCAGTTAGAAAAGGACAGAGGCAGGCTCTTGCTTTGGGTAGGCTTCGTACCTTCCTCGTACCATCCATCAGCTGTTTTCCCACTGGGAAATGCTGTTGTGTCACCAGGAGGTGAAGCCAGTGGAGAGGCTTCTTCAGGGGCAGAGATGTTTGACAACCCAGATCATCAAGACCATTTCTCTCCCTGCCCTGACCACTCATCAGGATGCTCAAGGCTGTCAACTGGTCAGAGCCGCCCCCCTTCACATCCAGCAACTCCACAGCCAGGCAAACAGCCCCCTCCTGGTGCTGCACCCCAGGAACACACATCTCCTGCTTCTTCCAGGAAACTGCATCTCCTGGCAGTGAACTGAGCCCACTTATCACAGTATGAGGCAGTTGTCAGGTGGGGAGGGAGTCACAGAGGGGGCCAGAAGGAAAGGCACACACACAGAGCTCTCCCGGCACAAGGCATCGCTGTCGACCTTGTTCCTTCTTTGGAGCAGCCAGCCCCAGGAGGCCCTCAGCATCACCAATGGTGGCAGGAGGCAGGTGAGCTGCCCCTTGGAAAGGTCTGGCCTGGCTCTGCTAGGTCTCCTCATCCCAGAGACAGAGCTGCTTCTGTGGCACGTAGTAATCAAAGGTGTAGCCCTTCTGGCAGCTGCGGATGCCGCACTTGTAGGAGGAAACCTTGCCCCCAGCATCCCGACTCCTGCAGTACTTCAGCATGCAGGGGTACCACTCAATGCTCAGGGAGTAGCTGCAAATGCAGGGCTTCCACAGGTCTGCACACAGCCTGCAACGCTGCAGGTCAGGGAGATCAGATGTCTGTGGCAGGACCTCGAACATGGAGCCATCCACTCCTGTGGGAGAAAGCAGAGAGGCATGGGTCAGGGCTCTGCTGGAAGGCAAGGCCAAAGGAGAGAGCCACCAGAGCAATGGCTGTGCAGTCTGCACAGTCTCCAGGACAGTTGAGGAGAAAGGGGTTAGTGTCTAGTGACAGGATGACAGAAATGGATTGAAGCTTAAGGAAGGCAGATTGAGACTGGAGATTAGGCAGGAATTCTTGACAGTGAGGGTGGGGAGACACTGGCACAGGTTGCCCAGGGAGGTTGTGGATGTCTCCTGCCTAAAGGTGTTCAAGGCCAGGTTGGATGAGCAACCTGGGCTACTGGAATGTGTCCCTGCCCATGGCAGGAGGTTGGAACTAGATGACTTTCAAACCCAACCCATTCTGTGGAACTACTTCCAGAGGCTGTTTGGCCACAAGTCTGAATGGGAACCATGGGGGAACAAAAACCCCTGGGGAAAGTAAGCCAAAAGATACACAAAGCATGCAGAGAAAATATTTCCTTTGAGTGATGCACTAAGTGAAAGGTTACCCTGAAAACACCTAATTAAGTTCATTAAGAGAGCATCACCAAAGGAAGTGAGAGAAGCTAACCAACAGACTAGTGCCTAGGTTGCTCAGGGAGGTGGTTGAGGCCCCACCCCTGGAGATACTCCAAGTGAAGCTTGACAGAGCTCTGGGCAACCTGATCTGGTTGAGGATGTCCCTGCTGACTGCAGAGGAGGTTGAACCAGATGACCCTTGGAGGTCCCTTCCAGCCCAGCCCATTCTCTGGTTCTGTAATGAGGTGCAAGAAGCTGTACAAATGCCTTAGAGACATGACAGTGAAAAAGCAGCCAAAATGATCTCTGCTATCAGCAGAAACCTGGCAGGAGCCATCGCAGCGGTGCCAACCTGCCGACAGGAGCAGTTCCAAGGAAACTGAGAGAAACTTACCTTTCTCCAGCCAAAATTTGACATCTTCCTCTCTGGTATAAATTGCTTCTTTGGCCTCTGCACAGACATTGTGGATGTGGGAGCTGAGCTGGGCTCCCTTGCTGAAGTTGACAGCTACATCCATGCTGAGATGCTCCAGGCCCCTCACCTCCTCCGCCTGCCGCACAGTCCTGGGATTCTTCTGCAGAGCATCAAGTGATGAAAATTAGAATCCTGGTTGCAACCATTTACTCCTTACATCATGCCATGCTTCCACAGCTCCACAAGATGTGCAACTGCATGCTCCTCTGCAAATGCACCTGCATCCTATCTAGTTGGAAGGAACTTCTCATTGATGCTAACACTGCTGAGAGTTTATCACTGCCCTGATTTTCCCATGATCATTTCTTAATGCTTTGCCCTGGTGAATGGTTTCAACTCAGTAGTTCCCTCACTGGGCACTGAGGGGCAGAGATTTGCATGGTGACTGCCTTAGCCATCCACCCACTTTTTGATACAGCTAGGATGAACTAAACCATGCCCCCTTCCAGAATAGCTGGATGGGACCTGCAGGAAGGCTGGAGAGGGACTGTGTAGAAAGGCTTGGAGTGGCAGGACAAGGAGCAGCAGTTTCAAACTGGAGCAGGGGAGATGTAGGTTGGACATCAGGAGGAAGTTCTGCACAATGAGAGTGGTGAGACACTGGCACAGGTTGCCCAGGGAACTGGTTGAAGCCCTATCCCTGGAGACGTTCAGGATCAGACTTGCTGTGTCCCTGAGCAGCCTGCTCTAGCTGCAGGTGTCCCTGCTGCCTGCAGGGAGGTTGGGCAGGATGAGCTTTGAGGCTCCCTTCCAACTCAATGTAATCTGTGAACACTGCTGATGAACTCCATTTAATCTCAAGCCTCTCAATCCAGCAGAAGTGCCTGGCACAGGTTGCCCAGGGAGGTTGTGGCTGCTCCCTCCCTGGAGGTGTTCAAGGCCAGGTTGGAGGAGGCCTTGAGTGAGCTGTGCTAGTGGGAGGTGTCCCTGCCTATGGCAGGGGGTTGGAACTGGCTGATCCTTGAGGTCCCTTCCAACCTTCCCATTCTATGATAGCTGTGAAAAGCCCTGGATGGACTGGGAGGGAGGGACATGCCCTGAAGCCAGCTGCTGGGTGCCCCTTACCTGCCGCAGCTTCGCCATGGACTCGCTGGGGATGATCTCGTTGCGGTGCAGCCGCGTGACGAAGCAGAGAGCTTGGAACTGGCTCTGGCCCCTCTCCAGCTCCCCTAGGATTAAGGCACGGAAAATCTTCACCTCCTGACAAAGAGATAAATAAACAAGAGTATGAGTCACAGATGTTTGGCCTCAGAAGGGTGAACCCAGAAGCTGGGGTCAAAGAGAAAGGCTCTCAGTCAAAAGAACGAAGCCAAAGGTCTCATACTTCTGCTGGCTGAGCCACAGGGGTGTAAGTCCCAGGTGGGATCCCACCCAAAAGCCTGCAGCATACCAACTGGTGCCTGTAAAGGAGAAAGGATTTTGCAATCCCACTGGGGCAAGGACAAATTGCTGCCAGGTCACATCTCGTGTCCACGGCTTCCTCAAACAGCAGCTGGAGGTTTCTGTCCTTCAGCAAGAAGGGAAGCAAGCCTCCAGGAAGCTGCATTTTGTTGTGCTAAACAAACATCACACAGCCATCCTCTGCAGGCTTCACTTGGGGTGGGCAGTCCCCAATTTCCTCTGCTTTCCCTCCCTTCTGAGCAACAGGGATCTGGAGAAGAATTTATTAATTGTTGAACCCAATGGCACACAGAACAGAAATGGAAACCAAGTTACTAAAGCCAGAAGGAACTATTATCATCAGCTGCAGCTGACCTTTTCTGCCCAGCTCAATATTTTTGGCACTATTATTCAGAGAGCATTTGAGATGGGTTGTAGGTCATCTCCAAAACCAGCTTGGAAATGAGTCACTGTTCAAGTTCCACAGAATGCCTTGTTCAAAAGCAAAAGCTTCCCATATCCTGTGCTGGCACAAACCATCACTGATTTCTATGCAGGTATAAGTTCAGCTGGTTTGAGAGGCATTTGTGTGCTCAGTGAGAGCCTGCCATGCCACCTCAGTGTCAGAGCAGGCTGCTACCAGGGCTAAGCAGCTGGATTAGAAAGGTGCCTCCTCTTCCTCCTCCTCAGCTGAAGGGCAATTCCTGCCACTTGGCACCACCTCAGCCATCCTTCTTAACAGAGTCATCTCCACAGAGAACTGGACAGAGACTGGTGGCTAGGGACCAGCAAGCAGAAGCTATGCCAAGCTGCTAAGATCATCTCTCTCCTGCTGGCCTCCTGTATGGCTCAAACTCAGCTTCTGTACCAAGAAGGGAGCCCCTCTCTCTCTCCAAGCTAAGAAGTGTCCATGCTGGGTTTTTCTGCAGATGAACTCCTGCATCTCACCATTCATCCCCTGCCTTCTCTTCCATGCTCAGGAAAGAGGAGTGTGCAATTCAGTGCACATCTGGACAGCTGGAAGAACAGCTGCAACCTGGGATGCATTTCCCTCCCAGGATAGATGAAAGGCTTTAGTTTGGTGCACTTGCTGACTGAAAACTCACATGAGCAAGACATGGTTTGGAAAGAAAGAGATAGCAAAAATGCTTGTGAGACTACTATGGAATCATCACTTTTTGACAGCTTTAATGGGGAGAATTCCCACTGAGACACTGGCCCCACTGGAACCACCATGTTCCCATCTCCATTCAGCCTAGCTGAGTTCTCCTGCTGTGAGCTTCCATCCTGTGCAATGAATGCCCAAGGATGAGGAGACTAAAACCAGTAGCTGACCCTGGCATATTCTTCAGCTGTGGATTTCATTTCCATTCACACTTTGTACAATCAGCAGTCAGGCTGGAAAAAGCAAACAGGCATAGCCACGTTTTGCTTTCCCTAACTTCATGACTCTCCCTTGCTCTGGCTATGCAACCTCAGATGGAGCAAGAACTGAAGCCTGTCACATCAACAATACATGAGGCTTGTCACATGGAAAGAGCCACAGAAGTTTTTCCTACTCAGAGAGAGCCTTTCCCTCCCCAGCCACTTCACCTTTCCCACCAGCAGGAGCAGGGTACATCGGTGCCAAGGTGGGTACCCTGCCAAGGCAAACAGCACCTTCAGTTCTGGGTTTCTGCAAAGTTTCCCAGCAGGGAACAAGCCCCAGCAGAACACTGCCCCAGCAGAACATTGCCTCAGCACTCTGGGGACTCTCCGGATGAACTCAGCCCGGGGCGAAGCCTTGGCCCTGACCCGCACTCAGTGGGTACAGTTACAGCTCTTGGTTAGGTTTGGTGTAACACAACAACCAGTTCAGCAGCTGTGCTCTAAACCACGGCACTGGAGGTAACCACAGCCTTGGCTTTCACAGCAAGGGCAAGCAGCTCCTCTTCCCTAAAGGCAGAGAGAAAAATCAAGGCACTGAGCTCCCAGCAACCCAAGCTGCCTGCACCTAAGAAAGGGACTTCCAGCAAGGAGGAGCAGGGAAATCAGTGAACTTCTTCCCTCCTTCACACTGCCCTCAGCCAGCTCCCTCAGGAACCATCGTCTGGAGCACGAGAACAAGTCAACCTCCATTTCTAGGGTTCATCCAGTTGAGACTTACAAGCCTGTGTGGTCTAGATCAGAGCCCAGCATCTCAGCTTCACATTGAGTGCAGCAAAACAGTTCCCAGGGAAATAAATTACAAATAAATGATTTCAGTGCCTTCCTCCCCACAACCCATGCAGCTTTCCTGCCAAATTTCACTCTCCCAAAGACATCAGTGCTGCTGTGGGACCCACTTTTGTCTTTGCTGTCACATGGCTGCTCAGAAATGGGGGTACAAACAAAGGGGATGTGTTGCTTGGGGCACTGAGTAGCACCAGCACTCCTGGGTCCAATTCTTCACCCTGCCAGCAGCCTTTGCTGTGGTCAGGGCAATGTCTGCACTGCCCTGGGGGAACAGCTACAGTTGGCCAGAAGTTGTGCTTGTAGAACACAGAGAATGTGCTATTGCATCCACTCTGGGGGTCCAGCCAGCTGAGTTAGCTTGGTGGGATGGGGATTACATTTTTTTTAACCCCTTTCTTACTGGAAATGTCTCTTCTAGTCTGACATTCAGCTTATCTATAAAGGCAAATTGAAGATGTGTTGGGATAGGGGGAAAAAAAAAAAGCATAAAACCTCAAGTGCATTTCCAGGAGCAATAAGGTTTGGACTCTAGAAGGCAAAATTTTCACCACGAGAACAGTTAGAGACTGGAATCATCTCCCAAGGGAAGCAGTGGAGGATGAGGAAGCTTTGTGTGTGCTCCAAGGACATGGCTCCTGCAGCTTCAGTTCTGGAGGGGAGGCAGGAGTGGGAGAGAAATTAAAATCTCAGCTCTGTGGAAGACCCAAGAGAAGTCAGAATTCTCACCTAGCTTCCATCAGTGTCAGAGCAAAGTCATGAACCACAATTTCATTATAACTGCTTTCTTCTCCAGCCCCTGGTCTAGCAGCAACTCCTTGTTCAGTAAACACAAAAATCTGCCGTTGGACTAACTCCCTGCAGTTTAAGCCAGAGAAATGGAAAACTCATTTGTGCAAAACTCCAATGTCCTGGGCACAGCATGACCACACAGTCTAGCTTGTGAAAGCCAGATCAGCCACCCCAGCTGCTCTTGCCAAGGCTCAGAGCCTCAAGACCTTCTCTCTAGTGAGGAGCAGTTGTGCAGTGTTAGAGAGATGAGCACCAGAGCAGAGCAGGACAGGGGAATGCCTGTGTGCAGCCAGAACAGGTCAGAAGAGGAAGCCTGGCCAGGCAGCTCTGGGCTCACATCATTACTCACTGCACTGCAAATTCATCTCCTCAGTCCTTTTCCTGGCTTCCTTCAACTATTTTCCAGCAAGGCTGTGAAACAGAGCGAGCCAGTACCCAACTGTCCAAAACCTGAAGACTAGGAATTGACTTCTGCAGCTCCAGTGTTTGCAAAGCCTTCCAGGGACCACCTCCTGGAAAGCTTTCCAGCAGGAGCTGAGAGAATCCATGGAGCTGAGGAAGTGAAGACACCTTCAGAGAACCTCTCTCCAGAAGCAACTCAGCTATAAGGATGAGAGCCTGAGAAGAGCTAACATACACTGTTAGGTTTGTAGGTGAGATCTGAGACCAAGCTCCCTCAAGAAGAGCTGAAGCAAGTGAAAAATGCTGAAGAGATCAACAGCTCAGGACGTCAGAAGTCCCCAGGTCACATCCAAGGCTCCCAAAGGGCCTACCTAGGGGACTTGCATTTAGTCTGGATTTCCCTTGGCCATACACTGTGGTATGTCAGTTTGCAACCTGCAGGCTTGGGAGCCCTTCCTCAACTTCCCTGCTGTGCTGTGTCTTCTCTGGATTTCTTTTTTAAGGGACAGCACCCTTGCAGTGTGCTGGAATACACTGCACTGCCATTGCCTCCATAATCACCATAGCTGCTGCTAGCATCTCAGAAAGAAGCTGGCTTGACCCTGCACCCTCCAGATAGAAGAGGACTAAATGAGAGGCCTGCAAGGAGGCACATAGCCGAGAGGTAAAGAGGCACCATAACAATCCCCTGATGAGAGGCACCAAAGTTCACAACAGGCTGGGACACAACTTTCCTATCTCATGGGTCTGAGCTTCCTCCCAGTGCAAATCAAAGTCCACCTGTGCAAACAGTGTGCATGGGGGGTTGGAACAAAGCGACAGTGCTGTGCCACCTGGCCAGCTGTGCCAGCCACAGAGCTGCAAGCAGCTCTTCCCTGTGCAATAGAAACTCTGCTGCGCCCAGTCAGGCTTGGCACGCTCTGCAGAATGCCAGGCTGCCCCAGAAGCTACCATCTCCTGCTGAGAAGTGGGGGGTCCTGGGCTTCAGCTCTGCGAGTAGCATCTTCCTGAAGAGACGAGCTGCAGAGTACCTAAGGTACTAACAGTACTCCCCACACCTTGTGGAGAGATGTCCCAGAGCTGTAGCAGAGCATGGGTACCCCCACCCAGCAGCCAGGATGGGCTGAGCTCTCCTCACCTCGCCCCCTCCTGCCCTGGCCTTGCCCCATGCCCAGCTGCTGCTGGAATGTGCCACGCGAAACGATGTCGCTCACAACTCAAAGAGAAAGAGAGCTGCCGGGTGGCTCTGCCACGCATCCCGCAGGGATCTTTACCAGCTGTTGGCATCACAGCGGCAGCCCAGGTTACAGGTGTAACGGCCCTGGGCACAGCAGCCTGCCCGGAGCTGTGCGTGTGAGCGCTGCGGAGACTGCGCACACAGATCCCAACCGTGCCTGGAGGTGCATGGACCCTTCCCTGCGCACACCAAAGGACCCTCCTGCATTCCTCAGAGAGGCTTCCAGCTCCCGGACCCTGCCAGGGTTTTCCCAGGCTCCAAGCCAGCTCCAGGTTCAGAAGAACCTCACGTACGGACGCCACCAAAACTCATCCCACAGCAAGCAGACGCCAGCGCCCTAAGCGATCCCCTCGCTAAGCGCAGCCGCTGCCCCGCAGGGTGCGCGCCCAGAGCCCACTCCGGAGCCACCATCCCGCAGCCTTCGCTCTCCTACAGCTCAGCCGGGCGCCCCCGCGGGAGCCCCAGCACGCAAAACTCGCCGCGACTCACCGCACCGCTGCCCTCCCGGGGCCGGGACAGCCTTTGGGCGCACATGTCCCGCTCGGCGAAAGTCGCCGACAGCCTCCTGCATCCCCAGAAACCTCCCGCACCTTCCCGGGGGGCCCGGGACGCCTCTCCCCGGGGGCGGGCGCGGTGCGCGGCGCCGGAAGGCGATGCCGGGGCAGGACCCCCGGGGGCTGCCCGGTCCCTACCTGTCTGAAGTCGGCGGTGAGGGTGACGAGCGCGCCGTCAGCCGTGCGCAGCTCCAGGCTGATGCAGTCGAGGCGGCTGTCGGCCTNATCCCCCCCGCGCCCTCCCGCCGCGGGCTCAGCGCAGGGCCGGCATGGGGCGGGGGGCGCGGAGCGGCGAGGGAGCGAAGGCAGCCCGCCCCGGCAGCCGCACCAGCCCCGGCCCCGCTGGGGTGGCTCGGCACGCCGCCCGCTCGCCCTTTTCATTCAAGCCCTCGGCGGGCTCTTCCCTCGCCCCCCGCCCGTCACTTCCTTCCCCCGGCCCAGAGACCGGCCCCACGGAGGCAGCGCACCGCCCCGCCGTTAAAGGGCCAGCGCAGGCCCGCGGCGCTTCTCGGCCGCCCCGCGTCCGCCGTGGGGCCGGGGCGGCGAGCGCTGCCCGAAGGAGCGTCGCTGGGCTAGGTGCCCGGCGGTGCGGTGGGACATCGGCTTCTGCCGTCCCCGGGCTCTGCCGTGCTCGCTTCGAGTGGCTTCGGGTCTTTCCCTTGGGACGCACAACTGTCTACACGTTCCCGTTGGGAAGGAGAAGGGAGGGCAGCGCTTGGCCACGAACTCCAGCTCTGCAGCTCGCACAGAGTCCTCTGAACGTGGGGTGGTTGGGAATCGAAGTGCAGTTGGGACCAGGTGAGCTTTACAGGTCCCTTCCAGCCCAAGCTGTTGTAGGATTCTATGATTTATGTGATCGCTCAGGCTCTCACTGTTGCGGGTCTGCTGTGGGCACGCTGGATGTATTCCTGCCCCCGGCGAAGATGTAGCATGGGACACTTCAGATTGTCTTTCACAGGCATGTGGACCCGGGGCACTTCAGACTCTGCAGTTCGCAGTCAATCTGCCCTTCACCCACACGCTTCTGCAATCGCTTCCAGATGGGCAGATGCTCGTGAAGGGTTCCTTTGATTTCAAAAGGTCTCTGCAAACACAAAGGTCACTGTGGTAGCGGGATCAGGGACTTAGAAAAAGAGCCTGGAGGGGAGAAGCACAGAAACAACCATTTAAATGCAGCTTCCAGGCAAAGAGATCACTCTTGTCCAAGTAGGGCTTTTTTTTCTGGGACCTCACACAAGTTTTAACCCTAAATCTTCACATTCTCTCTCAGGCAAATCGAATCTCTTTGATATACTTTTCAGGGTAATAGCAGTGCTGAAGAAGCAGAGGAGATGAAAAAGTTAAGAGGTGCAAACAGGGGAGAAAAGAAAACGTCTCAGCTCAGATAGAAAAAGAGAGGGAGGGCTCCCAAGGTGGAGACACAGAGGAGTTCCTCATGCCAAAAGCTGCCGAGGAGAAGCCCCCACTCACAAGGCATCTATTCAGAAGATATGATGCAAAAGAGGCAGGAGGAGCCCAGCAGGGGCTGGAAGGAAGAGTAGTGCCACGAGGCCAGGTGTTTGTGGCACTTCAGGACATGGTCTATTGGTCATGGAGGTGTTGAGTAGAAGGTTGGACTTGGTGGTCTTAGAGGTCTTTTCCAACCATAATGATTCTGATCCTTTGATTCTGTGAGGTCGGTGGGCACACAACCCCCTTGGAAGACATCCAGTCCAAAGGGCCATGCTTCCTTCTTGCCCCAAATCCACTTTCCTGTGGCACTAGGCTTACTCCAGGTCCTTCAGCTTGCAGCTGAGCCCCAAGCAGCAGAGCACAGCACAGTCCCAAGTTGTTGCTGGAGGCTCAGAGGAGGTAAGGCTGCACTCACTGCAGCTCTCTCTGTCTGTGGGAACATGTTCTCCCAGCTGCAGGCTTTAGCAGTGCCCAATGGGCAGTGTCTGTGGGAACATGTTCTCCCAGCTGCAGGCTTTAGCAGTGCCCAATGGGCACCTGGATCCTGGGGTGAGAGAGGTGATTCAAGACTGTCCTTCACTGCCTTGCTGAGCTAGCAAAGTTGGCTTGCAGTAAGTGGTATCATTTTCCCCCTGGTACCTCCTGGAGCAAAGGAACTCAGAGGGCAGTCTGTCTCAGAGAGCTCCTTCCGAGGCTCAGCACCTTGCCAGGAAAGCTGCAGCCCTGCAGCCTGCAATCTGAGCAGAGCACAACTGAGCCTTCAATCTGACCAGGGAATGGCAGATTTGATCACAGTCCAAAAATGAATGGACACACAGACAAGAAATACCGGAGGCTGTGGAAGGGATTCCAAACGCTGGCAGGCAACAGAGTTAAAGAGCAAGCAGCTCTTCAGTAGCAGATGACAGAAAAGTAACTGGGGAGCACAGGAGAGAGCTTTGCTGAGGTTTGAAAGAGGCTGAAAGCTGACAAGCGAAAGGGACAGAGAGTGCTGGTCAGCATTCCAGCAGGAGGCACTTCAACAAATGAGTGCTGGGTAGAGAATTCCTGGCCATTAAGGGTAGCCAGAGGAGTAAGAACAGCTCAAAGCATTTTGGACAGGTCCAACTGACCAAACCAATTCTCTGCTGGTGCCAATCAGCTTTTCTGCCCTCTCTGTTTCACTAATGCAGGGCAGCTTTGTGTCTGTGTGATCTCTTGTGTGAGCTGTGGGGTGGGTGAAACGTGTTACAGCTCAGTGTTCCCACTGCAGGGTCAGCTGCTGAGCTGCATTTAGTTTTACTAAATGTTAATGGTCCGAGTCAAGAGGGTTTGGTATGTGTGCACACTGCAGTCTTTTTACTGGGAGGAAATTTCCATTAAAATACCTCAGGCCTGTTTGAGAATAAGGTTAAGGAAATAAAACAAGACCATGCTGGACTTTAAAGGAAAACACTCTGCTGGACTTTGTTGTACAGTGCCAGCAGGGCAGTGCGTGGGAGCAGGGATTTAGGATTTGCCTTGGTGCCTTAGATGCATCCTTTGTCATCTCTGGGGAAAACCACTAATGTTTGGCCAAGCTACAAACCTTCATCCCCTTTTCCTCACCTCAAAACTTCATTGGCAGAATCTCAGCATCCCACTGGCACCTTGGAAAACCAGGAAGAGATCAATACCCACAGAGACCTGGACTCAGAGGCAGCCTTTGCTGTAAAAGCATAGAGCTTTAGCAGGCAAGGGAAGAAGTAGAAGGTGTGAGAAGTGCTGTAGTATCCCACACAAGGCTCTGTGGGTAAACTGTTGTAAACTTCACCAGGCAAAGCACAAAGTTTGCAGGCACTCTGCCTACACCACCTACCACCCACTCACTGCTGCCGGTATGCTGTCAGGCTTGACGATGCATAAGTACCTGCACCATTCCCTCCCTTCATCCATTCCAGGAAAACATCTGCCCTGTCTCTCCTCCTTCCATAAAAAAATCTTTCTCCTCTTAGTACAAAATCAGCCTGCTGCAGCTGCCTCTTCTGTGGTCTAGGAGGCTTCCTGCCCAGCTCCCTGAGCACAGCAGCATTTAAGACCAGAGAGGACCAAGGTCCTTGCTTTCCTCTCACTGCTTCACCCCACAGTGAGTAATCAGTCAATACTCCAGAGGCCATTAGCATCTGAAGTTTACCCTCCCGTGGAAGAGAAAGCAATAATTACTGCTTCTTTCTCATCAACTTACAGTAAGGCTCTGTGGCCAGTTTTCTTCTTATGAGCATGGAACTGAGGTATTCAGAACACCACAAGGGCAGCACCACCAACACATCAAAGAGTGAGGAGGTTTGTTGTGAATGAGATGCTTATTCTAAGAAATGATCTTGTTAAACTCAGTGGGGAGCTGGGCAGTGGGAAAGAGCAGCTTGCTGAGAACTGCTCTGCTGCCAGCACCTCCTCTGCATCCCTCACTTTGGGAGAGGCAAGAGGCACACCTGCCGTGCTCTGTGGCAGAGAGGAAGCGAGTCCTGCCTGTGGCTGGTACCTGGAGGGCTGCAGGGGGCTTTCCTGCAGGTGCAGCACCACACCTCTTCCAGATCTCAGCTCCTCTTAGTCCCACACAACTCTGCTGTTGCAGAAACAAGTTTATCACTGCCACCGTGGTTCTCCTCAGACTGCTGAATCAACAAGACAGCGGTTCCCAAGGAGCTGTACTTCCCCAGGATGCCTCTGCTCCTTCCACAAAGCCTCTCCTTTGCCACTTCAGTTGTCTTTGCCTCTACCATCCTGCACTTTAACAAAATTTCAGTGCAGAAGCCATGTAGCAGCTGTGAAGCCCAGGAAACCTTCTGTCACTGCAGCCCCAGGCCTTGTGCCCTGCTCAGATTGCTAATGCAGCCAGCAGATCCTGAGAGCCATCCCTTCTCCCAGCCTTGCCTGTGGTTTACCAAGGTTTTCCAGCCCCTGCCCTGGCCTCATCAGGTTTATTTCCTTTGCTGGACTGAGAGCCAGACAGAGCTCTCCTTCCAGCACTTCGGCTAACTGGTTGCACAGACAGGGCAGTAATGTGAAGGGAAGGGGAATGAAAAGCAGACTTTTGGTTGTGCTCAGACAAACCCACCCAGCACTTGTCAAGAGCAGCCTGAGCAATGCTCCAAAATGAAAATCAACCAAGAATCAGCTTTTGCTGCATGTTCAGACCCTGAGTTTCTCAGCTTATTCACACTGGTGTTAAATCTCAACTGAAGCTGCTGTAGCTGAGGTCAGGGAGCAGATACAAGCATTCTGCCTTCTCTCCCTGATCTCCCAGCCTTCATTTTCATGCCAAACCCTTGCTTTTAAAGCTACATGAAAGAATCATCAGTGCTTTTTTTTCCAGGATTCAATCGAGGCAGAGATTTTTGAGATCTCAACACACAAACCCCAGGGTTTTTTTAGGACTGCTTTAGTACTGTTCGTAGCACCTCAGAACTAAAAAGAGCTCTGGGAAAGTTAATTTGATTTGTTATTTTTTTAAATTANAGGACCTGTGGCTTGATGTGAAACTCTGGAAAAGCTCTGAAGACTCTGAGTCCTTCAGCAGAGAACTCAGAGAAAGGAATTAGGCATCAAATCATTTCGCATTAATTAAAAACTCTTCTGCATCCCTTTTGAGTGTTCCCTGCTGCCCCTCCTGAATGCCCTCCTTTTCTCAGCAATTACATAAAACAAGCTTCTGAGTGGTGTTTAAAAACATCTTTACTGTCTCAAAACAATGCCCAGCATCTTCTAGCTCTGACCTGTTTTCCACACTATTCTCTGTCCTGAGCAATTAAAAGGTTGAGGAGTGGAGCAGCTTGGGTGTAATTAAATGAACAGGCCCCAGTGGCAGAGCACTGGGAGGTTAACTGAGTGCTCAACCTCTGCAGCCAACGCAGACTCTTCCAGAGATGCTGATGCCCTGATTAGATGAACGTTAATTGGGATCCCATGCAGAGGTTGGATGCAGCTGCAGGGAGGATGAGAAAAGCAGAGGCGTGGGGGAGGTGAGGAGCTGGAGTGGTTCTTGGCATTTCTCAGGAAGGTTTCTGCCCCTTTTCTCCTGGGTAAATTCGTGGGAAGAGACTCAAGGGTATGACCCTGCTCCTGTTGTGGTCTGTGTGACCTGGTTCACAGCTAGAGTGGGATAGGGAAATACCACAGAAATAATATCCTTGGAGCCACACTGTGCAACACGGATGAGGCTCCCTCACATGAGGTATGAAGCCCGAAGAGAGAAATCCTGAACCATGGGAGCCAGTGAGGACCACCCATGAACAGCTGTCAGGTTGCCCTCCTTTAGAAAGGCCAGGAGAGATGGAAGGCTCATGTGGAGAAGCCTGAGCTGTCTGAAGGAGAGGCTCCAGAGTTTATGCTGATGGTGTAGGTTTGGGAGCCAATAGGAAATGTGTGGAAAATCTTCCCTGTGGCCAATGCTGTTCTGCAGCTCCTTAGAAAAGTAATAGCTGCCTTTGTGCAGCAAGCTCATGACTAAGCATTGGCTGTGAATGCCTTCTGCAGAAGAGCCTCTTGGTGTGGGCCAAAATCCATCACAATGGAATGAGAGTGCAGAATTTGGTTGGTTTTGCAAGTCAGCCTTTCTCTTGCCCTGAAGGTTTGGGCAGGCTTCCCTTTTGGTTCAGCTTCTGTCCTCTGCCAGGGGCAGAATGGGAGCTGTACTTGAAGAGCCAACCTCACATCTCTTCTGTGCTTAGCTGGTCTGGGTGGCAGGCTCTTACTTGCTGCCTCTTGTTTTCCCCTGCTCCAGCCTTTTTCTGACCCACTGGAACAACTCTGCTGCTTCCCTTAACATCTGGATTCAACTACCAAACAACAGGCTCTCTGTAACACATTCCTCACCTCCCTCCCTGCTGCATGCCTCATGGGGTTTGTCCTCTTCACAGAGGGAATAAACACAAAGAGGGGGAGGTCAGAGAGAGACAAAGACAAAGCAGGACGAAGGCACCCGTTGGTGAAAGGCTTTTTTTCTTTCCCTTTCCTGAACCCAGCTCTTGGCCTGTTTGAAGTAGGCTCCTAAATACAGGCATCCCACTCAAACCCACTCAAGAATCTGCTGAAACTGTGCCACAAAAGCTGCTCTGCAGAACTCTCAGTGAGCAGCACTGTGCCGTTTCCAGGGCTGGGGAGGAGGATGTGCAAGGCTCTGTGCTGCTGACAGCTGTTCCTTGCTTGTGGGTATCTCACACAGCCAAGCCCTGGGTACCCTAACACTACATGGCTCATAAGCCTCTAATATCCCTGGACACACAACAAGCTCCAGTGTTGTGGCATGTTTTGGGAAAGAAGAGATTCAGGAGGTTGGTTTTGTCTGTGTGGTACCTGTGAGTGAGTGCAGCCACCCCTGCCAAAGTGGGTGCTGGTGGCTCAAGACATCAAGAGAAACTAAACTGCATCAGCTCAGGCCTTCCTTGCCTATAGAGCTAAAACTGGGTAAGGTCTGGGAGCATTGCTCCACTGTCCTGCCCTGCAACAGGGCTCCAAATGATGTTTCCCAGAGAACAACCAAACACCCTGCTGTGACCATCTGAAACAGGAGCCCTCAGGGACATCTACTGACCCAGCTCAGTCAGAGGTTGGCTTTTGCCCTGCAGCTTAGATCCCTTCTAGCCGATTTCTTACACTGATGTGATCAGAGCTGGGCAGAAAACCCAAAGCCAGGTCCTCTGTGGCTGTTAGCTGCTAGGGCAGCTTCTCAGAGCACTGCTGCCTGCCTCCTGGCTGGAGTGTCAAGGGACAGACTCTAACACTGGAGTTTCATGTCCTGCAAGGCACAAGGAGTGAGGGAGCATGGCCTTGCCCTGATGCCTGCTCTCCTTGCAGGATTACAGTTGTAGGAAGTGCTAAACAGGGAGATGCTGCAATGCCTGAGATTGCCATGTCCAAGCTGTCCTTAAGATGTCTGAGAATTGTCCTGGAAGAAGGAAAGTGGAGAAGGAAATGCTGCTGCTCCCTCAGCACTCAGCTACTTCATGGATTGCATCGAGTTGGAAGGGACCATGGAAGGTCATCTTGTCCAAGCCCCCTGCAGTCAGCCAGGACATCTCCAACCAGATCAGGCTGCCCAGGGCCACATCCAGGCTGATCTTCAATGTCTCTAATGATGTCTTCACCACGAGGGCACTTGCTTGGTGTGCTGGTTTGAGGCTAATGGGAATATTTTAATGAAATATAATATATTATAGACTGTGAAAAGACAATGGTGATGTCTGCTTCACTCATAGGCTGGCTGAGATGGATAAGAACATAAACATAGAGTCTGGGTCTCTCTAGCTGGTGTGTGTCTGCTGGCCTCTCTGCTAACCTCACTAACCACTCTGCTTCTAACCCCCTGGCCCATCCTCCAAACTTACCTTGCATGTAAGGCAGAGCCTGAGGTAAGGCAGAGGGGTGGGGAGAAGGTGGAAGGGTGGTTGGGAGCCCCTCCTGGGGTCTCTGATTTCTGGGAGGGGAATTGTGCTTCTGTATTCCCTCTAACTTGTCTCTGTCTGTAGCTATTCCTGTCTGTTGTGTATATCTCTGCTTGTGCATTGTGCTGAGCTGTAAACAGAGCTTCAGTCCTTAACTTCCAGCTGGCTGAGTCCAGTCTGGGGGATTTTACAAAGTGTGGGGGGGTGGGGAACTCCCAAACCATCACACTTGGGCAGGCAAAGCTCAGCCTGGAGCCTGTGTGGCCCAACAGGCCACTGATCCTGGAGTCTCAAATCCTGGGAGAGCATAGCCCTGATCCCCTGCTAGCCTGTGCTCAGCCTGGTGCTGATGCTGTGCTGTTTAGGAAAAGAAAGGAAGGAAAAGTTCTGTCTCACTAACTGGGCTCCCACTGGGCATTCTGAGGAACCCAGTTAGGCTGATGATCTCCACTAGGTTCATGCTGGTGCTGACTTGGATGAGGTTAATTTGAATCAGCACAGTTTATGCTGGAATGATCCCAGAGCAAATTGTGTGTGTGTGTGTGTGTGAAAAACAGGTGGGAAGTTGTTGCTTCATATATCTAATTGGGAAGCTGACCAAAGTCAGTGTTGAGTTAGGCAATATCCTTTAAAACAAAAAAGGCTGTGAATCTCCTATGCAAGACAAGCCTGGTAAAAAGAGATAAATCTAAGTGAAGCCCTCAAATTCTAAAGGGATATAAATCTAATTAAAGTGATATAAATCTAGCTGAAGAAAAATACACTGCAAATCCAGCCAAAAGGAGATCCATCTGAGGAAAGCAATGCAAATGCACCAGAACCACCATAAATAAAACCAAAGCAATGTGGAAGAGGCAATGGAAGCCACCTGAAACCTAAATCAAGTGATATAAATATAACAGATTGATATAAACCTAATTAAAGTGATTTATTAAATGGACATTTTGAAAAGAGTCATGGCCAACAGAAGATGAGAATAGCTGAAAAGAGGGACTGGGGGAGGTTTATGAGCAATAAAGCTGCCAACAGTGATCCCAGCTGGGATCATTTCCACCTGTCACATGAGGAAAGGCTCAAGGAGCTGGGATTGTCCAACCTGGAGAACAGAAGGCTTAGGGGAGACCTTAACACCATAGACCAGTACTAAAGGGTGGCTGCCAGGAGGATGGAGACTCCCTTTTTCACAGGGAGTCCTGTGGAGTCTTCCTGTGGAGGGGGATGGGGATGGGGACAAGCCACTGGGCTGGACTCCAGAAAACAATTTGTCACCTTCAGAACAGTCAGAGATTGGAATCCTCTCCCAAGGGCAGCAGTGGAGTCCCCTACACTGCCTAGTTTGAAGACTCAGCTTGGCAGGGTGCTGAGTCAGCTCATTTCAGTTCCACTCTACCTAGAAAAGTTGGATCCTTGGGGCCCCTTCCAACCTGGCATCCTGTGGCTCTGTGACAACTACCTACAGCATCCCAGCATAACACCAGGTCAGTTAGGTGCTGGGCAGCAGGGCAACCTCCAGCTGCAAGGGGGTCAGCAACCCTCCAGCTGCAAGGGGGTCAGCAACCCTCCAGCTGCAGGGGAGTCAGCAACCCTCCAGCTGCAAGGGGGTCAGCAACCCTCCAGCTGCAGGGGGATCAGCAACCCTCCAGCTGCAGGGGGATCAGCAACCCTCCATCTGCAAGGGGGTCAGCAACCCTCCAGCTGCAAGGGGGTCAGCAACCCTCCATCTGCAAAGGGGTCAGCAACCCTCCAGCTGCAGGGGAGTCAGCAACCCTCCAGCTGCAAGGGGGTCAGCAACCCTCCAAGTACCAATCTAAGTCAGAGCTGCTTCTGACCCACCTTGCATGAATGTCAAGAAAGCAAAATGGGGACATCTGCATGGGGTAAATGTAGTGAAGAAAATGACAGCAGAGCTCAGGGGAACCCCAGTGTGCTCCAGCCCAAGGTTCTGTGAGCTTTAGGGGGCAGTCAGCTAAGCAGGAGCTGGTGGGAACGAGCATAATCCCCTGCACGGCTGAACGCACTCATCCGACTGGATCCGACCTGACACAGCAATGTGGGCTGGGAGTCACCCCCCAGCTGAGGGTGGGCTCTGTCACCACCTCAGGGAGGTTGGAATTTGAGCCCAAAGCAAAAGGTTAGGCACATTTCAGCCATGCTTTGCTGTGCACTGATGCTGAGGGCACAGAGCCAGCAGCGATGGAGCCAGCACTCTGAAAGGACCTTCAGCAACCTGAGCTAGTCGGAGGTGTCCTTGCCCACAGCAGAATGATCTTCAGGGCTCCTTCCAACCCAGCCCATTCTGTGATCTATGCAGCAGTTAGTGGAGCAGGAGGGATGGGCTGTTGGGTGGTTAATGGATTCCCCCTGACCCGCAAGGGGCCAAAAGCAGAGTCAGCCAGTGCAGCCCTGCCTGAAATGTGTGCAGTTCTGGAACCCTCAGCACAGGAAGGACATGAAAGGGTTGGAGCCAGTCCACAGGAGGCCATGAGGATGCTCAGAGGGCTGCAGCAGCTCTGCTATGAAGACAGGCTGAGAGAGTTGGGGCTCTGCAGCCTGGAGAGGAGAAGGCTTCCAGGAGAGCTTAGAGTAACCTTGCAGGATCTGAAGGGGGCTACAGGAAGGCTGGGGAGGGACTACTGACAAGGGCTTGGAATGCCAGGACAAGGGGAATGGGTTTGAACTGGCAGAGGGGAGATTTAGACTGGATGTTAGGAGGAAGTTGTTTGCAGTGAGGGTGGTGAGACACTGGCACAGGTTGCCCAGGGAGGTTGTGGCTGCTCCCTGCCTGGAGGTGTTCAAGGCCAGGTTGGAGGAGGCCTTGAGTGCCCTGTGCTAGTGGGAGGTGTCCCTGCCTATGGCAGGGGGAAGGAACTGGCTGATCCTTGAGGTCCCTTCCAACCTTCCCATTCTATGATTCTAAATTTCTTCCCCAGGGATGCTCATTTCCATTCCAAACTTCTCTGTATACAGAGAATTAAGGAAAAATAAAACAATCTGGAGACTTTTCCCCCACTTCAGTTACTAGCAACGAACTTCTCTTTGCCTCTTTGCCTCCTGCCTTTAAAAGCAGAACTGCCTCAAATCTCATGTTTGCAATGAGAGGGTAGTTCATATTTTCCTCTTACACTGGAAAAAAAAAATCATCTCATTGCCAGCTTCCATTTTCATCCCATTTCAAACAGCAAAAAATGCCTAAAGATCTTTTGGGTTTCACTTGACTGATTTAATAATTGACCTAATCAGACTGCAGCACAATTAATAAAGCTGTTGCTTGTCTTTGGAAAACAAAATCAGTTTCAGAATACAGCCAGACCTGCTGAAAATTCTCTCTTCCTTTGGCTACAAGGAAGCTTTTTTTTTTTTTTTTCCCCTTTATTTTTTTCCCCTCCCTTTATTCTTCTGAGTAATAAAATGTCCTTAGCTCAGCTTTACAACTGAGCTCTGCCCTTCCAACCCTATCCCAAAGCAAAGTGCCATATGTTTCATACTTCTGACTTCCAAATTTTCTCCTGCTTGAAAGCCATTTGGCATTGGGAGCATCTGCAGCAGGCTGAGTTTCAGGGATTTGAGTTTTGTTTTGTGTTTTATTTATTATTTTTTTTTCCCAGAGTAAAGGAAAAAAAAGAAAAAAAGGCAATAATTTGGTGGAAATTTACTGAAAAGCAGCAACCCTCTCCCCAAACCCTAACAATTTAGGTTAGAAAGGAGCTTGGAGGGAAATGCAAATATCTATTGCTGGATAAGGAATTGGCTGGATGGTGGCACACAGAGAGTGGTGATCAACGGCACAATGTCCACCTGGAGACCAGTGCCAAGTGGCTCACTCAGGGGTCAGTGCTGGCACCAGTGCTGTTTGACATCTTTGTCAGTGCCATGGACAGAGGAATCAGTGCAGCCTCAGCAAGTGTGCAGCTGGCACCAAGCTGTGTGGCACAGTCACTTGCTAGAGGGCAGGGATCCATCCAGAGGGACCTGGACAGGCTGCAGAGCTGTGCCCAGGCCAACCTCAGGACATTCAACAAGGCCAAGTGTAAGGTCCTGCACCTGGGTAGGCACAATCCCAAGCACAAATACAGGCTGGGTGGTGAATGGCTGGAGAGCAGCCCTGAGGAACAGGCCCTGGGGGTGTGGGGTGAGGAAAAGCTCAAGCTGAGGCTGCAGTGTGAGTGCAGCCCAGACAGCAACTGTGTGCTGGGCTGCAGCAAGAGCAGTGTGGGCAGCAGGGCAAGGGAGGGGATTGTGCCCCTTGGCTCTGCTCTCCTCAGACCCCACCTGCAGTCCTGGGTGCAGTTCTGGAGCCCCCAGCACAGGAAGGCCATGGAAGTGTTGGAGCCAGTGCAGAGGAGGCCACCAAGATGCTGAGAGGGCTGCAGCAGCTCTGCTGTGAGGACAGGCTGAGAGAGTTGGGGCTGTGCAGCCTGGAGAGGAGAAGGCTTCCAGGAGAGCTTGGAGTGGCCTTGCAGGATCTGAAGGGGGCTACAGGAAGGCTGGGGAGGGACTATTGACAAGGTCTGGGAATGACAGGACAAGGGGCAATGGGTTTGAAGTGGCAGAGGGGAGATTGAAAGTGGATGTTAGGAGGAAGTTGTTTGCAGTGAGGGTGGTGAGACACTGGCACAGGTTGCCCAGGGAGGTTGTGGCTGCTCCCTCCCTGGAGGTGTTCAAGGCCAGGTTGGAGGAGTCCTTGAGTGCCCTGTGCTAGTGGGAGGTGTCCCTGCCTATGGCAGGGGGTTGGAACTGGCTGAGTTCCAACCTTACCATTCTATGATTTCATTTTATGTTGCCTTTAATGCTTCTCCTTTGTTTATTGAACTGTTGCCTTGATAAACTGATTTAGCCCAAGCTGGAAGGAATGAGATGTGACACTTGGAATTAGTGAATGAGTTGGATGTTGGAAAATAAGTCTGGTGACTGACAGCTGGAAGAATCACAGAATGCTTTGGGTTGGAAGGGACCTTAAAAACTATCTAATTCCAACCCCCTGCCATGGGCAGGGACACCTCCCACTACAACAGGTTGCTCAAGGCCTCATCCAGCCTGGCCTTGAACATCTTCAGGGAGGTTGTGGAGCACAGAAGCACAGAATGTGATCTTTGATCACATTCTGTGCTTCTGTGCTCCACAACCTCCCTGGGCAATCTGTGCCAGTGTCTCCTCACCCTCCCTCTCTGTGCTCCACAACCTCCCTGGACAACCTGTGCCAGTGTCTCCCCACCCTCACTGGCAAGAATTTCTTCCTCATCTCCAGTCTCGATCTGCCCTCCTCAAGGTTCAAGCCATTCCTTCTTGTCCTGTCACTACAAGCCCTTGTAAAAAGTCCCTTGTAGAAATCTACCAAGTGTAGAAGTGAAGTCAGTGGCAGTTACCCCACTCTGGGGGTTTCAGTGGAGGAGAGGGAGGAGGGAGCTGGTTCAGATCCAGGTGCTAGTGACAGCTTCACCCACTGAACACAGCTCTTGACTAAGGCTTGGTGTAAATCTTTGGGAGTTGCTGCCAACAAGCCATCAAACTAGAGATGATGGAAAGAAATCCTCCCTGCTAGTTCCTGCAGTCCCTCCCTGCAGCTCCCCAGACAAGCTGCTGCATCTCCAGCTGCTGGGGGCCATCCTCCTGCTGCCTGACTCCTGGAAACAGTCCACCCTTCCTCTTCTCTATCTTCCCAGCTCAAGGTCCTCCTGCCTGATGTCCCTGCCAGCAGATGAGATGGAGGCAGGCCAAGGGACAATCTGTTCCTCATTGAGGTCATCCTGCAGCTCACAGCTAGCTGCTGATGTGGCATTTGGGGGGATGGAGTGAAAAAAAGAAACCAAAAATCAAGTGAAAAAGTCTCTTCTTCTCCTGGCCTCACTTCCAGCACTGCTGGGGGACTGACACAGCAAGAGAAGCACAAAGCCAGCCAAGGAAACTCAACTCTTCCAGGTTACCCTTTGCACACTCCCAGAGCAGTGGCTAAACCACAACAACTCACCAGCCAGGACTTCAGAGGAACATTTTCTCTCTTCCTGCTCAGTCTTTCCGAGCTCTTTTGCTGGTTTAGTCTCTCTCCCACTTATTTCAGAGCAGAGGCTTCCCCCAGCCCTGCTCCCAAAGGCCTCTCTGTGCCCCTTGCCCACAGCCCAGCTAAGCTGCTGCCTCATTTTAATGACCCAGCTCAAAGTGCAGCTGCCAAGCTCAGGCAGTTTCTCAGATTGTGGTGAAAATTCACAGCTGCCTGAGAGTTTCCTGCTGCTCTGCTTCCCCTTGTTTGTCCCTCAGTTAAGGAGGTGGGGAGAGTAAGAATGCAAAAGCTGAGAAGGCTTCGGTGCTGGGAGGTTTTTCTTCTTCCCTCCAGGGCATCAAAGGCAAGATGCTGCTGCTGCCACCCTTTTCTGGGACGTGGGAGAAATAAGCAGCATCTTTTGAGAAGCTACTTGCTCCCAAAGCCCAGAGCTCCCAACTCCCCCTCATGAAAGAACTGGGCTCTGAATTTCAAATGCCCCAAAGTCTAAAGAGGTTTGGCTCAAGCTGTTACTCTGGAGTTTGGAGTGAGCCTGTCAGTGGTGCCAAGCCAGAGCCCATCCTATTAGATGGTGTTTCATGGAAGCAGGGAAGTGTGAAAGAAGACAGAAAGAGGGCACAAGACCTGGAGTAAGACAAGAGCTACTGCTGGGCAGACTGGAAAGCCCCCTTTGTGTGCCCAAGGCACCGTGGCATGAAGCACAGAACTTGGCTGAGGACAAAACAAGACGCTCCTGCTTGCAGCTGCCCTGCCAACCACTTCCAGGCTGGACAAGCCCACGAGTCACTGAGAGTGCCAGGCCTGGGAGGATGCATCCTGCTGTTGTGGGGCACTGCTGTGAGGAGGTCTGCAGATCAGAATTAATTGAGCAGCTCCTGGCACTGCAGGAGAAATCACATTGTATTCCTCCACTGCTCTTGGGGCAGAACTGTGAGAGAACAACAATCCCTGACTGGGATAGAGCCACAAAAGGGTCAGGGCAGCCTCCTCTGTATTAATGAGACAAGAGATACCTTTAGCTTGAGATAAGAGGCACTAACTCAGCAGGAGGGAGGCAGAACCTGGCACTCTGTGCTCTGCCTGTTTAGAGCAGAGGCAGGGAAGCAGAGGCTGACAAAGCAGATGCTGTATCCTTGCAGCACGCACAGAGGGGCTCCTTGCCCTGCAAGCAGGCTCAGCAAAGGCTTTTACAACAGGGGGCTGAGTTAATGGGGGAAGCTGCAGCCCTGGTGATGCTGAGGAAGTCTGCAGCACCGTTGGCAGCAAAGCCTGGGCTGGGGAAGAGAAATCTCCCCTCCTGCTAGCTGTCCCAGGGACCAGCTCAGGGGGGCTGTCACAGCCAGCTGCTGCTGAGGGCTTCCTTGGCTGCTCTGATGGGAAGGGGCCAGCCCTGCTGTACCAAGAGATGAGGAATGACCCCAGTTCCCCTGCCCCAGGAACGCATCCCACTGGTTTATGAGTCATGGCTGCATGGAGCCTGGGGTGTGCATGTAGCTTCTTGCGTGCTAATCACAGCTGAGGATGGAGATGGGGGAGGTAGGAAGTGCAGGGGGATGGATTCCCATTCCCAGCTCCAGAGAGCCCACTGAGTCAGGGTGAGGTCAGCAGGGTGAGGCCAGGCAGCCTCTGATTCCCCCAGCAACCGACTTTCAGTTGATGCCTTTTTCACCACAGCCCCTGGCACAGGAACCATGTGTACCAGGGGAGCCAGCTTCTCCCTTTGCCTCTCTTTCTCACCCTGACCTTAGCTGAAGCCCTTCCCCACCATCACGTGCCAGGCAGGGCTCCATTTCAGGGGACAAAGTGCAGGAGTTTCTCATTAAGAGAGTGAAAACTGCCTGCTGGGATCCAGCTGCGGTAACTCTGCTGGAGGAGGGAGAAAAAGTGCTGCGGGGGAAGAAGGAGGTAGGAAAGGAAATCAAACAAGCACAGTTGCCTGACAAAGCCTGAGCCATGAGCTCTGTGCCGCCTCCCCAGTGCAGCCTGTTGAATCCCCACTGACCCCAGCATGTCAGACTGGAGAGGATCTTGCTCTGCTCCCTGAGCTTCTTGCGGCATCTCAGTTGCAACGACCTTGACTTCAGCGTTAACACCCAGCAAGAAACCCCTCTGGGTGCACAGCATCTGTGTGAGGTTCCCTGTCTTGCCCAGACATCTGCAGCCCATCCCAGGACGTTGGGAGCAAGGAGCAGGAGGAGCCTTCCCAGGGTGTTTAGGAGCAGGGAACTGAATGAAAAGGAGAAGCAGGGGCAAGGGAAGTGTTTGCTGTGGTGTTTGTATCTTCCCCTGCTCTGCCCCCTAAAAAGCAGAGATTAAGATTTGATTTCCCTCAGGCAGCTCCCAAAGAATTTAACTGGCTTTTTTTTGGTTGTTGTTCTTTCCCACCTACAGAGCTGGCTGCAGACCCAGCTTCTCACTCTGCAGGAGGGGGAAAAAACCCACCCCGTATTGTTAGTGAGAGCCCACTGCTGCCAACCAGACTGAGCCACGCAGGCCAGGGCTGGAGCAACAGCCAGACAGGGAGGGAATAAACCAAACCTTTATCTGCTGCCTGGGCTTGGGGGGAGGCATACTTAGCATAACTGGGAAGGTCAAGTTTCGTAACAGCCTGAAGAGAAGGATCTTCCTTCTGGAGCAGCTCAGAGAGGGCTGAGGAGGAGTGTCCCAGGAGCAAACAGCCAGATGGTGGCTGTCATGTGGATGCCTTCTTCAGACCGCGGGGGGAAAAGAGGAATTTTGGCACAATGCACAGGGAGGGGTGGGAGAGGGACCCAGGGAACCTCCCGTGGCAGCAGCAGCAAGGTGCCAAGGTGTGGAGCTGAAGGAGCAGCCAGGGCAGAGATGGAGGTGGGGAGCTGGGTGGCTGTGGGAGAGGTGGGAGGACAGCAGAGGGCAGAAGGGAAGAGGCTGAGTTTGGAGGAGGCAGGAGCGCTGCTCTCCTTCCACCGCATTGGCTCAGCACCAGGGAAACCCAGTCCCAGGAGCTGGTTTGCAGTTGTTGATGAGGTGAGACAAGCTGCTTTCCTTTCACCCCAGCACACACACACACGTTTCGCCTGCTGGCACTCCTGCAGCAAGCTTATCTGAACGGAGCAAGGACCTGCCAGCATCTGCTGCAGCTGCCCTGATCCTCCCCTCCCCAGGGGAGGTTACAGACAGGAGAAGCATCTTTGCCTCGTCCTCCCAGGAAACGCCTCTGCTCTTCCCCAGAAAGGAGTGGTGGTGTTGGCCTGGGTGGCACACCGTTCCCTTCCCACCTCCTGCTAGAACCTCTTGTCGAGGGTGAAGGGCAGGTTGCAAGAGACAAAGCCCTGATCCTATTGCCATGGAGATGTTAATTCAAGCTGAGTTCAAAGGAAATTGTTCCAGCTAAAGCTAACAAGCCTGGCAGGAAAGCCCTGCTGTCAGTTGAAAGGGGCCAGCTTCTCATAAAAAGGGGAAGGAGGTGGGGTCAGAAGGAGGGGGCCCCTTCCAAACACGGCTCCAAATACACACGGCCCCATCCCTGCCTTTCAGCACAGCCTCTCCTTAACCACCAGAGCCACCAGCTGTGAAGCAAGCCAGCAGCAGATGATGCCAGGCAGTCCTCCTCAGTTCCTGGACCTCCACAGGAGCAGCAGCAGGGAGGCAGGGGGTGGAGGAGGCAGAACAGCTTGTCCCACCCAGGGCAGACGTGGTGGGCATGCACTCAGGCTGGCACAGCTCTGCCCCTAGCTGCTGGGTGCTCCCCGCTCAGGTTGCTCTGCGCGGGCACATGCCAATGGCCATGCAGAGGGTCCCATGCAGGGCTGGCTGCCTCCTGCTGGGCACCAGCAAGCACTGGGCACAGGGACACACAGTGGTGCACACTGGTGCACTGGCAGGGGGGGGAGAGGGAACCCTCAACACCAGTGTCACAGCTCCTGCCTTGCTGGTGTGCAAACATTAAACACACCCTGTGAGATTAGGGAGAGGTTAGAAAGAGAAATAGTAGAGAGAAATTCTTGCCAGTGAGGGTGGGGAGACACTGGCACAGGTTGGCCAGGGAGGTTGTGGAGCAGAGAGAGGGAGGGTGAGGAGACACTGGAACAGGTTGGCTTAGGGAGGTTGTGGAGCAGAGAGAGGGAGGGTGAGGAGACACTGGCACAGGTTGGCTCAGGGAGGTTGTGGAGCACAGACTGTGATCTTTGATCACGTTCTGTGCTTCTGTGCTCCACAACCTCCCTGGAGGTGTTCAAGGCCAGGCTGAATGAGGTCTTGAGCAACCTGTTGTAGTGGGAGGTGTCCCTGTCTATGTCAGGGTGTTGGAACTGGATGAGCTTGAAGGTTCCTTCCAACCCAACCCATTCTATGCATCTATGGGATAGCTGACACCATCCTCAAGGAGGCTACAAGGGACTGAGTGAGGACAGGACAGCAAAGGGCAGGACAGCAAAGCTCTCCCTCAGCTTGTCACTGCTGCACTCAGGTTTTCATCTAACCTTCAGGCTTTAGTGGAAGTATTGCAGTTGGTGTAATGATTAATCCTGGCAGGTGGGACTCGTGGGCTGGCACAGAACCTGGTGTTTGTGTCTGGTGTTAAGGGAATGCTTTGTCTCTGAGAGCTGAGGGTGACTGTTCACAGCCTCTCTGAGAGTGGGTGAGACTGACCCTGGCATTATTTGGCGTTGTTGGGAGGGCAGAAGGGTCCATTCAGAGGGACGGCAGTTGTGCTCCTGCACACAAAACCCCTCCAGACTGGCTCTGAGGAGCTGACTTGTGGGGGTGTGAGAAAGGCAGAGGCCAAAGGCTGGAGTGGACAGCAGAGAGCACAGAGCTGCCAGGTCAACAAACAGCTTCGAAAGGGATGATGAAGCAAGCAGCTGCCAACCCCCTCTGCTGCCCTGCAGGAGCACTTTGAACATCTCCTACCCCGAGTCAGAGCAGGAGTGGGCCTGCTCTGTGCAAGATCTGGAGAAGAATTACCAGCAGCCCAAGTTAGCATTAGAGACATTAACTGTGGGTAAAAAGAAAGAAAAAAAAAAAAAAAAGCCCCAAACTCAGAGCACTTTTCCAACTGAGCTGGAATATCTTCCCATCTACTCCTCCCATGCCAAGAGGAGGAGTAGGCACTGGAGCTGAACTGCTCCCTGCCAGCCAGAGCAGTTAGAAAGAGAGAGGAAGTTTTGTGTATAGCAGATAGCCCTGGAGAACCTCCTGGCTGGCAAAGAAAGGTGCTGAGGGAGTCCTCTGCAGTCCTTGGCCACTGTTGAGCCCCTACACTGTTCTCAGCCGAGCTCCCCACTCATTGCTCCACCTCCCTTTCCCTCCTTCCCTTCTCTGTTGCCTTCCTTGCTGCTTCTCTGCAGCCCCCTGCTCCCCTTGCAAGCTTGCCCTGCTGCTGGGCTCAGAAGTGCTGCCAGGAAAGTGGAGGGGAGCAGCAAGAAAGCGCTGACAGGCAGTTAGTGCTGCGGCTTTCACCTCCCGCTGCTTTAGCAAGGCTTGGGCTCTCTCCCACCTCTTCCTTTGCTTTCATCTTCCCCTGCTTCTAGGCTGTAGCTAGCGGCTGCAGCTGCTGCAAAAACAGGTGAAATTTGCTAATGGACGACAGAGAGGCTTCCCACAAATCCCAGCAAGAGAGATTTTCTCTCTCTTCTTAACTTTTCCTCTCCTCCTCGCAGGATGCCATCCCCCTTTTCCTCCCAGCTCTCCCTCTCTCAGACTCCTTTCCTTGCCAGCTGGCTCCTCTCCTGCCATGTCACTGCTGGGAGCATGAGGGGCTCCCTCCTGAAGCAACACTGACTTTTGGCCTGCTCAGCAACGTGCCTGAGCAAGAGGAGAGAAAGTAAGGAAAAGGGGAAGAACACACTCAGACTGCTGTGAGTTCAGGCAGTGAGAGTGTGTGCAGCAGAGCAGAGCAGGAGACCTGAAAGGTCTGGGGTCAGAAATGCCAGCAGTGACACTTGGCATGGCTCCAGCCTCATTCCTCAGAGAGAGAGTCACAGCATGCCTGTGGCCACACAGCCCCGTGGGGGGAGAGCAAAGAGGAGACCCCAACAAACCAGACAGGTCTGAAATGCTCCTTTGCTGTGCAGTTAGGAAACCTCCAGCTTGTGAGGGGAGCTGGGATCAGGTGAGCCCAACCACCCCCAGCTTCCTTTGGACAAGGTGGGCAGAGCACCACTCAAGAGATGAGCTGCACAGCAGTCCCCACCCTGGGACTCAGCTGGGAGCCTGCACCATGCAAGCACTCCCAGCACAGCTGCACACACGAGCATAGAATCATAGAATCATAGAATCATAGAATGGGAAGGTTGGAAGGGACCTCAAGGATCAGCTAGTTCCAACCCCCTGCCATAGGCAGGGACACCTCCCACTAGCACAGGTTACTCAAGGCCTCATCCAATCTGGCCTTGAACACATCCAGGGAGGGAGCATCCACAACCTCCCTGGGCAACCTGTTCCAGTGCCTCACCACCCTCACTGTAAAGAACTTCCTCCTAACATCTAGTCTAAATCTCCCCTCTGCCAGTTTAAGCCCATTGCCCCTTGTCCTGTCATTGCAGGACCTTGTAAATAATCCTTCCCCAGCCTTCCTGTAGGCCCCTTCAGATACTGGAAGGCTACTATCAGGTCCCCTCGAAGCCTTCTCTTCTCCAGGCTGAAGAGCCCCAACTCTCTCAGCCTGTCCTCATAGGAGAGCTGCTCCAGCCCTCTGATCATCTTTGTGGCCCTCCTCTGGACCCACTCCAGCACTTCTCAGTTCTGCCTTCTCCTCCAGGAATGGGAGAGGATCTGCTGCAGCAGGATCAGGAGAAATTGCACACTCCCTTCCTAAAGGAGTTGGTTTTTTTTTTCCCATCCCCCCAGGCTCTATCTGCAAGTTGAATTATTTTAGGAAAGAAAAGCAAGCAGCTCAAAAAGCAGCTGATCCCTCCTGGGTGGCCACAATTAATTCCATTTCCATTTGTATGTAGCCTTTATGCTTTTCTCTCGTGCAGAATTTGCTCTGCCATCCTGCTGAGGGAGGCAGCATTCCTGTAGCCTCCTGCAACAGTCTCTCCCAACACCTATCCCTCCTCTGTTCAGTTGGAGGTATTGAATCAGGTGCTCTGCTCCTCTGCTAGTGCTGGGATGCCACAGGCTTGCTCAAAGCCCTGCTGAAGGATCCATGATCTCCTTCACACTCCTCAGAGGGGAGGAGGTTTTGCTCTACACCCCCACCCCAGAAAGCAAGCTCTGAATTTTATTTCTACCAGCAACTTGGCAATTTCCCTTTTAATCCCTTTGCCTTCACCTGCCCCACATTTAACCCTTTCCCCTACTGATGATTAAGTCCTTCTAAGGCAATATTTAGACCCACCTTGATCTCTACCTCATGCAGACTGCAGACCATCACCATTTCTTCTTTCCTTGCTTGCTCTTTTTGTCCTGAATTCAAAAAAACTTAGGATTGGTTCTTTTAATGCCCATTGCAAGATGAATCAGTTTGGCTTTTGACAGCTCTCACAGGCTCACAGGATGTCAGGGGTTGGAAGGGACCCAAAGAGCTCAGCCAGTCCAAGCCCCCTGCCAGAGCAGGACCAGACAATCCAGCTCAGGGCACACAGAACACATCCAGACAGGCCTGCAAAGGCTCCACAGAAGGAGACTCCACAACCTCTCTGGGCAGCCTGTGCCAGGGCTCTGGGACCCTTCCAGGCAAGAAGTTTCCCCTTATGTTGAGCTGGAACCTCCTGTGCTGCAGCTTCCATCCATTGCTGCTTGTCCTATCCCAGGCAGCAGTGAGCAGAGCCTGTCCCCCCCTCCTGACCCCCAGCTCTCAGATATTTCTAACCATTGATTAAATCCCTTCTCAGTCTTCCCTTCTGATTCCTCCGCATGCCAGCTTCCAAGCTGCTGCTGTCCCTGCTGCTCTGGCCTGTTTCTGCATCCCTTCCAGGCATCCTGCTAAGGGTTAGCATCCTTTGGAGGTGGTTATTCACTCAGCTAGAACTGGAAACTTCCCTTGGAAGTTGTTCCCACTCCTCACCTTTCAAACATTTTGAGTTTTGGGTTTTGTTTTGGACTTAGAAAAGTGGCAAACCTCCTCTGAGCTCCTGAGGCAAATTTTCATCCCTGTGGGTTTCTCTTAGCCCACAAGGATTGAGTTATTTGAAATCAGGAGCTTTATTTGCAGCATTTGTTTGCCTTTCCATTTAAATTTAATGGAAGCAGCTGCTAATCTCTGGATCCAAGGTTACTTTTTCAGTGCAGTGCCCTCACTGCTTATCAAAATCCAGTACAGGATTTTACTTTTCTTTCCTCGCTGGTTGAGTGAATGCTGTGAGGACAGGCTGAGAGAGTTGGGGCTCTGCAGCCTGGAGAGGAGAAGGCTTCAAGGATACCTGATAGTAGCCTTCCAGTATCTGAAGGGGGCTGCAGGAAGGCTGGGGAGGGACTATTGTCAAAGGCTTGGAATGCCAAGACAAGGGGCAGTGGGTTTGAAGTGGCAGAGGGGAGACTGAAAATGGATGTTAGGAGGAAGTTGTTTGCAGTGAGGGTGGTGAGACACTGGCACAGGTTGCCCAGGGAGGTTGTGGCTGCTCCCTGCCTGGAGGTGTTCAAGGCCAGGTTGGATGAGGCCTTGAGTGACCTGTGATAGTGGGAGGTGTCCCTGCCTATGGCAGGGAGTTGGAACTGGCTGATCCTTGAGGTTCCTTCCAACCTTCCCATTCTATGATTCTATGTCCTGAAACAGTGCAGGAATCTGCTTCAACATCATTAGTGCAAGAAACAAACCAATCAATGCAGAATGGCAAGAGAGACTCCTTCACTCTCCAATCTGTATTCAAGCTCCTCTCTAAAAGCCTCCCATTTCACCTCCTGATGTTTCTGCCCCCTCCTTCATCGTTTAAAGCCTTACTTCAGCTTGCTAAGGTGGGCATCAGGCCAGGCTGCTGAACGATGCTGTTTGCTCAGTTTAGCACTGGCTCCTGTCAGGAGGAGCCCTGCTGGCTGAACACACCGTTTGGGGCCATATGTGGTGCTTATTTACATGAGGAAGGGAAGGAGAAAAAAAAAATATCACTTTGTGAAATATGAGCTGGGAGAAGAGAAAGATATAGGCAGAGCAGGATGGGAATGTGCCCATCTGAAGAAACCAGCCCAGCCCAGCCCACAGAAGGAATTAGCACAGGGCTCAGGAGGAGCAACATTGGTTTTAAAGCAAGCTGCAAGGGTCTGCAGCAAAGCCTCCTAATGGGAGAAGAAATTGGGCAGGTTTCTGGAATGGCTGCACAGAAGCTCTACCACCAGCTGGGAGACTAATTTAGTTTCCTCTCCTCCTCACCCTCCCTCTTTCTGTCTCTGAATAGGAGAGCAACACGGCCAAGGGCTCAGCTCCAGTTGGATTTCACAGGCTCAGAAGGGGCAGGTTGGGTCACTCGGTGGAGGAGTAAACACCAGGGAAAGCTGAAGAGCTTTCTTAGCTTGTGCTCCAGCTAGAATGCTGAAGTGCAGCACAGGAAGCACTTGAAATCCCCAACAGGTCCTGGCCTGTCTGCATCCATCTGCATTACCTGCCGAGAGGCAGAGCAGCCCCAGCACTGCTCTAAATCCCACAGCAGCTGAGGCAGGTAATGAAAGCAGAGACAGGAAGGGACTGAAGCTGGCAAGAGCTCTGTGGTCCTCCTGCTGCTCAGCACAGCAGTGCTCTGCTCTCTGACTGGCACTCAGCAGCAGCATTGCTGTTTTGCCACCCCCAGTACTACCAATCCCTTCCCAGCTCAGCCTGTCTCAGTGCCCTGCCATGCCTGATGAGGGATGATGTGCCAGTGGAGGTGCCATCTTTTGGAATAAGATGTAAAACCAACTGCCTGACAGCCTGGGCTGTAAAAGTCTCCCTTGGCATCTTCTGCCAGCCTTATCTTCCTCCCTCAGCCAAACTCCAGGTTAGAAACTGAACAAAGCAGCAGTGATGAGCTGCCAGGATTTTAATGAGCAGCTCCTGCAGACACCTTGCCTGCCTCTGCCTGTGATCACACTCCTCAGAGCAGGTGCATGTGTGTGCCCCCAGACAGGCAGGGGCTCTGTTTGCTCCTCACTTGTTCAAATAGCAGCAGTTACAACCCCCCTCCCTCCTAACCATCACTCAAGCAGGGAAGTGGCTGATTTGGCAAGGAAATTGTCATCAAGAGCAGTTTGCTGGAGATGTTTACACTGTGTTTCTGAGGGTATAATGAGTCTGCTGATAAGATAGGGCAGGAACCAGTTGGATTGAATGAAGGGGGAATGTGTGGATGGGAAAGCTGCTGGCTGTGTGCTGTGAGGTGGCTGGGAAATACCCTGCTGGCATGGAGAGGGGCAGTGGCATTTACTGGCCTCCATTTATTTCAGCACCCTTAAGAAGGTCTTTCTGCAACAGAAAAGCAGGCCTAAGAGAGCTGGGATTTCCAGGGTCATGTTTGTCTCCCCAAGGAAGGAATCTGGGGGGGGGTTTCCTTGCTGTAAACTCAGCTACCCCTTCCCAGCACCTGAGGCATTCCAGCAGGGAGGAAGAGGAGGTTGGATCAACCCCCGCAAGGAGCCCTGCTGAAAACTAACAATGAAGGCATTCACCCTGCTGGGGACCTTGCAGGGCACACATGGACCAGGGGAGCAGTGCAAGGAGAGGCTGGCTCCAGCAGAGGCAGGTTGTCATTGCTCCTTCTGTGCTTCAGGGCCTGCCCCAGAGCTCCCTTGATCCCCAGAGCAGGCAGTGTTTCAATAGCAGCAGTTTTACCCTTCTAGCAGAATGCAGGAAAATCAGGAGGGATGGATCCAGAGAAGCTCCAGCCCTGTCCTCTGCCAGAATGCAGAAATCCAGGAGGGATGGATCCAGGAAAGCTCCAGCCCTGACCTCTGCCAGAATGCAGAAATCCAGGAGGGATGGATCCAGAGAAGCTCCATCCCTGACCTCTGCCAGAATGCAGAAATCCAGGAGGGATGGATCCAGGAAAGCTCCAGCCCTGTCCTCTGCCAGAATGCAGAAATCCAGGAGGGATGGATCCAGAGAAGCTCCATCCCTGACCTGTGCCAGGATGCAGAAATCCAGGAGGGATGGATCCAGAGAAGCTCCAGCCCTGTCCTCTGCCAGAATGCAGAAATCCAGGAGGGATGGATCCAGGAAAGCTCCAGCCCTGACCTGTGCCCCTCACCTTAGTACAGGCACAGGGAAAGCCTTTTCTCCTCCCTCCCAGCCCTCTTCCAGGGTTAGGCAGGTCCAGGCACCCACCTCAGCACAAAGACCACCCCCTGGGCTTGAGATACTATTCCCTACCCCAGGCACTCACTCGGAGCCCTGCTGGGACAGGCAGGTTACGGGGGACTGGCGCTGGCTGTCCTGTCCTGGAGGGATTTTCCAGCATCTCTGTGTTCTGTCTCCCTCACCTGGGGCTGGCACCAGCCGTGTGTGTGCCACGGAGGACATCTAGTGGCTGGCAAGCCTCGGCGGGGTGCCCTCACCCCCAGCACCCTGCCTGCCGCCGACAGGGCAGCGCAAGCCCCAGGGATGCTTGTGCCGTGGTTCAGCAGGGCTGAGGGCTGCTGGGGGCTTCTCTCCCCCGCAGCTGTCTCTCATCTCCCCTCTCCATCTTCACACCCGTGGGAATCCTGCAGTGCTGTAGCAGGGAGGGGGACAGCAGAGCTCAGCACCCTCCTAGCCTCTGTCCTCGCAGGGCAGGCTGCGTGGGAGGTTGTGCCAATGCCACAGGCTGTGGGCATGTGGCAGAAGGTCAGCAAGGAGGGGTAAAGTGCCTCCTGGGTGCTGCCAGGATGGACTTCCAGATCTGCCCCAGGATAAGGGGAGCTGGAATGGGCCAGAGGATGCTGGGGGAAGTGTGAAGATATGGCACAGGGGAGGGGGGCATTTGGGTGGCCAGGAGGGCTGTGCCTGCTGGCCTGGGGGTCCTCTCCACCACCACTGGGATGCTAAAAGGGCTCTGGGCTATCAGTGAGTCAGTAAAAGCGTTCTGGGAGAGACCTCTCAGCTCACATTTCCACTTCCCCTTGCTGCCCAGGCAAGATGTGACCCTGAGCACAGGGAAGGCTGAGCTCAGAAGTCCATCAGGTGAGAGATGTGGGAACCTTCCAGCAATGCCCAACAGAATTTCACCCATCAGAAGCACTCTTTAGCTGCCCTCCAGCTGCCTGCTGACCAGCACCCACTCTCCTCAGCAAGACTGAAGGTGTCCTTCGTGTGCCTCCACATGTACACACTGCCTCTCTCCCCTTCCTGCTGCCACAGGGCTGGGATGTCCAGGAGAGGGAGAAGAAAGTGGGTGAGGGCAGCCTTCTCTCTCTCTCACAGGAGCATAGGTGCCCCTGAGTGGCAATGTGCCCCCTGAGAGGAGGAGCCCACCCTGCCAGGCTGTCCTGGCCAGCTCAGAGGGCAAGGTCATTGCAGCCAGGACACAGGGAGAGAGGCAGGGGCTGTGAGGCAAGGGCAAGTGCCCTGGGCTGTGAGGCAAGGGCAAGTGCCCTTCCCTGTGGCAGAAGAGAGCTGCAGCTCCTCCACCTTTCTCACCCAGTCTTTCTCCACCCTCTTGGCTTTCCTTCCTGGGTGCCAGCCAGCCCCATGACGCTACCTTAGGCTGAGTTTGGACTTGATGGAGCCTCAAACTTCGAGGCAATTACTGTAATAAAGACCAGGAGCTTGTGCATTGCTGGAGCCAGCTGGAGGAGCAAGGATGGCTCCCTGAGCTACCCAAGCTCCAGCTGTTCCCAGCACAGCAAGCAGCAGCCCTTCTCCACTCCCTGGCATTCCTGTGGCCCGTGGAGCTGCAGTGCCAGCACATGGCTCAGAGCTGCCTGGGAATCTCCCCCATCATTCTGCCCTCTTTCACAACTATACCACCAACCAAGAGGCCAGATCCTGCCTCTCAGCTGCCTTTGCCCGGAGGGAGCGAGGTGGGGAGGCAGGAACTCCTCAGCTTTTGGGCCCTCTGGGTGCTGGGCACTTTCCAAAGCTCACATGCAGCTGCAACAAAAGAGTTCTGCAACCTGGGCAGGGATCCTGCTCTGCAGGGCCAGCAGGCAGGCATGGGGACAGTGGTGCCTGGCACGTAGGGAGAGATCTGGCTTGAGGCTGTGCCCCTTGCTGCTCCTGCCAGTGTCCAGTCTGCTACCCTGCAGCTTTATTGTGGGCACTTAACTCACCACACTGGGCTGCTGCTGCAGTGACAGAGCTGCCACTAGGTCCAGAGGAGAGCTCCACATGCTAGCCACACAGAAAGCCCTGCCCTGGGGAGGTAGGTGAGAGGATGGAACAGGCAAGGATGCAGTGGGTGGTCATGCCTGTGCCACTGAAACTCTCACTGATTTTGAGTCAGCTTCTGCTCTAGGGGTGACCTCAGTGCTGTCTACAACTACCTGAAGGGAGGATGTAGCCAGGTGGGGTTGGGCTCTGCTGCCAGGCACCCAGCAACAGAAGGAGGGGACACAGCCTCAAGTTGTGCCAGGGGAGGGCTAGGCTGGATGTTAGGAGGAAGTTGTTGCCAGAGAGAGTGATTGGCATTGGAATGGGCTGCCCAGGGAGGTGGTGGAGTCATCATCACTGGATGTGATTAAGACAAGCCTGGATGGGGCACTTAGTGCCATGGTCTGGTTGATTGGACAGGGCTGGGTACTAGGTTGGGCTGGGTGAGCCTGGAGGTCTCTTCCAACCTGCTTGATTCTATGACTCTGTGGGGGTTTCTACAGCTGGAGAACCCTTCAGAGGTTGGTTTTGCTGAGTGAGGTTGAAGAGGGGAACAGCTTCTTCTGCCACCAGGGCAAGTGTGAGTGAAACAGAGGCTCCAGTGCAGTTGGCAGGCAGATGGAGGCTGGTTACAGGGAGGCTGCAGGTGACCCTCTGGGTTGCCCAGAGCAGTGAGGATGAATTTGGAGAGAGGCAGGAGCTAGGACAGAGAGGTGGGAGAGCAGAATGAGAGTCTGAGCTCCTCCCATTGAAGATAAGCCTTGGGAGAAGGAATGAACAGGTGCTGAAGGACTGAGCTGAGTGCCGGTGACGCTGAGAGCTGCCACGATCAGCCTGTCCCTAGATCCTTTCCAAGGCAAACACCAAACAGTTTCCATCAGACATTGCTCTCTTTGGGTGCCAAATTTCACTCCCTTTTGTGCAAGCCAGGGCTGGTGTCCACATGCTCCCACTGAATTGCAGAGCCCTTCCCATGCCCCAAACACTGAGCAGCCCCTGGGCAGGGGCAGGTAAGGGACCTAGGAAAGCAAGGGCTGCCTGTCCCCTGAGTGCCACTAACCAGAACGTGGGCTCTGTGCTGCTGCCTGGAGGACAAACAGCCTTGCTGACCTCCCCTGCAGCTTGCTTGGCCTCTTGTTTCCAGCTGGAGAAGGGGGTGACATGGCACAGTTGCCACCAGGCTAAAAGCAGAGGGTGGGATGCTGCTGCAAGAGGCTGATGCTGACCAAGGACAAGCAAGTCCAGGCAAGGCACCCAGCACAGCACTGCTCCTGCTGAGTAGGAGTGGGGGATGCTAACTGTCCTTGAGGTCTGTTCCTGACCCACACCCTGCCTTGGCTTCTATCAGGTTGTCCTGTAGTTATAGCAGTGACTAAGGAAGGCTCAGGCCCCAGGTTTGCTTTCTTAACTGTATTTTATATTTCTCTCCCAGAATTGTTCAGGTTTTTATCTCCTTCTCCCTTCTTTTCCCAGGGCCCTGAGAATGATCATAGGCCTGGCAGCCCTGCCACTTGGGGAAAGGCTGAGAGAGCTGGGGGTGTTCAGCTTGGAGAGGAGAAGGCTTAAGGGAGACCTTATTGCCATGGAGCACTAAAGGGTGGCTGCCAGGAGGATGGAGACTCCCTTTTTCACAAGGAGTGCCATGGAGAAGACAAGAAGTGATGGGGACAAGTTCCTGCTGGGGACATTCCCTTTGGACTCCAGAGGAAAATGTTTCCCCATGAGAGCAGTTAGAGATTGGAATCCTCTCCCAAGGGCAGCAGTGGATTCCCCTGCACTGGGCAGTCTGAAGACTCAGCCTGGCAGGCTGCTGAGCCAGCTGATTGCAGCTCCACCCTCACCTAGGAAGGTTGGAGCAGATGATCCTTGGGGTCCCTTCCAGCCTGGCACTCTACGATGCTGTTTTCAGTCTTTTTCTCTCCCTTTTCACCTCTGCCTCATTTTTAGTTTTGCTGTCCTGGTTTTTTTCTCCTCTGTTTACAGGGGAAGGGTAGAGGGGAGTAAATCAAGAGCCACACAAGTGCACACACACACACAGACACAAGGGCTGGATGTTTGTCTTGCTCAGTCACTGGGTGAATAAGCAGCCTTGTTCCAACATGTTTTCCCATTTAACTTCCCAGGGGCTTTTCAGAATGAGAATTCCTCTGAACAACCAGACACAAGAGCTGAGCTCACAGTCATTTGTTGAGCCTGATGGCCTCATTCCTCAGGCTTGCTTCCCCCCCTCCTGTGCTCTTGATTTCCAGGAACCCAACAAGGACACAGAGCAGGAGCCCATCCACCCCCTCCTAAAGCCTCCTAGCAGCAGGCAGGGAAGCCCAGCGAGGTCAGGCTGCAGCTGAGCTCTCTGCTGGTGTGACTGAACTGCAGCCCTGGCACACACCAAACCTCTGCTGGAGGTTTCTGTGCAGGGCAGAAGCCACAGGCAGCCAAGACCTTGCTGCTGGGGTTCATGCACATCTCTGAGACTGCTCAGGCCAGCCCTGCTACCCTGGGCAGGTGATGACTTCTCATCCCTCTAAGCAACTTCCCTGCAGGTGGACCTGTCTCAGGAGGCTGAGCCTTCTGCAGAGATGCAACTCCAGACACTAAAACTCTTGAAAGAGATGAAGAAAGACTTGGGGTGGGCAGCACTTGCTTGGAGTGATGAAGACACTGGCCAGGGCTAAAGCTCATCCCACAAACCTGCCAGCTTGATGTCACCAGCACCTGGGCTGTGAACAAGCACAACACAAGGGCAGGAAGCAGCCAACCCCTTCCTCAACCTTACCTGCAGTGCTAGAGGCTACCCTGTCCTGCTCTTCCTCCTACCATGCTCAGCTGCTTAGTGCCCATGCAGCCCTGGGCACACAGTTTCTGTCTGCAGGGCAGGCCAGGCAAGGAGTTGCTTCTCCATGCACACCTTTCTGTGCTGCCCTTGCAAGCACCAATCACTGCCTGGAGGGAGGCTTGGCTTGATATTGCCAAATCCAGAGCATTTCAGAGCAGTTTGAGTGCTCCAGAGGACAGCAGCAAACGATGCTGAGATTTACCATTTGCAAGCATTAGAGAATCCTCGTGGAAGAGCACAGAGAGGCTGTGGGGGCCTCAGAAGGAGACTCCACAACCTCTCTGGGCAGCCTGTGCCAGGGCTCTGGGACCCTTCCAGGCAAGAAGTTGCCTCTTGTGTTGAGCTGGAACCTCCTGTGCTGCAGCTTCCATCTGTTGCTGCTTGTCCTACCCTAGGCAGCAGTGAGCAGAACCTGTCCGTC
>VWZE01003726.1:195271-207720 GCA_013396675.1 Eubucco bourcierii
GAGGGGCTCCCAACCACCCTTCCACCTTCTCCCCACCCCTCTGCCTTACCCCAGGGTTTGCCTTACATGCAAGGTGAATTGGGGGAGTTAGAAGAAAAGTGGTTAATGAAGATTAATCAGCAAAAGAGGAGCCAAAGCCAGAAGCTGCTAGACCCCCCCCAGACGCTGTGCTGTGTCCCCAGAGAGACAGAGACAGGCAATGCCTTATCTGTGTTTTGGCTTCTTTTCCCAAAACAAACCTTAGCAAGCCTGTGAGTTCAGCAGGCATCACCATCTTTTCTTTTTCCAGCCTATAGTGTAATTTTCTCTATTAAAATATTCCAATTAGCCTCAAACCAGCACATCTAGGTATGTTTTTCTGTCCCAGCAAGGGCTGTGGGTTTTTCTTTTGGGCCAGGCAAACTCATGAAAAGGCAGCTAACCTGTGAGACAGGTGCAAAACATCCCTGCTTTGAAACAAACTCATCCCTTTCCCTCCCCTGCTTTGTACAGGAGGAGCTAACAGCTTTGGTGCTCCATGGATGGGTTTCTATGGGTGAGCAGCCTCCAAACCTTGATGTGGGAGCTCACTTGCTCTGCCAGAGGGTCCTTGTGCAAAGACAAAGCCTGCAACAGACACTTTCAGTCTGTGCTTTATTTTCCTGTGCTTTATTTTTGCTTCTAAAGGGGATGAAAAGACATTTGTGTGCTCAAGGCTGCTAAGTGTGGCTGGGAGCTGAGGCAGATCCTTGAGGTCCCTTCCAACCTTCCCATTCTATGATTCTATGATTCCTCTGGAGACTTTCAAGACCCATCTGGATGTGTTGCTGTGTGACCTGCCCTAGGTGACCCTGCTTTGGCAGGGAGGTTGCACTTGATCTCCAGAGCTCCCTTCCAACCCAGGCCCTGCCATTCTGTAATGCAGTGATTGAGCAGCAGGGCCAGATGCCACCCAAGCTACTCAAACCCCAAAGCAGCTCCTGCAGCTTTATGGAACACACCAAGTGTCTGGAGGGCTGACAGCAGCCCATCTGAGTCCAGCTGGGGCAACATCAGGTCACAGATTATTGCAATGTCTTGCACCTCAGGAACTGCCTTCATCATGAACACTGCAACAAATGGAGGAACTAAAGCCATGGCTGGCATCAGAGCAGGCCAGGCCAAGCAGAGCCTAACCTACCTTATTGGAAGGTGCCAGTCCTGTGGATGCCTTTGCATGGTCAGAGGAATCAAGCTCAGCCACTCCCAACTCTGCCTGGATTAAAATGGATTGAACTCCTTGCCTCTAGATTCCCATCAGTTAAAACCAAGCTGAAAAACTTTTGGCTGCTTTACCCACCCCAGAATCTCAGCAAAGTGGCACAAACCAAGAGAAAGCAAGGCTGCCTTCTGCCAAGGCAGACCTCTGCATGCAGATGTTTATTGCTAAGTGCTAGTGCCAGCCTGGAAACCTCTGCTGAGTCTGTTCTGTACACGTGAGCAGCAGCACCTCCACCCTGCACTGCTTTTAATCACCTGCAGATCTGGAGGACTGCTGATGGTATAAAGAAGGCAGGCAGGCAGCCCAGGAAGCCAGGGGAGAGAAACATTTCCAAGCCAGCCAATCTCTTCCTTTTATGAAACCTGGTTTTAAAGAAAATAACATTGCCCTTTCCTGTGCCAGGGAGTGATTTCTGGCTCACATCATGATGTGCTCCTGTTAATAACAACTTCTGTCCATTAGAACTGCCCTGGTGAGAGCTCATCTTGAGTACTGCCTTCAGTTTGGGCTCCCCAGTTTCAGAGGGACAGGGACCTGCTGGAGAGAGTCCAAGGGAGGGCTATGAGGATGCTGAGGGGACTGAGCACTGCCTGGGGAGGAGAGGCTGAGGGACCTGGGGCTGTGCAGTCTGCAGAAGAGAAGACTGAGAGGGGATTTAATAAAATGTTGATAAATCTCTGAGGAATGGGGGTGAGGAGGTGGGGACAGGCTCTGCTCACTGCCCCCTGGGATAGGACAAGCAGCAATGGATGGAAGCTGCAGCACAGGAGGTTCCATCTCAACACAAGGGAAACTTCTTCACTGGAAGGGTCGCAGAGCACAGCAGAGAGGTTGTGGAGTCTCCTTTTGTGGAGCCTTTCCAGGCCTGTCTGGATGTGTTCTGTGTGCCCTGAGCTGGATTGTCTGGTCCTGCTCTGGCAGGGATCTTGGACTGGATGATCCCTTTGGGTCACTTCCAACCCCTGACATTCTCTGAGCCTGTGACCTCCAGGGCCAGTGACTCCATCACCTCCCTGGGCAGCCCATTCCAATGTCAACACTCTTGCTGTGAAGAGGAGGCTGAGAGGAGACCTTATTAATGCTTACAAATATCTAAGGGCTGGGGATCAGTAAGATGTGGCCAGACTCTTCCCAGCAGTCCCCAGGGACAGGACAAGAGGCAGTGGGCATCAACTTGAACACAGAAAGCTCAGTCTAGACATGGGGAGGAACTTCTTGACTTTGCAATTGCCCTTTCCCAACAACTATTATCCAAAATAAAAGGCTCTACACTGAATCACTTCTCCTACACAGAGGGCCACAAGAGCATACAGGCAGCAAGAGGGACTGCTGGACCTATGAGTCAAGGGTCCCACCTGCATTTCAGTTGAAGAGCAAAACACTTTCTCTCTCTCTTCTTCTCTCCAAAGCCCTCAGAAGCCATATCAGCAAACCAGGTGTTCCCTGGCCTCCCTCATTCTCCTATCAGATCCAACATGCCTGCTGCTCCTCTCTTGGGCTGCTCCTCTATTTCATTCACACCTATTAAAAAATAATAATAATAAAGAGCTGCAAAATACAGCCCTGGATTTTCTCTCTGCTGCTTAGGACACTTCCATTGAGGCTTTTGTTGTGGATTTATGAGAAGGAATTATTACAGGCTAAAAGTTGAGTTCTCCAGCCACACCACCACTGCATGCTGGCAAAACTAAGCTAAGCCCAGAGCTCAGGCATGGTGAATTCCCCTCCCTGGGCATTAATCTCACAATGATCTCACTGAACTGCAGAGCATATTCTAAACTAAATTGCTATGATCTGGGTGGAAGATCAATCATTTCAGCTCCTTTGGAAGCTGATAAAGTTCAGCAGTGGGTTGGTTTTTTGTTTTTTTTGCTTCTGAATTTTGCTGTCATTCCAACAAGGTGACCACTTCCCAGGGCTAGTGGAGACAAATCTATTTACAGACCTCCTTCTCAGGTCCTTCTTCTGTTGTCTTTGTGTTTTTGTTGCTTTGTTTTTTTGTTGTTTTGTTGTTGTGGTTTTTTTGGTTTTGTTTTTCTTTTCTTGCAAGAAATACTTTGGCCATCTCCAGCTGTAAACTGTTTCCAGGTATGGAACAGGTATGGCTGAGGTTCAGTAGGGGTTTAGAATGGAGATCAGAAAGGAATTCTTCCAGTGAGGGTGGTGAGACACTGGCACAGGTTGCCCAGGGAGGTTGTGGAGCAGAGAGAGGGAGGGTGAGGAGACACTGGCACAGGTTGCCCAGGGAGGTTGTGGAGCACAGAGAGGGAGGGTGAGGAGACACTGGCACAGGTTGCCCAGGGAGGTTGTGGAGCAGAGAGAGGGAGGGTGAGGAGACACTGGCACAGGCTGCCCAGGGAGGTTGTGGAGCACAGAAGCACAGAATGTGATCTTTGATCACATTCTGTGCTTCTGTGCTCCACAACCTCCCTGGAGGTGTTCAAGGCCAGGCTGGATGAGGGCTCAAGCCTAGTGGAAGGTGTCCTTGGCCATGGCAGGAGGTGTTGGAACTGGATGAGCTTTGAAGTTCCTTCCAACTCAAACTATTCTATTGTGCTTTGATTTATGGGAAGAGGCAGTTAAGAGCCATCTGCAGCTTTACCTCAGTCAGAACATCACTGAGATAGGCAAAAGGGTTTACAGGGCACCTTGGTGCAGACTGTGGGAAAAACAAGCCAAGCCAATTTTTACCTCAAGCCAGCTACGTTCTTCTGATCTCCTGGGCAACTGAGCTGGCAACTTCCAGGTCTAACTGAATGGACCTTGCCCAAACTCCACATCAAAACAAAGGTAACAGGGTCTCTTAAACCCAGTATTATCCAGATGCTTCCCCTCCCTGCCCTGCTGAATACAAGTAAGCCCCCTCAGGGGAAGCCAGCTGAAGAATAGTTTTGATTCTAGGCCTTCATTTTCATTCCAGCCATCATTGTTTTGGTACCTGTGTGTGACCCACTTAACAGACCCACCTGCAGCATCTCCATGGCCTCTCCCACCCTGCCCATCTCTGCAAAGAGGTAACCTCAGCTCCTGGCAGCAGGGAGCAGGATTATTTTTGAAACAAGTGGCTGAACTGGTTGCTACATCTTAATGATTTTTTTTTTCCCTTTAGTTGTTTTTGCTTTTTTTCTTCCCCCCCCCATTTCAATGTACATAAACAGCTCTTCCTCCCAAACCTGGTTAGACAAGAACCTTCCTGGGTGTGGACTGCCTTGTATAATTAACAGCACAGCTGTAGCTTCAGATCTGCTTCTCTCTTTCTTTCTCCCTGTGTCTACCCAGCATAACCCAGGCACTCTCCTCCTCCTCCTCCTCCTCCTCCTCCTCCTTGCAGGAGCTCCAGGTGCAGCACTTGGGCAGAAACTTTCCTGCATTCCACCACCATCCCTTGCTGAGACAACGACCAGGCAGGCACAGCCAGATCAGAGGGACAGGAGCTGGAGGAAGGACTGAGCCCTGCCTGGAGGATGGAAACAGGGAGTGCAGCAAGGACAAATGGGACCACTGGGAAGGCAGAGGAAGTGAAGAGTCCTTCTGCCCCCAAAAAGGAGGAAGAGGCGAAGAAGACGGTGAGCCCTGGCGGAGGTGAGAAGGAAGCTCTGAAGGGCAGTGGCAGTGCTTCTTTGGAGACAGGCCAAATCAAGAACTCCCTCTTCTCTGGGAGTGACTGGAAGAGGCCAATTATTCAGTTTGTGGAGTCGTCAGATGAGAAGAGGTCGACCTACTTCAGCATGGATTCGGCTGACTCGAAGAAGATGCAATATGGCAGCGGGCAGATAGGAGACATGAGGAGACCACCCCTGTCCTTCGCGGAGAAAGGCGACCTCAGGAAGTCTCTCTTCTCCTTAGACTCCAAAAAGAGCTTCCTGCCCAGTGAGGGGGAAGGGAGGAAGTCACTGTTCTCCACAGGGCAGATAGGGGACCTGAAGAAAACTTCCCTTCCCCTGGTGGAGACAGGGGACCTGAGAAGAGCTACCTTCAACAAGCCTGACAGAGCGGCTGCCTCCCGGCCCAGGGTGAAGCTTGAGGATGTTCTCTGTGACTCCTGCATCGACAACAAGCAAAAGGCTGTGAAGTCCTGCCTGGTGTGCCAGGCTTCCTTCTGCGAGCTGCACCTCAAGCCCCACCTGGAGGGAGCAGCTTTCCGTGACCACCAGCTTCTGGACCCCATCAGGGACTTCGAAGCGAGAAAATGCCCTGTGCATGGCAAGACCATGGAGCTGTTCTGCCAGACAGACCAGATGTGCATCTGCTACCTCTGCATGTTCCAGGAGCACAAGAACCACAGCACAGTGACAGTGGAGATCGAGAAGGCAGGGAAAGAGGTAAAGCTCTTTTGTATTTTACCTTCCCATCGATCTTTTCTTGATGGGACCTCAAGGTTGCACCACAGCTTTTGCTCTGCAGCCTACAGTCCCTTGTCAAATCATGTCTGCAGTGTTGCTGGGGTGGTGGGTAGGGGAGCATGGAGTGAAGCAGTGATCCTGCCCAGGTTCTGCAGCAGTGGGGCAGTCACTCTCCTGCCTGCTGGTTACAGCAGCCCAGCGCTGGTGCTGTGCAGCAGGTTGGACTGGGGGCGGTGGAGAACCAGCCCTGGGTACACCTCTGGCTTTCAGCAGAAGGTGAATCAAAGTCCTGTGTGATAAGTTCTAAAAAAAACCCAAACTGTCAATTTTTGAGAGTGTCTGTGTGGTGTTACCCATAGCCAGAAAGGTGGAGAAGTTCAGGAGCTCCAGGTGACAGATGAGTGGCTGCTCAAGTCAGTGGTGGCTGCTGGGTTGCTGTTGAAAACTGCCATCTCAGCTACTTGGAGTGAGATCATGGGGCTGTGTTCTTCTCTTCTGGGTGTAATAGTGTCGAGCCACACCTAAGGGAAGAGCCTTTTGAAGTTCAGCTGAAGAAAAACCCCAGGTGGGAACACAGAACATCAGCATTTCCCCTGGAGTGTTACTACAACAGGGCTTTGAGGATGGACATCTCCAGAGGTGATGCTGGAATGTGGATCAGTGCCCACTCTGGTGGAAAGTCTTCCACCTTTGTTTGCTCTGAGTGTCATGCTGTTTGCTTTCTGGGTGGGGGAGTGGTGATTCCACCAGCTCTAGTCAAGATCAGGGTCTCAGCACCTTCACTGCTGTTATGTCCCCATTGTAAGAGCATGTCCTGGCCTGGAGACCTTCTGAGCCAAGCAGGCAGGACAGGAGAGATTACAGAAAGGAGCCTCATCAAATGACAATGTCAACCACTCAGCCTAGAGTCACACTGCCCGTGGCAGCAACTGGAAGGGCACTGAGAGCTGCCAAATCCTGCTCTTAGCCCAGGCTGGTGGCTCTGATGTGGTGAGCCAGCAAGTACAAGCACCAGCTGATGGGAATTCTTGAGTTACCCTGAGCTTGGAAGAACTCTGAAGTGCTGAGGAGATTTCTCTCTTAAGGCTGAAGGAGCATCAGTATCTAGGGCTTATCTTCTGTCTCCCTGTGCAAATTTGGGGTATTTTCTTGCAATGCCATCCTCAACTTGCAGCTTTGATGAAACCAGGCAAGGCTTCCTCCCTGTTTCAGCCAATCTCTCTTAAGGGAATCCCTGCAGGGCTTGCCAGCCTGCTGTTTGTTTCATAATTGCTTCAGCTGTGTTTTTAATGTCAGCTCTGAACATCAGCCTAACTCTCACCAAGCTGTGTCTAGTGTCTGCCAGCTTGTCAGATCCCTCTTTAGGCCTTTGCTACTGGGAAGAGGTTAAGAGTTGCTCCCTGAGGAACCAAAGCCTGTCAGAGCCTTCTTTGTGTGGCTGGCTGGACCTACAACACCTTGCTTTTAAAGATTTCAGATTGAAATGATGTCTGATTTCTTTCTCAGAGTCCTTGTGCCACTCTGGCTTAGCTCCACGCTTTAGATCCTGTTAGGTCCTGTACTGCCCTGTGCTGTTTGTGCTGCTGCTGCTAAGCCTGAAGGATTTAGGGCTTTATCAACATGAATCATACACATGTGCAAGTTTCTCCTGACAACAAGTTTTGATCCTGTTCTAACTTGAGTGAGCATTCACTCAGACAAAAACAATTAACAGGAGAGCTGTTGCTTACAAATGGTTAGCCCTAGCCCTGATTTATTCACTATAGGTGGAGCTTTAGAGAGAACCACAAAGAGGAATGTTCACTTCCAAGTCCCTTGTGTGCACCACCTACTCTTTTCAAGTCTTGCCAATCAGCTGAGCTGGAATGTGACCACTAATTGGAGGAGTAGGAAAGTGTGGCTGGTGCTGCTGGTCTTTGTGGAAAGAAAGAGAGAAAGAAAGAGAGAGAGAGAAAGAGAGAAAGAAAGAGAGAAAGAGAGAAAGAAAGAAAGAGAAAGAAAGAAAGAAAGAGAAAGAAGGAGAGAAAGAGAGAAAGAGAAAGAAAAAGAGAGAGACAAAGAGAGAAAGACAAAGAGAGAAAGAGAAAGAAAGGAAACCAGCAAAACCCCACAGCAGGTCACCCCCATCACAGCATCACAGAATCACAGCATCACAGGATGCCAGGGGCTGGAAGGGACCTCCAAAGCTCATCCAGTCCAACCTCCCTGCCAGAACAGGAACTCCTACACCAGATCACACAGAACACATCCAGGTGGGTTTTGAGCATCTCCAGACTCCACAGCCCCCCTGGGCAGCCTGTTCTAGGGTTCTGTCACCCTCAGAGGCACAAAATTCCTCCTCATGTTTCCATGAAAGTTCCTATGCCTCAACTTCCACCCAGTGCCCCTTGTGCTGGCACTGGGCATCACAGAGAATCCTGCCTGGCACCCCAGCAGCTCCAGGGTAGATTTACTACCTCCAAATTTGCTAACTATGCCACTGGACTGGTGCTCAGGACACAGCTGTGTCCAGGCAGACCCTTTCACACAGTGCTGGTTGTCTAGGGACAACCTGCAAGGGTTTCCCATTCCCTGGCTATGCTGCAACTCCAAACCTGGAGAGGAGTCCAGCAGAAGAGGGTTCTGTGCTGTCATGTGCTTGAGCCTGGCTGTCAGTTGGGTGCTCAGCAATCTGGTGGCACAAAACTGTCCACAATAAGGTGTAATCTGCTTGGTTTATGTCTGCCTATCCCTCTCACGTTGAGTATCAGTGTAGGTTTCAGTCTCTTTTTGCTGTAAGCCTGTAGGGAGGAGAGGTGCTGGGCTGCAGTGTTGAGAAAGCAAGGGACAGTGTAAGAGCCTTCTGGAGAATGAGGTAATTTTGGCTTGCTCCACCATGCAGACAGAGACAGTGCAGCTTAAGAGAAGAGGAATGCAAACAAGCCAGTACACAGACACCTATTAGGCAAGCAGTGAAAGCCTGCTATCTGCTATCTCCTCTGGCTGTCAGACAGAGCAAGGACACAGCAGCTCTTTCCACTTCTCAGCAGCCTGGGGTGGGAGTCACTCATCCCCCCTCTTCCTTATGTGCTGCTGAGGAGACAAGAGAGAAAGGCCTGGGGAGGAGCAGGGAGACAACTTGGCAGAGGAGACAGAGACCTTTTTTTTCCCCTGAGCTTCCCCTCAGTGGGATTTGTGTATTTCACCCAGCAAACCTCTAATGCCTTCCCCGGATCCACTTTGCATTCGTTTCCTGCTGCAGATTTAAAGGCAAAGTAACACCCCCAGCAGAATCAGTAGAAGAAACAACCAAGAGAAAGTCTGTGAGGCTGAATGCTAAGCACACACACAGCTGAGAAGTGAGGACTGTCACTAGCAGCTTGTAGACTCAACTGGAACACTCTGACCAGCTTGATTTGTCAGCAGGGCTGGAACCCCCCATCCTTCAGTTTGAAAGGGCATCTCTCATTCCAAGCCTGCTCTCAAAACAAGACACCTCCATAGCTGCCCACCAGGCAGAGAGCTGTAAATAACCTCCTGTTGCCACCCAGCACCAGCCTTAGCACTCAGCATGCCAGGTCAGTTCTGCTGAGAAGCACCTGGGATTCCACCCCCCTTTTCAATTCTTTACCTTTAAAGAAGAGCTCACATTGCACAGCAGCTTCCAAGAGGCAGCAGAGAGCTGCCATGCAGAAATGGAGTCTGGGTGTTCCTGGCTTCAACAAAGGGAATTTGCAAAGGGGAGACTTCAGAGGCTTTCAAGTCAGCTGTCCACGGAGCTGGATCCAGAGGGGTTTCCATCTGAGCCCTCCCTGTGCTGCTTTCACTGCCTGAACTGAGAGCAAGCAAGGGCACAGCCATAGGGCAGTGGAAGGATTTTTGGCCTTTCTCACTGGTGCAGGGCTAAGGGTGCAGTGTGGCTGTGGGACCTTACCTCCACTAGTTGTGGTGGTGTGCTGCTAATTGGAATATTTTTAATAAGAATTATATCCTAGGCTGTGGAAAACAAACCCTGGTGATGTCTGCTGCACTCACAGGCTTGCTGAGATGGATAAGGACAAGAACACAAACACAGAGCAGACACTCAGGCTCGGGGAGTCTCTGTCTCTCTAGCTTCTTGCCTTTTCCTCTCTGCTAACCTCACTAACCATTCTGCTTCTAACCTCCCTGGCCCATCCTCCAAACTCACCTTGCACCTAAGGCAGACCCTGGGGTAAGGCAGAGGGGTGGGGAGAAGGTGGAAGGGTGGTTGGGAGCCCCTCCTGGGGTCTCTGATGTCTGGGAGGGGGATTGTGTTTCTGTATTCCCTTTAACTTGCCTATGTCTGTAGCTATTCCTGTCCATTGTGTCTATCTCTGCCTGTACATTGTGCTGAGCTGTAAACAGCTTCAGTCCTTCACTTCCAGCTGCCTGAGTCCAGTCTGGGGGATTTCACAAAGTGTGTGGTGGGGCAGGGAACTCCCAAACCATCACAGGTGGCTTTGTGGACACAGCTTAAAATAGATGCTCTTTCTACAGAGAGGCTGCATGAAGCTGCAGGATGTTGTCCCTAGCTGGAAGGCTGCTGCAAACAGGGATGCAGGCTGGATTTGCCTGTTTGCCTGCATTCTGCACTTTCATCCCAAAAATGAGCTCATGAAAGAGGCTGCAACCTACATTAATATTGCAGTATGGAAGGGACAGAGGGCAGAATCCAGAGCAAACCCACCAGTGCACGTGTGAGGAGCTATCTTTGGGCTTCCCAGTTTCAGAGGGACAGGGATCTGCTCAAGAGATTCCTAGGGAGGGCTGTGAGGATGCTGAGGGGACTGAGCACTGCCTGGTGAGGAGAGGCTGAGGGACCTGGGGCTGTGCAGTCTGCAGAAGAAAAGATTGAGAGGGGATTTAATCAGTGTTGATAACTACCTGAGGGCTGGGGGTCAGGAGGGGGGACAGGCTCTGCTCACTGCTGCCTGGGATAGGACAAGCAGCAATGGATGGAAGCTGCAGCACAGGAGGTTCCAGCTCAACACAAGGGAAACTTCTGTGGACGACCACAGCAGAGAGGTTGTGGAGTCTCCTTCTGTGGACCCTTTCCAGGCCTGCCTGGATGTGTTCTGTGTGCCCTGAGCTGGATTGTCTGGTCCTGCTCTGGCAGGGGGCTTGGACTGGCTGAGCTCTTTGGGTCCCTTCCAACCCCTGACATCCTCTGAGCCTGTGATTTGCAAGTTGTGCACAGCAGAGAGCCTCTCCTGGCCTCAGCTCCCGTGGGGGCTAATGGCATTTTTGGCAGGCTGCTGGCAGACTCTCCACAGGTTGCAGCCCACTGCCATCCAGCTCTGTTTTAACAAACAAAGCTAAACCCAGTGACAAACCCAGCAGAAATAAAAGTCTCCAACAATTTGCTTATTTCTCAGCCATGTCATTTCCAGGCCCTGTACTGGAACAACTAGTTCAAACACTTCTGCTCTGGCTTCATTATTGCTCTTGGTTGTTGCTGTCAGGTAATTAGCATAGCTCTCCCAGGCTGGTGACACTGGGGTGTTCCCTGGTGCAGGGACTGGGTTCCCAGGCCATTAAGACATGATGATGCTTGTGCTGCTGGCTTGCAAAAATGAGTTGCTTCATGATGCAAGACTCAATCTCACATCTCTAGGCCCTTTTGCAGCACAAGGGCTGGGTTCAGTTGTGGATATTTAGGTGTAGACTCTGAACTGAGGCTTAGCTCTCCTGCCTGTCCTAGTTAACTCAGACCCTCTTAGCTCAAAGGCTCTCAGCACTAGCATTTGTCAGCTTGCTCTAGTCAACCCAGATGGTCTAAACCTGTGTTTCTTAGGCCTTCTTCACTGATGTTGTTATATCTGCACTGCAGGGACTCCCCCCACAATGGGTGGAGCTGCTCTGTTGTCTTGCACTAGGACCTTCTGAATCCCAAGTCTCACCCAAAGGATTTGTTTGTGGAGATCTGGGATTGTTGACCCCAGAACATCTGAGAAACACAAAGAAAGCAAAAGAAGTCTCTTCATAAGGGATCAAGCTGAGGAATTGACTCTCCCTACTGCAAATGTAGCACAGGATGTGCATGGGCAGTAAAAGCAATCTTCCAGGCAGCCCCAGGGTGAACAGGGACTTAAACCCAGCATGAAATCACCTTGGTTGAGCCCCCTCACTTGTGGTACATCTGCAGATCACCCCTGCTGACTCTTCCTCCTCCTACCCATGCCTTTAGTTCCTCTACCATCCTCTCACCCTCATCTTGCTACCCATACAGCTCCCTGATGAGTCTGTGCCTTAACCCCCTCCCATGTCTCCTCTGAACCCATGCAGACTGAGAGCTTCAGCTCCTGCCGGCAGACTCCTGATGGCTGTCAGGTTGCATGGATTAAATGTGCAGGGTCAGTGCTCTCCTAACTCTCAGCCTACAGCCTCCCTGAATGCCTTTTTCACATTTTCAGTTCTAATGTTTGCCCTATCATGCAGTGAAACACCTCCCTAGCTGGTGCCTGTCCCAGCCTTTCCTTTTGGCCTCAGTAGGAGTGTTTTAAGCCATGCCAAACCCAGATGACTGTGGCATTTGCATGCTGCCTATTGGAACTCTCTCTGTAATTTCCATTTGCAAATCATCAGAATCCTGACTCTAAATTGCAGTGTGGGTCTGCTCCTTGATAATTGCTGCATCCCATCCCAGAGGCACTCCAGCTGCCTTGCTAGGTGAAGGGATATTTTACCTGCCACAAGCTGGTAGGAGTTAGCTCTCACTTTTGAGCAAGTAGTACTTTGCACAACTCCTCTGAGACCTATCTTAATTAAAAGCTACTAGGAAAGTCTCATATTGTTATCACCATTTTCCAGACATCACTTGATTTTTTTCCCCCCACTTCCTAACTTTTTTCCCCCTCTTCCTGACT
>VWZE01003726.1:208056-220203 GCA_013396675.1 Eubucco bourcierii
CTTCCTGATATTTTCTCCCCACTTCCTGATTTTTTTTCTTCCCCCTTCCTGATTTTTCCTCCCCTTGTTGCCTCACTTTTTGAATCCATTCTGTTTGGAATCATCTCTGTGGCTGTGAAAAGTCTGTTCCTCTCCCAAAAAAAAAAAAAACCCACCCAAACCTCCTCCAGTTGTTCTCTTGTCCCTGCAAGAACATTCTGCTGTTGGGGATGAGGACTCAGACAAGACCTCCCATTGCTCAGGGGGTGTCTGCTTTGTGCTTTGCTAAGAGTCAGTGCCATTTGGATGTAGCTGAGAGAAGCAATCTGCATTCTAGGGTAATTTCTCACACTGCTGGCTTGGGAATGCTTTCATCTCATTGCCCTCCCCTGCTGTGCTAAGGTGGGTGCACCCCTTTGTGTCTTGATGCAGAGGACATCTCACAGTGTGCATGAGGGTGGAAGAAAAAAAAAAAAGAAAAGAGCATTCATGCCTCCAAGTCACTGCCTGGAAAATGGGAAAGCTGCAGGATCAAGCTCCTGCCTTTACTCTCTTGATCAGCAGTGGAGCAGATTTTCTCATCTTGCTACCCATATGGTTCCCTGATGAGTCTGGACCATAAACCTCTCCCATGTCTCCTCTGAACCCATGCAGGCTGAGAGCTTCAGCTCCTGGTGGCAGGCTCCTGGTGGCTGTCAGGGTGCAGGGATTACATTCAGAGGGTCACTGCTCTCCTAACTCTCAAGAAACAAGAACAATGACAATGACAACGTGAGGAGGCAGCTCTGTGGGCACTGAGATGCTTGAGTACTTTCACCTCTTTTTGTTCCCTCTTTCTTCTGGTTTGTATGGCAATAAAACCACTACCAATTTGCTTTGCCTCTCTAAATAGAGATGTTCTAAATTGGAACAGCTCAAGTTAATGGCTCTCAGATGCAGATGTGCTTGATTCAAGCTCCAGAAGATGCTCAGACACTACAGAGACTGGCACCAAGACAAGAGCCCTGATGGGCTGATTGCCTTGGTCTGAGCTGGCTGGCAGCTTCTTGTCTGCTCTTCTTGAATGGAGAACTGACAGCTTTTAGACTCTCACCCCCAGGGCAGCTATGATCACGAGGGAAGACCCAGATTTTCATGTTGTGTTAGGTTCTTGGATGGGCAGTAAAGCAGTGAGAGCTACACCTGGTGTTTGAGCAGTAGGGAGACCTCACTGCTGTTGGAGCTGCTGTGGGAAGGATTCATCCATTCCTCATCTCCCCTGTCTCTAACTGCTGGCCTAAAATGTAAGAGCTTTGGGCTCAGGCAACCATTTGCCAAAGGGCCCCACAGGAATCCTACCATGGATTAGCTAAGCTGTGGAATGCTTCTGCCAACTGCATAGGTGAGGCAGAAGGCTCTGGGGAGACCTTGCAGTGGCCTTCCACTACCTTAAGGAGGCTACATTAGAGCTGAGGAGGGACTTTTTGAAAGGACTTGAAGTGGTAGGATGAGAGGGAATGGATCAAAGCTGGAAGGGGGGGGGGGGGGGGGGGGGGGGGGGGGTGTGGATTTAGACTGGAAAATAGGAAGAAATTCTTTATAATGAGGGTGGGGAGATGTTGGCACAGGTTGCCCAGGGAGGCTGTGGATGCCCTCTCCTTGGAGGTGTTCAAGGCCAGTTGGATGAGTCCTTGAGCAGCCTACTCTAGTGTGAGGTGTCTCTGTCCATGGCAGGGGGGTTGGAATTGGATGATCCTGAAGGTCCCTTCCAGCCCAGACCATTCTGTGATTCTGTGACAGTTCCTAAACAGCTCTTGGCATGTGCCCTGTGAGCAGATTGCCTGCAGGTAGAGCTGTGCTGTGGCCCACCTGCACACACAGGCAGAGCCTGACATGCATGAGCCAAGGCTTTGTCATGATCTGCTGGGCAGGGAGGTGGTGACTGTGAGCAGCTGAGGGAGAGCTTGCCCAGAGTTAACGGCGCAGGGCATCGCTGAGCAGTCAGCTGTTGGTGTGACCCAGGGGCATGGCATGAATGCCAACCAGGGGATGCCACCAGTGCACAGCTGCCTTGGCTCTCCACGGGCTCCTGCACTGTGACCTGTCTTGTGCTGGGGCCTTCTGAATGCCAGGCCTCACCCAATGGGTCTGTTCTGGGTGGTTTGTCATGTATGGGGATCTGGGAGTGTGGACCCTGGGAAATCTGAGGGACACAAAGAAAGCGAGGGGAGGAGTTTCATAGAATAGAATGGAATGGAATAGAATGGAATGGAATGGAATGGAATAGAATCATAGAATGTCAGGGGCTGGAAGGGACCTTGGAAGGTCACCCAGTCCAACCCCCCTGATGGAGAAGTTTCATAGAACAGAACAGAACAGAATGGAGTAGAATAGAATAGAATGGAACGGAATGGAATAGAATAGAATAGAATAGAATAGAATAGAATAGAATAGAATAGAATAGAATAGAATAGAATAGAATAGAATAGAATGGAATCATAGAATCATAGAATGTCAGGGGATGGAAGGGACCTTGAAAGATCACCCAGTCCAACCCCCCTGATGGAGAAGTTTCACAGCACAGCATAGCACAGCACAGAACAGAACAGAACAGAACCAGTCAGGCTTGGAAGGGACCACAAGGAGCATCCAACTCCAACCCTCCCTGCCATACCCAGGGACCCCTCACACCAGCTCAGGCTGCCCACAGCCTCATCCAGCCTGGCCTTAAACACCTCCAGGGATGAGGCTTCCACCACCTCCCTGGGCAACCCCTGCCAGGCTCTCCCCACTGTCATGCTGAACAACTTCTTCCTAACATCCAGTCTGAACCTACCCATTTCTAGCTTCTTCCTAAGGGATGAAGCTGAGAAGTTCACTCTCCCTAGTACCTGCTTCTGAGCTTCTCTGGGAAGCCTCTGCAAAATGCAATGCAAATCCCAGCCAAGCTGCTGATCTAAGCCAAGCACAGTTGACTTTACCTCCTCCCTCCTCTTTTCCTGTGTTGTATTATATATATATATATATATTATTTTTTTTCTCCTTTTCAAGCAGTCCCCAGCTTCATCATAACATGAAAGCTCTCAATTCAGAGCAAATTAATCCTCAATCCTGTCTAAACAGAGCTCCTGCTGGAGGCATGGTGCTGCTGTTGCAACACTGGTCCAACGTCATTCCATAATGAGATGAAAACTGTTAGTGCTGCAGAGGCACACCCAGGGATGGGCCCTGCCCTGCATACACAGCTGAATTTTGAAACAGGCCTCTTCCCCCTCCAGCTAATGACTCCAAAGTGATTAAAAGCGGCACCCTGACAGCAGCCTCTGTAGGTGGGGGCCTGAGCTGCTCTCTTTGCTGAGGGAGCTGAATCTCCTGACCCAGCCAGCAGCACTGGGACCTTGCCCAGTGTCAGCACACGAGCTCCACTTCGAGCAGTGCCAGGGAGATGTACCTGCCAGTTAGTGGTGTTCAGGGCTCAGTGCACGACTGGCAGCAGAGTGCCTCTGTGAAGTTTAAGGCCAGGCTGGATGGGGCTCTGGCCAGCCTGATCTAGGGTAGGATTGAAGCTGGAAGAGGAGGGGGTTTAGGCTGGAAATTAGGAAGAAACTCTTTACAGTGAGGATTGGGAGATGTTGGAACAGGTTGTTCATAGAATAGTTTAGGTTGGAAGGGACCTCAAAGCTCAACCAGTTCCAACCCCCTGCCATAGGCAGGGACACCTCCCACTAGCACAGGTCACTCAAGACCTCATCCCATCTGGCCTTGAACACCTCCAGGGAGGGAGCAGCCACAACCTCCCTGGGCAACCTGTGCCAGNGCCCCAACTCTCTCAGCCTGTCCTCACAGCAGAGCTGCTGCAGCCCTCTCAGCATCTTGATGGCCTCCTCTGGACCTGCTCCAACAGTTCCATATCCTTCCTGTGCTGGGGGCTCCAGAACTGCACAGAGGACTGCAGGTGGGGTCTGAGGAGAGCAGAGTTAAGGGAGGCTGAAGATGCCCTCTCCTTGGAGTTATTCAAGGTTAAGTTGGATGAGGCCTTAAGCATCCTGCTCTAGTGTGAGGTGTCCCTGCCCTTGTCAGGGGGTTTGGAACTGGATGATCCTTGTGGTCTCTTCCAACCCTGCCTGATTCTGTGATTCTGTTTGAAGTTGGCCACCCTCAGCCACGGCTCATGAGACTCCCCTTTTGTCACAGGCTGAGCTTTCACTGCAGAAAGAGCAACTGCAGCTGAAGATCATTGAGGTGGAAGATGAAATGGACAAGTGGCAGAAGGAGAGGGACCGTATCAAGGTGGGTATGGGCTTTTACTGCAAGCTCACCTCTGGTTTTCCTGTACTTGTTGCTTTCTTTTCCACTCTCTCACACCTCTCTCCACCTTTCCTCAGTCTCTCTGGCATGCCCAGCTCTTACTCACTCTATCCTTTACCTACCCTCTACCTCATCACTTTAAAACTCACTCATGCCAGATTTTGGAAACAACAACTCCTGCTGAAGTCATCTTGCAACATTCCCCTGTGGGAGATGGAGAAGATTCAGCCACAGCCTGGATGATCCAAGACACCTCCCTGCTTTCAGTTCTCCATCACCTGTAGCCAGGCTGATTTGGAACCAAAGCTGTGCTGTTTTTTTTTTTTTCTTTCCCTGCTAGACCACACATGAAACAAACTCCAGAAGGGCTTTAGATTGCCCAAATAGAGATAAGGCAACAGGACCAGGCACAGGCACAGGCACACCAACAACTCCCTTGGCTGGAGTGGAGCAGTTTATCTCTGCACTGAGGTACATCTCCCTTGTGATGCTTGCCCCAGCAGCATGTGGGGAGGATGGCAGTGGTGTTATTCATATCTCTTTTTTCATTCATACCATGGGTGAACAGAGCAGTGAAAACACTATTTGGAGACACCCCCAGCAAATCTGCATAACATTAATAGGCAAAGCCATTCCTCTCCCTTTTATGTGGTACATGCACAGTGGCTTGCCAGCTCTTGCTTGGCTTTTGCTTTGTGCTGCTGATTATTACCATTATTAGCATTATTACTGCTATTATTACTGGAGACTTGACCTAGAAATTTTACCTCTGAACAGAGCTACATCCACAGGCCTTCTGATGAATATTTCAGAGGTACCTAGAGTTCAGGCTTCCAGAATGAAAGGGTAGGAAGGTTTAAAGGCCCTAGAAGGTTAAAGAGTGTTTTTAAAGGCTCACCTCAGAGTACAGCTCATGAACTGAAATAAAAGGGAGGGTCTTGGCTCCAGGAAGACAGCCTTACCCTTTAGGTTCCATGCACACAGTCATGGCAAGAACAAGCTGAAATTCTTTGGGCACAACATTTCTGAGGCCAAAACTTACATCCCCAGAGTCTCTGTAGGTACAGCCTCAGTGCTGAGAACACTTGGACCTATCCCTCTCTGCATCCCTCTCTGCATCCCTCTCTGCATCCCTCTCTCCGTCCCTCTCTGCATCCCTCTCTGCATCCCTCTCTGCGTCCCTCTCTCCGTCCCTCTCTGCATCCCTCTCTGCATCCCTCTCTCCATCCCTCTCTCTGTCCCTCTCTGCATCCCTCTCTGCATCCCAATCTCCGTCCCTCTCTCTGTCTCTCTCTGCATCCCTCTCTGCATCCCAATCTCCGTCCCTCTCTGCATCCCTCTCTGCATCCCAATCTCCGTCCCTCTCTGCGTCCCTCTCTGCGTCCCTCTCTGCATCCCTCTCTGCGTCCCTCTCTGCATCCCTCTCTGCATCCCAATCTCCGTCCCTCTCTCTGTCTCTCTCTGCATCCTTCTCTGCATCCCAATCTCCGTCCCTCTCTGCATCCCTCTCTGCATCCCAATCTCCGTCCCTCTCTCTGTCTCTCTCTGCATNCTCTGCATCCCTCTCTCTATCCCTCTCTGCATCCCTCTCTGCATCCCTCTCTCTATCCCTCTCTGCATCCCTCTCTCTATCCCTCTCTGCATCCCTCTCTCTATCCCTCTCTGCATCCCTCTCTGCATCCCTCTCTGCATCCCTCTCTCTATCCCTCTCTGCATCCCTGCAAACCACTCCCTAAGAAATTTCATATTTTATTTCTCCTGCATCTTTCCTGTTGCCTCTTCTCTGCGCCCCTCCCCTCCCCAGAACTACACCACCAATGAGAAAGCCACTGTGGACCAGCATTTCAAGGAGCTGATCCGTGACTTGGAGAGGCAGAGGGATGAAGTGAAGGCTGCCCTGGACCAGAGGGAAAAGATTGCATCAGAGAATGTGAAAGAAATTGTGGATGAGCTGGAAGAGAGGGCAAAGCTGCTGCGGGAGGACAAGGAGAACAGGGAGCAGATCCACCAGATCAGTGACTCTGTGCTCTTCCTGCAGGTAACTGAGCTCTCCTTTGCCTTCCTCTGTTCTCCCAAAGGTAAATCCTCAGCTGGTGTGAGATGCACAGATCTTCTTCAGTTCAGTGTGAACACATGGCAGGGACCAGCTCTGCCATCTGAAACTGGGTCTGATCTGGAAGGTGCAGAATGAACTTAGGTGTGCCAGTGCCTGACCCTTTTGTAGCTGGCTACAGCTGACTGGCAGATCATTGTCTGCCCTCTCCACCTTCACTGCTCTCCTTTGCATTTCATACTAATTGGAACCCAACATCAACCAATTCCCTGGGACGCAGCCTCCCTATCCTGTGTTCCTCACTAATCTCTCCTCCCTTTTTTTTTTCATCCTGGCAGGAGTTTGGGGCTCTGATGAGGAATTATGTGCCCCCTCCATCTCTCCCAACATACAGTGTGCTGCTTGAAGGGGAGAGCATGAGCCCATCTATGGGACTCCTCAGAGATGACCTCCTAAACGTCTGCATGAGGCACGTGGAGAAGATCTGCAAGGCAGACCTGGGCCGCAACTTCATAGAGAGGAACCACATGGAGAATGGTAGAGTATCTGGGATCTGCCCCCTGCCTCCCCAGGCACAGAGTCACAGGAGGGGAATCATCTCCCAAAGGCAGCAGTGGTTCCCTTTCCCTGGACAGTTTGAAGACTCAGTTTACAGGGTGCTGAGTCAGCTCATCTCAACTCCACTATCACCTAGATAGGTTGGAGCAGATGATCCTTGGGATCCCTTCCAGCCTGGCATGCTGGGATTCTGTGAGTGAGGCATTCACAGAGCAGGAAGTATGCAAGGACCTAGGGAAAGCAGGAACACCACTAGCTCTGGCTGGGATTCACTCTGGAATGTCAAAGCTACCCTACCAGACCTATGTGGGGCTGGAGCCAGCTGAACTAGCAGGGGTGTGTGGAGGGGACCCAGGGGTCCCGTTTTGTGTTGCAGCTTTGCAACAGTTCTTTATGTTTTGAGAATGGTTCTTTATGTTTTGACCCTCCTTCAAGAGGCCTGTGAGGACACTGTGCCTCACAGCAGGCTGCAGCAAGCCCCTGCAAGCTTAGCACAGCAGTTTCTCAGTGCAACGCTGCAGAGGTACTCCAAGGCCGCTCGGGGGCTGGCTGGGTACATCGAGAAGGTGGTGGCAGAGCTGTGGTGGTAGCCTCCTGAGCATGGCAATTTTGAAATCCTGTCATTAGGCTGCTTGCAGAGCTCAGTTAGCACAGGTGCTGTGCTGGTGTGACATGGCACCTGAAAATAAGAGCTCCTTTCAGCTGCTGCTTGCCTGCCCGCGACACAAAACACACTGCAAGCAGCTGTCACTGGAAATCTGGTAACAGATTTGCCAAGGTAAAAGGTCTCCCCTTTAGAGTTCAGGTTAAGCTACAGCTTGAACCAGCAGAACTCTCTCTGACTGTATCCCTGGCTGTTCCACCAGGCAGAGCTTTGCTTCTCACCTGCCTGAGCCAGGGTGCTCAAGGGACATGCAGTACCAAATGGTCCTCACTCTTCAGTGCTGCTTAAGGATCTGTGATCTTTCTTGTGTCAATTGGATCCCACAGCACTGTGAGGAAGCTTCCCACTTTCTGTGTCTCCCAGTTAGAAAGGATTTCTAATGCTTTGATGTGTCCCTGGGCAGACTGATCAAGTTGGAGGTGTCCCTGACCTTTGAGGGTCCCTTCCAAGCCAGGGCAGGCTGTGAATCTGTGACTTGTCTTGCGTTACAGAATGGTTAAGGTTGGAAAAGACCTTTGAGATGATTGAGCTCACACATAAGACAGGCAGGACAGGGTACTGGAATGGGACTCCACAACCAAGGTTCACTTCCCAGCTCTCCCACCAACAGCCTTTGTAACCCTGGGCAAGTTACTCAATCCCATGAACTGAGCTCTTGCACTAAGGCTATGGTCATCTCACCAGGCTGCTGTGAGGAGATCATCTCTTCACTATTGTGGGATCCTAGACCCTAGAAAAAGAAAGGTCAAGCAGCTGCATAGGTAACCTGAGGATAAAATGCAGCCTGCTGCTGAGGAGGATGTGTGACTCAAAAAGATGGAGGAAGGTCTCTTCATACAGCAGCTGAGGAACTCTGCAAGCTCACTCTTAATTCATCCACATTCACAGCCCCTACTCTTCCTCCCATACTCACAGACCACCTTTTTGCTGGGCAACAGCCATGCTAAGCACTCCAACTTCCTTCCAGGCAGGAATATACATATTACAAAATGATATGAGAAAGGAAGAGGGGAAATAACCACCAAAAAAAAGAGCCCTAAGCCCTAAAACTCAGACAAAAAGCAGCCCATGAAAAGATGCATAGAGGTCAGAACACTGTAACAAGAAGCTGGGCCCCAGCCTTGGAAGTTTTTAAGGCCTGGATGTAGCTCTGAGCAGCCTGCTCTAGTATGAGGTGTCCCTGCCCCTGGCAGAGGTTGGAGCTGGCTGATCCTTGAGGTCCCTTCCAGCCCTGACAATTCTGTGATTTGTCTTCCAACATTTACCACTGCAATATCCCTGCTCAGATTCTCAACACTCCACGTGTTAAGGTCTGCTGAGAAATGTGGCAATAACCTAATTCAAGTAGCTGACAGGCACCTCAGAGCCCAAAATCACTTTGGGATCTTTTGATTTCTCCTTCTCTGTTGACCTGCAGATGTGCAGGATTTCCAAAGGGCTGTGGGATGCCTGACTGCTCCCAGCACTCCTGAAAACCTGAAGAGCAGCAGCAAAGCATTTTACATTCAGTGTAGCACAAGTTAGGAAGTTATCTTCCACCTGCTGAGCTGTTTTTTGCCCAGCCTGAAGTAAAAACATTTAACTTGGCCATGTGTAGAACCCAACAGGAGTATGCATATCACAGCATCACAGAATGCCAGGGGCTGGGAGGGACCTCCAAAGCTCAACCAGTCCAACCCCACTGCCAGAGCAGCATCTCCTAGACCAGATCACACAGGAACACATCCAGGCTGGGTTTAAATATCTCCAGAGAGGGAGACTCCACAGCCCCCCTGGGCAGCCTGTGCCAGGGCTCTGCCACCCTCACAGGCAAAAAATTCCTCCTCATGTCTAAATGAAACTTCCTCTGCCTCAGCTTGCACCCAGTGCCCCTTGTGCTGGCACTGGCATCACCCAGCAGAGCCTGGCTCCAGCCTCCTGCCACTCACCTGCACATCTTCAGAACCATTGCTGAGGTCACCTCTCAGCTCCTCCAAGCTCCCAGCCCCAGCTCGCTCAGGCTCTGCTCCTACCAGAGCTGTTCCATTGCCTTCAGCATCTCTGTGGCTCTGTGCTGGACTCTCTCCAGCAGTTCTGTGTCCCTCTTGAACTGGGGGGCCCAGAACTGGACACAGGACTCCAGCTGTGGCCTCCCCAGGGCAGAGCAGAGGGGCAGGAGAACCTCTCTGGACCTCCTCACCACAGCCCTTCTAACCCACCCCAGACTGGCATTGCCCCTCCTGCCCACCAGAGCACATTGCTGGCTCATGCTCACCCTCCCACCCACCAGCACCTCCAGGTCCTTTTCCTCTTTGCTGCCTTCCAGCAGCTCAGTCCCCAACCTATCCTGCTCCCTGGGATTGTTCTTTCCCAGGAGCCAGACTCTACCCTTGCCCTTGTTGGATTTCCTTAGATTTCTTCCTGCCCAGCCCTCAGCCTGCCCAAGTCATATGGTCAGTTCTAGTACCTGTGGATAAAGAGGTGCTCCTTGATCACTTTTAATCAGGGTCCCCTCCAGGTTACTGATGCCACAAGTCCTCCATGCCACTTGAAATCCACAGGCTTCATGCACCAACACATTGCAGAGCAGGGTAGGGATTGAACAGTGCCTGAAAGCTGGGCACTGTGCAGCAGCTTTGCCAGGGGCTTAATGGACACAGCTGGGACTCTGCCTAATGACAACACTCAGGGTGTCCACTCAGGTGGGAAATGTTATTTAAGGTGAGTCTCAAACTTCAGAACTCTCCCTTTCCCAAACCACAGTTCCACTTGAAAGGGGACAGCACCCTGCACCTGGTGACTGCAAGGAAACAACTCCACAATTACTTAATGGATTTAATTAACTCAGACTCCCCCTGAGTCATTGCAACAAATTCATTTGCAACCAGCTTGATCTTCTAGTGTGGAAAAAAAAAAAAAGAACAGACACCCCAAAAAAGTTCCCAGGCAGAAATATTGTATTAATGGAATGAAACCTGTTTAACAGCAGACTCCAAAGGGAATCCACTCTCTGCTTAGTTGTCATAACTCAGTGGTGTGACAAGGAGGCAAATAACAAGAGAGCATCCAGGGAGTTTAAATAACACAGAAATAGATTTGAGGAGTGGAATAAAAGTTTGTGCAGTGATTTAAGAGTCAAGAATGGAACTGTTTAAACACAGGAGTCTCATTTTGCTCCTTATAACACTCGAGACATCTTTATGAGCACAGAGCCTTGTTTCACACATTCACAGATTGCATTGGATTGGAAGGGACCTTCAAAGGTTGTCTTGTCCAACCCCCCTCCCTGCAGTCAGCAAGGACAGCTCCAACTCCATCAGGCTACCCCAGGGCCACATCTTGTGGATCAGTGTTAGAAAATCCAAACCAGGAACCTGACCAAAGGGTAGGTTTGATCCACTCTGCGTGCAGGCTGAACACAGCATCCTGCTCTGATAGCCCAGCTGGCTACAGCTGTTTGCAACTCAGGTTCAGCATCTTTCTGGAGCAACAGAAGAAACCAACCCCTTGAGCCTTCCCAGCCCTGACTTTGTTGAGCTTTGGAGTACTTGCAGGTCAAGATCTGCTGGTGCAAAGCCAGCCCTGTGCACGGGTTAAAGACAAAAGAAGCCAACCCCAAACCACTGCCTTTGAAGTGGGATACATTTTTAGCCACACAGCAGTACTTTGGTTTGCCAGTGCCTCAGCTCTGGAGTCTCCCCATGGCTTCTCAGGAGTATTGACTGAATGGCCAAATGCTTCAGCTGTGCCTCCAAGGGAGCTCCCTCTTTTATCCCAGGCCAAAGCTCTGGGCAGTTACAGCACAGCTCTGCCTCCCAGGCTAAAGCTCTGGGCAGCTATAGCACAGCTCTGCCTCCCAGGCTGAAGGTCTGGGCAGCTATAGCACAGCTCTGCCTCCCAGGCTGAAGGTCTGGGCAGCTATAGCACAGCTCTGCCTCCCAGGCTGAAGGTCTGGGCAGCTATAGCACAGCTCTGCCTCCCAGGCCAAAGCTCTGGGCAGCTACAGCACAGCTCTGCCTCCCAGGCTGAAGCTCTGGGCAGCTATAGCACAGCTCTGCCTCCCAGGCCAAAGCTCTGGGCAGCTACAGCACAGCTCTGCCTCCCAGGCTCAAGGTCTGGGCAGCTACAGCACAGCTCTGCCTCCCAGGCTGAAGGTCTGGGCAGCTACAGCACAGCTCTGCCTCCCAGGCTGAAGGTCTGGGCAGCTATAGCACAGCTCTGCCTCCCAGGCCAAAGCTCTGGGCAGCTACAGCACAGCTCTGCCTCCCAGGCTGAAGCTCTGGGCAGCTATAGCACAGCTCTGCCTCCCAGGCTGAAGCTCTGGGCAGCTATAGCACAGCTCTGCCTCCCAGGCCAAAGCTCTGGGCAGCTACAGCACAGCTCTGCCTCCCAGGCTGAAGGTCTGGGCAGCTACAGCACAGCTCTGCCTCCCAGCCATAGCCCCACAGAGGGATTATATGATAGAGGAAGCTGTTTTCAAAGAGCAGAACCATCTCTCCTGCAGCACTTGAGGAAGCAGCTCCAGTCTGTCATCTCCTTTCCCACCTCTCCCAACCCTCTCAAGGCCACTCAGAATCACAGGATTGACCAGGTTGGAAAAGGCTTCTGAGATCATTGAGTCCAACCT
>VWZE01003727.1:1088-87350 GCA_013396675.1 Eubucco bourcierii
TCTTCAGCCTGGAGAAGAGAAGGCTTCGAGGAGACATTAGAGTAGCCTTCCAGTATCTGAAGGGGGCTACAGGAAGGCTGGGGAGGGACTATTTACAAGGTCTTGCAACGACAGGACAAGGGGCAATGGGTTTAAACTAGCAGAGGGAAGATTTAGACTGGATGTTAGGAGGAAGCTCTTTACGATGAGGGTGGTGAGGCACTGGAACATGTTGCCCAGGGAGGTTGTGGATGCTCCCTCCCTGGATGTGTTCAAGGCCAGATTGGATGAGGCCTTGAGTAACCTGTACTAGTAGGAGGTGTCCCTGCCTATGGCAGGGGGTTGGAACTAGATGATCTTTGAGGTCCCTTCCAATTCCATTCTATGATTCTTTTTTTTTCCTTAATTCATTCAGCAGCTCCTTGCCCATCCAGCCTGGCTGTCTCCCTCACCGGCTCATCTTCCAGCACATTGACACAGCCTGTTCCTGTGCCTTCAAGAGTTCTTTCTTGAAGCAGGTCCAGCCTGCCTGGACCCCTTTGTTTATAAGGGCTGTTTCCCAAGGAACTTTCCGAGTTAGTTCCCTAAATAAGCCAAATTCTGCCCTTCAGAAGTCCAGTGTGCAGGTTTTGTTGATGCCCCTCCTGGTTTCACTGTATGTTGAAAACTCTTTAATTTCATGGTCGCTGGACCCCAGGCAGCCTGCAACCACCACATCTCCCACCAGCCCTTCTCTATTTGTGAACAGCAAGTCAAGCAGGGCTGCACTCCTGATAGGCTCACGTAACAGCTGAGATTAGAAGTTGTCCTCCATACACTCTAGGAGCCTTTTAGACTACCTCTTCTCTGCAGTGTTAAGAGTTCCAGCAGATGTCTGGCAGGTTAAAGTCACCCACAAGAACAAGGGCAAGTATCCTTTAGGCAGCCTCCAGCTGCTTAAATGATAATAAATCATCCTCTTCTTCCTGGTTGGGTGGTCTATAACAGACTCCAACCAGGATGTCAGCCTTGTTAGCCTTCCCCCTAATTCTTACCCATAGGGACTCAATATGATCATCCTTAATCTCTACTTCCATGATGTCCAGATCATCCCTAATATATAGGGCCACTTCTCCACCTCTTCTCCTTTGCCTGTCTCTCCTGAAGAGTCTGTAGCCATTGATTACAGCACTCCAGTTGTGCGAGTCATCCCACCATGTTTCTGTGATGGTGACAACATCTTAGCTTTCCTCTTGTACCAAGGTTTCCAGCTCCTCTTGTTTATTACTCATACCGCATACATTAGTGTACGTGCACTTCAGCTGGGCTGCTGGTTTTACCCCTGTCTCTGGCCGACCACACTTAGCCTCCTTTGGTTTGTCTCTAGTACTGCTGTGTTTGACCCCCTCCCCTTTCCAGCCTAGTTTAAAGCCCTTTCAACAAACCACACCAGCTCTTGTGCCAGGCTCTTTCTCCCTCTCTGAGACAGATGTTCCCTATCTGTTGCTAGCAGACCCAGGGCCATATAAAGTTCCCCGAGATCAAAAAACCCAAAATTTTGTTGGTGGCACCAGCCTCTGAGCCACTTGTTAATCAGGCATGAGTTCTTGTTCCACTCAGCATTCCAACCTGCAACTAAGGGTATTGATGGAAAGATTATCTCTGCCCCTGATCCCTCAACTACTTTTCTCAGTGCCTTGAAGTCCCTTTTGATTGCTTTTAGACCTCTGGTATCGACCTCATCATTTCCCATCTGTATAACCAACAAGGGATAGTAATCAGAGGGCTGTACTACAGTAGTTAACATCCCTGACCCTTGCCTCAGGGAGGCAGCAGACTTCCCTGTGGGAGGGCTTTGGCTGGCATATGGGGCCCTCTGTTCCTTTCAGAAGGGAATCACCAATAACAATTACCCTCCTCTTTTTCTTTTGGGTACAAGTACTTATGCAAAGGAGGCACTGATTTACTTTAGTCAACTCCCCAGATGGTGTTACTTCTGCCTCCAAACCCACCTCAACATTTAGTGCCCTATATCTGTTGTGCAAGGGCAACTGAGGGAGTGAGGGGGTCTGGAAGGGGTTTCCCTCACTCCTGACAGGCACCTGTGTTTAAGGCTCTGTTTGCTTGTGTGTATGATTACATTATATACTTGTGTGTATAATTACAGTAGAATCAGCCTAAATCTGCTGTCCCTCATCTTCAAACCATTCCTCCTTGTCCTGTCACTAGACATCCTTATGAAAAGACTCTCTCCAGCCTTCCTGTGTAGGTTCCCTTCAGGTACTGGAAGGCAGCTATATTGTGTATTGTAAGGCAGATGTATTGTACTGGAAGGCAGCTATAAGGTCCCCCTGGAGTCTTCTCTTCTCCAGGCCGAATGACTCTAGCTGCCTCAGTCTATCTTAAATCTAAAAGTCTAAACAAGTCTGAACTGTTGTTGATGGTTATGACTTGATGACTGTTAGCAGCACCCATGTGATCTTCCTCCTAGCAGACTGGAGTGTGAGAAATAAACCCTGTGTAAATCTGTGTAGAAAGACTCTGGCATGAGCAGGGTGGTGCAGAACGGGTTTCTCTCCCACCAGTACATCTTAAGCACCACAAGCCAAATGGCATCCTGCTGATTGTTACCTGAATGTCCTCAATTTTGTTTCATTTAACCCACTGCGTTGATTTTTGAGGTGATGGGAGGTTGTCAGAGGAGCAAGGTTAGTACTCCAAATTTCAAATATTTTTTTAAAGAAATGTTAAAATATATTAGCCAAAATTGGTCTCATTTAATTCTTGTTACCTCAGACTTCAAGTTCAAACTGATCTCTTGAGTTATCATTCTCAACTGCTGGACAGAACAGTAAAGAACACAGGAAGGCAACAGATTTTCCCTTCAGAACAAATAGGTGATGTGTTTTCTGAAACTGCATGAAACCTGGCTAGATGAAAACCAGAGAAACTTGCTAGGAGTCTTTTCTGTCTTGGTCCTGCCAGTTCACCACTGCCCCAAAACACAACACCCTTCCTGTTCTAGCCATGGACTTGGTCCAAAATTGACAATGGAGTGCAACATGTTTTGGTAGATGGTTGAAAACCCAAGAGGGAGACATCACCACACTGCAACATCTGTTCTGAGTGACCTCTTCACAGTCGATGTCCTGAGGTCTAGGTGAGGTCATTAGTTTATAAACCAGTTCCAAGCTTGGTAACTGTCTGGTAATGTCTTACACTGCCTTTCTATTTCCAGAGCAGGAAAATGGTCTTGAATGTTCCTTCAGGTAACACCCATCCTATTTCATTCAAGTGCTGTCCTACCTTCCTCCTCTGGCTTCTTCTCTTCGTCTTTGGATGACCTTTTAGATGTCGATTTGTTTGCTGGAGGAGTTGGTGATGGCTTTGGTGTATGTGCTGAAAGAAAGAAACCCATCTATTAACAGGAGTGTTCACAAGTGCTTGGTGCCAGCTGTAGAAGAGGAAAGTGATTACATTTGAGTGACTGACTTCCATGCACATTTCAGTTTCTTCCTATCTATAGGATTTTTTTACAGTAGTATTCAGGGGGGAAATGAGCACAAATCCCCTTTGGATCTGAAGGCATTTCATCACAGAGGGGAGAAATGTTCTTCCCAAAAGGTTGAGGTGAAACTTTTTTTGCTAACAGCAATTCTGAGGTGGGAAAAAAGATGCATTCTGAGTGCTAAATTCTGAAAACCTTCCAAGTTTTTGATTAAGGATGACTTGGGACTAACTAGCTGGAATAGATCTGACAGTTGTCCTATTAGTCCAACATAAACTTCGGTAATCCTCTGAAGGTTTAGTTTTCTTGTAGTTCTTGAATCCTAGATTTGGTTTGTTTGGAAAGGACCTGTATGATTATGGAGTCCACCCATTCTCTAACTCTACCAAGGCTGGTGCTAAACTGTGGCCCTTAGCACCACATCTGTGTCTTTAAAACACCTTCAGGGACAGGGATTCAGCCGCCTCTCTGGGCAGCCTGTTCCAGTGTTTGAGAACCCTTTCAGTGAAGAAACTTCTAATGTCTAACCTAAAACCTTCCCTGGTGCAACTTGAGGTCATTTCCTCTCGTCATTTATTACTAGGGAGAAGACACTGACCCCCATATCACCCACATTTTCCAGATCCCTGTACAGAATCTTAAACAGATGAAGATTCCCTCCCAACTTAGTGTAGTCTAGAAGCTTCCTGAGGGTGTACTCAATCCCCAGAGATATGATAGCTCTACCGAAGTGATTATTTTGGAGAGACATCTCAGAAGCAATAGTTTTCTTGAAGGAGACGTGAGCTATAAACCAACCATGAACCTAAGAAATGACACAAGGTCTAAGCATTAACTAAACTCCTGTTAGGCTGAAATTTAGGAGAAACTGGAAGTTTGTATTTCGTTTTTTCCAACTAAATCATAGAGTGGCTTAGGTTGGAAGGGCTCTTGGAGGTCATCTACTCCAACATCCCTGCCATGGGCAGGGACATCTCTTAACTAGACTTGGATGCCCAACACCTCATCCAATCTGACCTTAAACACCTCCAGGGAAGTTTTCTGCATCAAGTAAGAGGTAGAAAATATTTTTAACTCGTTGTTGAGTTGAGTTGTAAAATGAGAAGTGAGACTTCTTCCTATCCTTACAGAAGGATTTTGTTAGTTGTGAAGAAAGCTTGATGGAGCTTAAAGAACCTACAGAATTGTTTTAGTCCGTCTAAAGGAGCAAGTGCCATAGGTCTGTGTAATCAGCTTTTTACAGAAGGAGAGGGACTTCTGTCTCATAAGGTAATGCCTGTGGTGTCAAAGCATTTACTTTCATCACAAGGTGGTACTCCAGGTAAAGTTGGGTGTTTGACTATATCCTGAAGATTTTATTGAGAAAGAGAAATTAATTGTTGAATTGAATTACTTTGGGAGCTGAATCAGCTTTCAGAGGAGACAGGAGTGGGGGAAAATATGTTTTACATTCCTTAACTATGTATGTATGTATTCAGGGGATACAGGGCTTCTGGAGGGTAGAAAAGATGAAAGTACTGTCTAGGTAGCCATTATAAACTTTGCTTCACTGTACAGAACAAAGCATGCATAAGATACAGAGACAACAGAATTATTTCAGGATGTTTAACAGGTTCCTCAGTGAGTCACACAAAAGAAAATCCTAATATATTGAGTACAGCAGGAGGCCAGCTTAGGGGATTTTTATTGTTGGGTTTTGCTTTTTTAACGAAAAGTAATAGCAAATCTAAGTAACTAAAATACCAGAAGAAACTCTCTAAGATGAAGAGCAATTGGTTAACTTTTCTGTATATTTGAGGTGAAGGACGAGTGAAACAGCTATGTGAGAGTTCATGTGTGTTAAACCCAGCAGGACAGATGTTTTAAGCAATGTCAGAGACTGCAAACTCACATCAAGACACTTCCAAGACATTTATCCTTCTCTAGACATCAAGTCAGAAAGTGATGAATACAGGATCTATTTTAGTATCAATTACTGTGCAGCTGAGCAGCAAACCTGATCTATTCTACCAGCACTCGGGGCCTGGGAGTGGTTGGTGAAGTGAACCAAATGTTAATCCATAACTCATCTGTTTGTTCAACTGCTCAGTTCGGGAGTTGGCTGCCTTGGAGGTTGCCTGGTCTGTGAACACAGCAACCTGGTGCCAGCCCATGGTTGCCAAGTGTGCTCAAAGGAATCAGTTTAAGTCTGTAAGCAGCAGAAAGTTTAAGGACATGATGAAGTTAAATGTTCTGTGGCTGTTTTCTAGACTGCATTTCAAGTGCTAGTTTCATCAAAGGTAAAGTGAAGGTGAAACTGCACCTCCAGATCTTTACCTTTGTGCTTGATTAATAAACAGATTGACTAACCACCTCGTTCTGCAGTGACAGGCAGAATATGCAAAAGCAATCGTGGGTTGGTGTAGTTCTTCCCCAAAATGAATTTGCATCCTACAGGTTAAATGTGTTTTTTCTTAAAGTTCCTCTTGCTGCATCATGAATTAGTAACTGATTTAAACCAGGCAGATGCTGCCGTTCCTCCCTCTTGCCTTCTAGGACAGGTTTCTGTTCTGGGCTCTCTTCCCAGTTTGGATTTGAGGTGAAGGTGATCTAGGACAGCTCTCTCTCTGTGCTGCCAGTGACTGCAGTAACCAGAAGAATATGGTCTGAAGGTTCCAGTAGCACTATCCCAATGAGTGGAGTAGTAACTCTCCACTTTACGTGAGTGGGGAGGGTGAGTTGGAGCTCTCTCCATTGTTAATTTTTCCTAAGATGAGCTAGGCATTTTACTGCAATGTGTCACTCACCACCACCCCCCAGCTTCTCTCCTTGACATCTGTTTAAGATACATCAGTAACAGAAGTGCTCGTGCAGAACCTGGCCTTCCAGATACTCTTCTGAGAGTAAATTAGAGTATGGCTAGTGCCAAAAGAGGCTAATAAAGTCATACAGTAGTTCCACAGAGTGGACCTAAAAGGTCATCCAGTTCTGACCTCCCTGACCTGGGCTGGGACACCTTCCACTAGATGAGGTTGTGCAAGACCTCATCCAACTTGACCTTGAACACTTGAAAACAGAACACTTTAAAATAAATCTTCACTTTCAGAGTTTGTATCTTGCTGATAGCTGCCAGTGTATCTACCTATACGTGTCCACTCTTCAGAAAACGGCCTGTTTATTTTTGAAAGCAGGTCACTATTTTTGTTTTGTTTTTTCTTCTAAGAAGCCTGTGGAGTTAATCACAGAGGGTGGAAAGGACCTCCTGAGACCATCTGGTCCAACCTCCCTGTCAGAGCAGGTTCAGTTAGAGCAAGTTGCACAGGAGGGTGTCCAGTTGGGCTCTGATTGATTGTTTCCAGAGATGGAGACTCCACTACCTCTCTGAGCAGCTTGGTCCAGTGCTCCACCACCCTCAACAGAAAGATGTTCCTCTTCATATTTATATGGAACTTCCTGTGTTCAAGTTTGTGCCTGTTACCTCTTGCCCTGTCACTGGGCACCACTGAAACAAGACTGGTCCTATTCTGCTGACATCCACCCTTTAAGCATTGATTAGCATTGTTCCCCTCTCAGTCTTCTCTTGTCCAGACTCAAAAGCCCCAAACTCACCCTGTCTTTGTTAAGAGAGATGTTCTAGGCCCCTGACTGTACCCCTTTGCTTGTGCCTTCTCAAGCCTGTCCTCCTTGAACTGGGGACCAAAGAACTGAACACAGGAATCCAGATGAGACCTTATTAGGACAGAATAGAGGGGAAGGAGAACCCCCATTGACCTACTGAACACACTTTTCTTGATGCACCCCAGGATGCCATTTGCTTTCTTGGCCATGAGGGCACATTGCTGCCTCATGGTCATCCTCTTGTCCACCAGTACTGCCAGGTCTTTTCCCACAGAGCTACTTTCCAGCAGGTCAACCCCCAGTTTATACTGATCCATGGGGTTATTGCTCTCTAGGTGCACTTGCTTCCTGAGGTTGCTGGGTGGATGCACAGCCTGATGGTGTCAGCCACCCCTCCCAGTTTGGTATCATCAGCAAACTTGCTGAGGGCCCACTCTGTCCCTTCATGCAGGTCTTTGTGGAACAACTGGATCTAGTACTGACCCTTGGGGTACACCACTTCTTACGGACCTCCAACTAGACTCTGCAACTGACCACAACCCTCTGAGTTCAATCTTTCAGTCAGTATTTAATCCCTCATGTTTTCTGAGAACCCAAAGCATCTCTGTTTAAATTTGTCTAAAGAAAACACAGCACTGAAGAAATTTCTTACCCTCTTTGCAGTATTTGGTGTAGTCCGGGCAGCATTTGCCGTACCTTTCGCAGTCTGCATCACAGTCGCACTCCCTTCCTCTTTCAAATGCTTCAAAGCAACGTCCTTCACAGGAGACTGCTGTGTAGGGCAGAACAAGAGAAGTCAGCATTTCTGACTGGCTCATGTTTAACACTGGGACCTTTCTACAGTGAAGCCTTTCACTTGAGCTGATGCAAAGAACAGCTTCATAGACTCAGGTGGTTGTTGTGGGCTAATCCGGAACTTGTGGGATTGTTTGGATCAGGCTGTGCAGCCAGGACTGCACTTTGCCATTGCAACATTGTGAGACCGTTTGGAATTTAGCGTGCAATAAAATGTGATCTCAGTGTTCACTTTAGCTAGGTCCCATCATAGAAGAGTTCCATTTCCCTAATGGAATAGCAGTTATCCAAAGGGATTTGCATAACTGCTGTTGAAATATTCAGTTATCAGTTATCCAAAGAGATTTGCTTAACTGCTATTGAAATATTCAGCTATCAGACATCCAAAGGGATTTGCATGACTGCCGTTGAACTATTCAGTTATCAGTTATCCAAAGAGATTTGCATAGCCGCAAAAACATTCAATATTTCAATTCTGAATTGGGGTTTCACGGAAAGCGCTCGTTAAGGTACCACTCTGTATCCAGGGTGATGTGTCTGCTGAACTTCTGAAAAATCATTTCCCTAAATAGGTCATGACTTGCTGCCCTCTGGGCAAGCAGTCACACTTAATTGTGTCAGTAAGTTAAAGTTACACAGAGTGGCTGGTTTTGAAAAGTTATCCCAATTTATTTAATACAGCTCTTATATTAAGAGTACTAAAGGATTATCTATTCATTTAACATTAAGGGATCTGAACATCTGTCCTGTGAAGAAACACTGAGAGACTTGGGGCTGTTCAGTGTGAAGAAGAGAAGGCTGAGAGGGGATCAACATCTATAAATGTCTGAGTGGTGGCTGTCAAGATAATGGTGCCAGGCTGTGTTTAGTGATGTCCAGTGATAGGACAAGGAACAACAGGTACAAGCTAAAACGCAGGAAGTTCTGCCTCAACATGAGGAGAAACTTTCTGGTGTGAGGATGCTGGAGCCCTGGAGCAGGGTGTCCAGAGGTTGTGAAGTCTACTCTGGAGACTTTCAAAACCTACCTAGATGCATTCCTGTGTGACCTGCCCTAGGTAATCATAGAATGGTAAGGTTGGAAGGGACCTCAAGGATCATCTAGTTCCAACCCCCTACCATAGGCAGGGACACCTCCCACTAGTACAGGTCACTCAAGGCCTCATCCAACCTGGCCTTGAACACCTTCAGGGAGGGAGCAGCTACAACCTCCCTGGGCAACCTGTTCCAGTGCCTCACCACCCTTACTGTAAAGAACTTCCTCCTAACATCTAGTCTAAATCTCCCCTCTGCCAGTTTAAGCCCATTGCCCCTTGTCCTGTCATTGCAGGACCTTGTAAATAATCCTTCCCCAGCCTTCCTGTAGGCCCCCTTCAGATACTGGAAGGCTACTATCAGGTCCCCTCGAAGCCTTCTCTTCTCCAGGCTGAAGAGCCCCAACTCCCTCAGCCTGTCCTCATAGGAGAGCTGCTCCAGCCCTCTGATCATCTTTGTGGCCCTCCTCTGGACCCGCTCCAACACTTCCATGTCCTTCCTGTGCTGAGGGTTCCAGAACTGCACACAGTACTCCAGGTGGGGTCTGACGAGAGCAGAGTAAAGGGGCAGAATCACCTCCCTTGCCCTGCTGGCCACGCTTCTCTTGATGCAGCCTAGGACTCGGTTGGCTGTCTGGGCTGCATGTGCACACTGCAGGCTCATGTTGAGCTTTTCATCAACCCAGACTCCAAGGTCCTTTTCCTCAGGGCTGCTCTCCAGCCATTCACCACCCAGCCTGTATTTGTGCTTGGGATTGTGCCTACCCAGGTGCAGGACCTTACACTTGGCCTTGTTGAATGTCATGAGGTTGGCCTGGGCCCACCGCTCCAGCCTGTCCTGGTCCCTCTGGATGGGATCCCTGCCCTCTAGCAAGTCGACTGTGCCACACAGCTTGGTGTCATCTGCAAACTTGCTGAGGGTGCACTCCATTCCTCTGTCCATGTCACTGACAAAGGTGTTAAACAGCACTGGTCCCAGCACTGACCCCTGAGGGACACCACTTGTCCCTTGATCCTGCTTTGGCAGGTAGGTTGGACTCAATGATCTTTAGAAGTGCCCTCCAACTCCTGACATTCTATTGATTCTATGATCTATCATGTTTTTCCCTGATTAATTACCACATACTTTAACATTTATTTAGTTAGTTAGTTAGTTACTACAGTACATCTGTTTCGTAGCAAAAAAGGCCAAATGTTTGCAGACGTCAGCAAAACATTCTTGCTCTATTGTTCAAGGAAAAAAAAATTGGTCCTAAACTTTTATTAAATGTTACCTAGATGCCAGGATAACTTTCAAGTCTGGCCCCCTATAAATAGCCAACAATTAAAATGCCTCAGGATATACTTTCAATTATGAAAAATGCTGGTGTGCTCTTACAGGTAAAAATGAGGATGGCAAGACTGAAGTGCAAGTGTTTACACTGTGCAGGATGAGCATTTTGGGGGGTTCTTTCTCTTCGTTTTGAACAGCACTCAGCCTGTGCTGCTTGATCTAAGAAGTCTTAATTTGCACCCATGATCTCACTACAATGACAGTGTAGTGTAACAGACCAGAGTTACCTAAAACACTGATAGCTTTTGCATTGGTGATTCAAGAGGAAATACATTTTTTTTACTCTCAGTACATCAGTTTGAAATGCCTACATTTATTTACATGATACAGTTTTGCATATAAACAAAGGCTATAAAATAATACTCCTCCAACCTGCTTTTCCTTCAAACTCTGGTCATGGTTCTGATCCATGAAAGGGCACCCTCTGACTTTGGATAAGACCCTACAGCCTCCACACATTTTAAATTTGAGTGACAATGCCCCAGAATTAATTTCTTTGTGGAAAACCTTAAATTTGCCTTTTTTTTTTTTTTTTTTTTTTTTTTGNAGAAGCATACAGGCACAGTGCAAAGGCCCTACGGAAAAGAAAACAAGCAGCAGAAAAAACTGTTTTCCCCCTCCTCTTGCCTAGACCCACTCTTCTCAAACTCAAACCCCTTTTTCTCAGTGATAGCCTGTGGATACAGTTTTGATTTGAGTGGCTTGTGAGGTTAACACTGAGGTTGGGCCTGAGAGTGGGGTGGAGAACAAAACATGTATGAGAGGAGAACAAGGACACAGCAAGCAGAGAGACATTTAAGCATTCAGAGGAGGCACTGGTGTGGTAGGGAGTTGGAGCAAACAGGATGGGGAAGTCTTGCTGATAGGAACTGGCTGCATTTGGGAACTTACCCGTTGTGCAGACTTTCTTGTAGTCAGGGCAGCACTCCATGTAGTGATGACAGCTAACATCACACTGGCAGTCATGCTGTCTAGAATACCCTGCCCCACATCTCCCTGTACAGCTTGATGATAAATCTAAAATCACACAACACTGCTGTAAACATTGCCAGACCAAAAGGCCACAGAAGGACATGCTGAATTTTGAAGCAGCAAGAGCAATCTTATTTTCTTATGGAATGCATTTGCTCACTGGTTGTTGTTGAAACTGTGAGCCTGGTCAAACCCCTCCTGAAGGCATCAGAGGCTTACTGTGAACCAGCTTGAGGACCAGCAGCAGATGCTCAGGTTAGAGGGGTGTTTCTGCTATTTCAGGGACTAAAATTTCAGGCGTTAATTAGTAATTATTGAGCATTATGACCATAGCAGCTCCAGCATCCGGACCAGCCTGTGCTGGTCTATCAGCCAGGCATTAGCTTGTTTTGCAGACAACTTCTCTCTCTTGGCTCAACCTAGGTATGGTTATAGACTTGTGTCTGCATATCTCTACCTGACAGACCAATTATATCTCTCTGACCTTTGGTAATGCTCTTTGTAATAACCAAATAGAATCAGTTTAGCTTGCAAACTGGTGAGCACTGTCCTAATAAATAGAGGTCACAGAACTGTTTTTACTGGAATTTTTCATAATCTACCTGCCCTCTGCATTGTTTGTTTTGTTTTTTACCCTGAGGTCAGAGAGGACTTTGGCATCAACTGTGAAGTTAGGAACACTTGTTATCTCGTCCTGCAATCTTCTATAAAGTGCTTTGGGTTTTTTAATTAGGCGATCGCTTATTAGCAGGCTAACTTCCCGCAACAACTTTACTGCTAGCTTGCTGTAGTGTCAGAAGATGCTAGATAATAATAAATGGTGCAGTTCACACTGGTAAGCAAGACGTCAGGAGCTCCGCTTTCAGACTGCAACCATTCCATCTCAGCAGTGCTTTGTTACCTACCACTGCCAGGTCAGATATTCACCCTGCATCACCTCCCCTCCCTACATGGAATCTCTACTAACACAACATACTAGCAGCTTCTTCTGGAAATGAAACATGCAGGACCACAAGTGAAGCGCCCCTAAATGCAAACAAAGAAGCTGAACAATCAGCAAGCTCAAACAGCATTAGGATAATCAGCTGAAACACTGAGGAACAACAAGAAAATAACAAGAAATAACAACATGTAACACAGCACAACACCAAACACAACTTCTAACAGCACACACTCCATCTGAGTGTCTGCATGAAGGACCACCATGGGATAACAAATAATTACATAAGTAGTGATTTTCAGCAGCTGGTATGATGTTTGTCTCCACTTTGTTACAAATAGTGATGTGGGAGTAGGGAATAAAAAGAGAAGTTAACGGCCTCTTAATATAGGAACGTGCTGGTTTGAGGCTAATGGGAATACTTTAATGAGAGAAGTTAGATCATTGGTTGTAAAAATAAAATAATGATGATGAGAAGATACAAACACTGTAATGGGTAAGTGTCAAATATACTGCACCTTTTCCTCCCTTACAGGAAGAAGAAATATACAAAAATAACACCTTTTGATTCATTTATTTGTTTGAAGTTTGGGACTTGTAAGTTAAGTTACTTGTACAGAAAATGTCCAGGTGGTTCTAGCTGCTCTTGGGAAGAGTCGTGATTTCTGCTGAAAATTGTAGGAGTGCTTCTGCCAACTAAAGAGGGTATCAGGTCAGATCTGAGCTCTGCAGTGCCCTGGCGAGCTGCTCACATGCACAAATATTAAGTCTTCTACTATCAAGCAGTAATAAATCATTTTTTACTGGCAAAGAATGCACAAACTTTTCACTATAATGACTTGAGAAATGTGACAGAACAGGCCTTGCCAGGCTGCAAGTTCTTCTGTTTCTTCTGTGCTATGTTAGTTAGGAATCAATTGTAGAGCTTTGAGAGCAGATAAATATCTGCAGTATTAGACAAATAGTTGCTAAAAACTGACAGTTATTTGGTCATAATATCTCATTTAACAGCAAAACACTTAGTATGGTATAGACATTCCGTTCCCTGAACCTGTCGTGTTTAAATATTTGTAGCCAAAACTATGTGGGTCTTGTAATTTTAGGTTTTTCCTTGATCATACTACAAATCCCTTGGGCTAAATATGTCAGCCTGAGGGACAGAGGATCTGTAGAATGTCTACAGACAAGTAGGCTCACAGCATGAATGTAAGTCACAATGTCTGTGAATTACCGAAAACCAGGACCATGCTGTACTAAAATATTTCTGAAAATATTTAGTGATGATAAGACTGACTCAGAATGCCTGCCTGAATCCATAGAAGCTTCTAGAACTTAGTTTTTTTATGAAGATGAATTTGAAGCATGCGTAGCTTTTGTCAGATATCCAAAGTTGAAGGGAGGGTGTCTAGGATGTTACAGTACCTTGAGAAGAGACCTCTTGAATGAAGGACAGTGAGAGGATCACCAGGGAAGCACAAAGTATGTTCCATATGATCATTACTTTCAGGTACGACATCATCCCTGGAAAAAAATAACCTCCTATCATTGCAGGTAATTCAATTGGTCAGCTCATCACCTAAACCAGATGGCAGTGCATATCTTTATACAGCATACCTAATGATTGACACCATTTAGAAGATAAAGTTGTGGTGTTTAATAACACCACAGAAAGAATAATGAAATTATTCAAGGACAAATTACTAATTTAGAATTACTCCATAAATTCTGTCTTAGTTACTAGTCACTTCTGTTCAATTTTGTGGTAAGACTGGGGAAATGATTATTAACAAGTAATTTTGGCAGGATTCTATTACACAAAAACAGCAGGCTACTAATTATTCTCCTTTTAACGTGTCAGTACAACAGTTTCTAAGCTTAGGAATACTAAACAGAAATGTTAAAAAAATCCTGTCAAAGTTTTAGTTATTAAGCAACATCATTTTATCAACCCTTGCCTATCATCATTGCAACATTAGTGTTTGAAAAGGAAATACAGGAGAAAAGTAAAATCTTTGTTCAGGAGGAGAACTCATCTGGCTTTTCTGTTCCAGCTCATCGTTTTCCTTCTGAAGAGCACAAAGCATTCTGAGCAGAGGTCGATATGACACTTACCTAGAAAAGAGCACGTCTGCTCTCAGTGATGATCCAGATGCCTTTTATATCGCTTTGTAACTGTGTGGGGGTCAACTAATTAGCTCGTTAAACCAAACCACCAATGGCAGCTTATGACAGCAAACTTTCCACAGGGCTTGGAAGAGGTCCCAGATGACCAGACTAACGCAACATCTGGAAAACACTCCCATTAAGAAAAATGATTGCAGAAAAAACTAAACGGGGACTTACTAGTCAAAACATGGTTTGATTACAGAGTGAACAAATTGTCCTGAGTGCATCTGGAAGGCATTACATATTACTGCATAGTGATAAAAAATCATTAGAGGTTAATGCTGAGTCTATTTGCTTTCCTGTCAAATGTAGCTTAGGTGGCAGTAGTCTAAAATTATGCAGCATTATTTGCTACTGATGGCGTATCTTCTCCAAAAAGTTTTCAGGTTTAATTCATAGAGACATTAATAACTCCCCAGTCCCACACTGTAGATACAGAGTGCTTTTCAGTGAGCCGAATGGAAATTTTGCCAAGCTATTGGCTAGAAATTAAAGAATTGAGTCCAATCTCAAATGTATTGAATATATTCTATGTAAAGCATAAAAAATGAATGAAAGAAACCTAAATGGTTTCAGTGGTCCTTTGTGTTTATTAGTCATGCTTTTAGGACACTGGAAATATTGAGGGACTTTTGACAAAGGCATGGGGTGGAAGGACAAGGAAGTGACAGGTTCAAACTGGAAGAAGCTTGCTTTTAAGTGAGACATTAGGAATAATTCATCCACACCAGGGTGGTGAGGCACTGGAACAGGTTGCCCAGAGAAGTTGTGGAGGCTCCAACCCTGGAAGTATTCCAAGCTGGGCTGGATGTTGCCTTGAGCAAGCTGGTCTAGTAGGACATGTCCCTGCCTATGGCAGAGGGTTGAAACTAGGTGCCCTGTTACCCTGATAGGAAATAAGATTTTCCTCATCTTCAGGTGGAAACTTCTGGGTTCCACTTTGTGCCTGTTGCCCCTTGTCCTGTCACTAGGCTCCGCTGAAAAGAGCCTAGCCCCATCCTCTTACCCTCTGCCCTTTAGCTCTCAGTCAACATTGAGAAGGTTCCCTCTCAGTCTGCTCTTCTCCAGGCTAAACAGGAGAGAACCCCAGGTCTCTCAGCCTTTCCTCCTCACACAGATGACTCAGTCCCCTCAGCATCTTTGGAGCCACCACTGGACTGCCTGCAGTAGTTCCTTGTCTCTCTTGAATGGTGGAGTCCAGAACTGGATGCAGTACTCCAGATGTGGCCTCCCCAGGACAGAGTAGAGGAGAAGGAGAATCTCCTTTGCCCTGCTGATCAGGCTGTTTGTCATGCACCCTAGGTGACCATTGGTCTTCTTTGTCACGAGGGTGCATTCCTAGCTCACGATGAACCTGTTGTCCACCACCGCTCCCAGGTCCTTCTCTGGTGCTGCTTTCCAGCACATCACCCCTCACCTGCATGGATGCTATTCCTCCCCAGGTGCAGGATTATGCACTTGTTAAATTCATGAGGTTCACCTCTGCCCAGGTCTCCAGCCTGTCCAGTTCTGTGCTGTGATCACAACAAAAACACTTTCATTCAATCTTTCTGCATCGTGGATGCTTCTACTTGCTTTGCTATCACAGCTGTGCTTTAATTGATTCCAGACAATAGTAGAGTGCTTTGGGTTTTATTGCTTCAGAAACACACAGAATCTTTGTTCAAGTTTCTAGGTTATTTAGACGAGTGAGAGTCGACATCCATAGTGGTGATTTGCTGTTCAGGGTTCTTTACCCACTGCCATCCTATTCACGAGGCAACCAATACTCCATTTATGCAAAGGGGAACTAGAGACTCTGAGATTGTATGGAGTTAATTCAAGGAAATACATAGAAGGAAACGTATGCAACACATCTTTAACAGTCTTGGTTTTAGTGGAGCTGACTATAAGCTTGATAAAGCAGCTCTGTGTTTTGAGAATAATGGTACCTGTCTGTGGATATTTAAAGCCTAGGGAAGTAGTAGTTGTTAGGGTAGCTAAATGGGTCAACATGATGAGGTAGGTTTTCTAGCAAAGTACTGAAATCCTCACAGCTTATATAATGTCTGCTTTGACCAAACAAAACATTTAAGACTAAATCACTGAGTATATTCTTACTTTGATATCCACAATGTGATGCAGGTTTGTTGGCAACCAGTACAGTTGTGAGTATCAGTCAATACTGGCTGGATACCCGAGGTGAAGAAAACGCATATAAAGCAGTAAACAAAAAGTATCAGCAGATCAAAATTATTTGCATATTAACACACCAATACTCAGTTATGTCACATGAAGACAAGTAAGTACATACACAACTTGAAAATATGGGTAGTCAAGATCACATCCTACATTTTTATGTCCTATTGCTATGTTCATTTTGGTGGGGTTGTTAGGTTGTCTTAGGAATTTTTGGATTGACAGAGGTGACAGGGGTTTGCAGTGTCTGAGTGATAAGAAGGCAGTTCCATAAGTGAGTTAACAGGACAAATGTCACAGCTGCATTGAATTGGTATCTGTGCAGGTGCTTCACAGTGTGTGATCAGACCACGGCGAGTCTCTTCCTCACCAGCTTCTCCGGCCTTCCTCTTTATTTTCAGGGATGGACTCTGAAATCCTACTTTAAATTATTGTTGTGCATGAATATGGGCACAATCAGGGCACTCATGATGGAGGGAATTTATTTGCAGAGGTTTGTGCATGTGGAAATGGCCATATGATTAAAAGGGGAAGACTAAGCAGGGAGCCACATGACTCATATGACTTAGGGACACATCTTAAGCAGTTTTGGGTTGAGCTCCATCTGAAATTGAGCTATAAAAAAGGGAAAGCACAAAATGTTCTGTTTCCTTGTTTTTGTTTTTGCTGCATTTAGGGAAACAGCACCTGTTACACTCCTGATGAGTAAATAAAGATGCAGGTCTTCACTACCATTTCTCTTCATCTTGGAGCAGCATGTAGGACCTAATATTATGGTCAACCACTCCAGCTGGAAAGGGATGACATTTATTTTTCATCTATTATCTCATTGCTTTGGTTAGATATCTGCTGACCAGTCCTTTAGTTTGGCAAGGGTTTCAGACAGTGTAAACCCTTCATTAAATCTTTGGGTATCCAAAATCTGCTCTGTATTTCCCGTTTGATTGTTGTGTTTTTCAAAGGGGGAAAAAAAAAAAAAAAAAAAAAAAAAGCCTTTCCTTCCAAAGGCTGCTTTGCTTCTATACTGAGATCATCCCATTACATCCTATTACTGTTATCTTTTATTTCTGAATTAATGGATTCCTTGTGCTGATGCTTGTGACTCAACCATATTCTTATGGCTTTCCAGAGTTTGTTTTTTTCAGAAGCTCATCAGTCAGTCATATTTTTGATAGTGGTTTTGGGATGTTCTTGTATCCACTGGAGATCACATAGAAAATTAAAACCAGTGAAATCCTAGGAAACAGTTGTTGAGTTAATCTGAGTCTGGTCTGACAGATACCTTGTTGCTTTTTCTATTCCATCCTGGGTCCTCATTGTTAACCCATCAGCATCCTCAAAATATCATGTAATGTTCCTATAAAAACTAAGTTACATTTGGAGCGAGTGCTGGGATCCCTCAGTTGGCTTCAAGAGCAGCTGGGGTGGCCCAGCAGAGGTTATGCAGAGAAACCAAGCTGAGCAAGGCAAAGAAAGCAAGGAGAAAACAAAGGAGCATTACTTGAGAGTAGAGTTGGTCTGCTAATGTTCACTGGTTACTCTTTTTCATCTGGAACTTAAAAGTAACCATAGAAGCAGTTTAACTGGAAGTGAAGCGAGGGTGCTGGCATTCTCACTGCATGAGTTACTGAGAAGAATCATGAAGAATCACAGGATACTTTTGCTGTTGCAGCAGGGACTGACTTTCAGGCTTATGGTCTTGAAGGGACAAGGACAGAGAAGGATACAGAGGAGGCAGGAGCCCTAATGTGAGAAGAGCATGGGATTGCAATTCGTTCTCCTGAGATATCTGATAGTTGATTGAAGGGTGCTTCCTTGTATTGCCCTCTACAATCAGTCACTTTCTCCATTCCACAACTGGCTACGTTTTATTTCTGTATTTAGTTGCTTAGAGTAAAATAATATTAACTTTTAAGAGCACTTAAATCTACCGGATTTTAAGGCAGAGTAATATTAATACCATTGCTTTTCTGTGCTATATGAGCAGCGGTACTATTGCAATGAATGCTGCTATAGCAAACTGCTGTAAGAAGAGTCAGTTTCACCAAAAAAAAAAAAAAATCTCAGTTAAACAAGAAATTGCTGGTTAAACAGTAGTAGCTGGATTCACACTGCCTCCTGGTTAATTTGTGGGCAAAATATGCAGAGAAGTCTTGCAGACGACAGTTACTTCATTGCCACCTACAGGTCTGTTCACAAAGGCTCCCAGAAACAGTCACCACTTTTCTGGGACGGAAGAGAAACACCCTTGCTTTGGCAAAACAGATGGAGGGTGTTCAGACTTGGTATGAAGTCATTTTCTTGTAAGATGAAGAATCATCTTTCTTAGACATCACCGACTGCTATAAATAATCCTTTTAACACATTCTCAGGCTTCTAACACTTATTCAAGCACAAATGGTTTGCCTAAATGTGTGTATTAAAGGGGGAACAACTCGCTGGATATTAAGAATTGTATGTAGGAGCAACAAGCAGTTGTTGATTTGTACTGCTCTGAGAAGGTTTATTGTTTCTTTTCTTGAAATCTTTCTGCTCTTGCTTGACTTCAGAGTGAGAAATGCACAGTGGCACTTCTGACGTGCATTCAACAGAGAGGTCTTGAAGGTCAGTAAATCTATGTACAACCACCCTCTTTGGCAGTATTAAATACTGTATATTAATGCTAGAAGAGAAAACTTTAGGTAAAGCTGCCAAAGGCTTCTGGAAGCTGCCTTTTTTCTTTGTTTTTATTGTAAACACCTGGTTTTGATCATTCCTTGCTTTACAAGACTCTGAAATGTTCAGTACTTTGCTTCTGCCTGCTAGGGTTCTGTTGTCTAAAAGACACCTACAGCAAACAAGAGTTGACTAGGTATTTGGTAGAGTGGGTTGTCTCAGCAGGATAAAGCCCTTTTTCTGTGTTAAGGGTAAAGATATTAAAAAAAATAGAAAGGTACTCTCATTTTCCCTTCAGTTTCCATGACCTTTGAAATAGTTGTACTCAAGTGCTTTCAAAGTGAATTCTGACACACCAGTTTTCCCCTCAATCTTCCTACAGGAGTTGCATGTTCAAAGAGCAGCTCATTTGCAGTTTAAATCCATCAGTCTCTCAACAGGTAGAATGATTGCAAAAATGTAAATATTTCAGCCAGGCTGTGGTACATCAGAGGTTGTGCAGTGTTGATCCAAGTCAGAAAAAAGATTAACCTGCACCAAAGGCAGGATTCTTAACCTGATCTGCTGAGGCAATAATAAAGCAAAGTGAAGAAAATTACCAGCTTCAGTTGTTTATCATCCAAATATATTTCCATTTATATCCACATCACCAAGATACATATCACCAGGAGCCAGGAGTGTGCTCTAATGGCCAAGAAGGCCAATAGTCTCCTCAGGTGCATTCAGAAGACTGTGGTCAGCAAGTCAAGAGAGATTCTCCTCCCTCTGTTTGCTGGTGAGGCCACAGCTGGAGTATTGTGTGAAGTTCTGGGTTCCGCAGTTCAAGAGAGAAAGGGAACTATTGGAGAGAGCCCACCAGAGGCTACAGAGATGCTGAGGTAGCATCTCTGGGAGAAGGAAAGGCTAAGAAGCCTGGAGCTGTTTAGCCTGCAAATGAGTAGACTGAGAAGGGATGTCCTAAGTGACTATCTGTATATAAAGGGTAGAGGGCATGAAAATGGGGCCAGACTCATGTCAGTGGAGCCCAGTGAAGGACAGGATCACAACAGGCACAAATTGGAACCCAGCAAGTTCTATCTGAACAGGAGGCAGAACTTCACTGTGAGAGTGCTGAAGCCCTGCGTGGAGCAGGCTGCCCAGAGAGGTTGTGGAGTCTCTTTCTCTGGAGAGATTCCAAACCTACCTGGACATTGTGAATCTGAGCAAGCTGCTGTGGGTGACCCTGCTTTAGCAGGGAGGTTGGATTAGATGATACCCAGAAGTCCCTTTCAGCCCCCACCATGCCGGGATTCTGGGATATCAGGATATTTGTAGGCATCAGTCTCTGCCTATAATGAAAGTTCTGATGTTAGAACTGAAGTATTAGGTGTCAGAAATCCAAAATTTGGAGTCTACTCAATTATCTGTATGCAGGTAGTTGGAAACATGAATAGTAGGAGCTCTCTTCTGGTAAGGAGTTAAGCTATTGTTTTGTGTTTTTTTAACATCCCCTAAACAACTTAAACACTACTGTGGGGGTTCTTAATTGGTTCCCATATCCTTCCTCAGGTGGTATTGTGCTTGAGCCTGGGGTTAATGTCAAGCTTTGGATAGCTGAATGTCCAAGAACTTGGTGGATCTTAGTAACCCTAAAGAGTTAAAAGAGGGGTGGCAGTAGTAAGGATTGAGAATTTTCTGTTTAAATGAATCATCTCCTAGACTTAAGTTTGTGGTTTGAATTAAAGTAATATTATAGGACTAATGATCCAACTTTGTGGCTTTCAGTTTTAGGAGAGTGTCTGGCAAGGCTTGTTTACTCCCATGTAGTGTAGGAATAGATCAATATGTTGATATTACAAAGCATATATTTAGGCTCAGAGTTGGGACTTGTGGTTTTGAAGCTCAGGTACTAAAGGTTAAAAGGAGGGCTGAGGTTTGATGAAGACCTTAGCATAGAAACATGGAATCATAGAATCAATCAGGTTGGAAGAGACCTCCAAGATCATCATCTTTGTTGTTGTAAAAGTTGAATTTTCAAGGAAAATTCATATTTTGGGGTTCATTTCAGGGTACTTCAGTAACATTCAGTTTATATGTTTCGGTTTCAGTCTCCATTTTCAGATATTTATGTTCCAGTTGTGCTTCCTGTGTCACTTACTCCAAAGACTGCCCTCGTTCTTCTAACTGAGAAGGTTAAGGCTGGAATTAATATTTAGGTATTTACAGCTTAAAGAGCTCCTAAGCATAGGCAGACATGAACCACAACCATGTATTTTACTTTTGTAAAGGGATTCTTCTCTAGCTACAAAGAAGACTGGGTTTAAGTTTCAAGTATTTAACAATTTAACACATCAATACATTGTTTTCTGGGGAATTCAGTCCAACTTAAACATTTCTTGGTATAACTTGAGGCTGTTTCCTCTCATACTGTCACTTGTTCCTTGGGAGGAGAGACCAACCCCCCCCCCACACACACCCCCCCCCCCTCTGATCTCCTTTTAGGGAGTTGTGGAGAGCCAGAAGGTCACAGAATCACAGAATTGCCTAGACTGGTAAAAACCTATAGAATCATCAAGTCCGTTAAGTGTTCCCTTAGCTGCAGTTCACCAGACCCTTCACCAGCTTTGTTGCCCTTCTCTGAACCTCATCCTGCATTTCAATGTCCTTCTTGGAGTGAGTGGCCTAGAATTTTTGTTGTACCTGGCTGTGTCAGCAAGTGTTCCTGGGTACGTCAGGATTTTAACTACTTCTCTTTCAGAGGGATATTTTAATCATAGTCAGGATCTGTGGTTTGCATTTCAGAACAAGCAAAAAGAAGTCCCTGCCCTGTGCATCTAACAGTCTTAATTTTAGCATATAAAGTCATAGAATGGTTCAAGTTGGAAGAGAGCTCCAAAGGTCATCTAGTCCAGCCACCCTGCAGTCAGCAGGGACATCCTCCTGTAGATCAGGTTGCTCAGACCCTTGTCGAACCTGACCTTGAATATCTCCAGGAATGGGACCTCAACTATAACCCTGGGCAATCTTCTGCAGTGTTCCAGCACCCTTGTGGTGCAGAATTTGTTCTTAACATCAAATTGAAATCTGCTCTTCTCTAATTTCAAGCCATTGCCCCTCATCCTATCACTGCAGACTTTTGGAAACAGTTCCTCTGCAGCTGGACCCCTTTCAGGTACTGGAAGACCACTCAGAGATGTTCCTGGAGAGTGAGAAGTCTTGCATGCAGCTTTTGTCTATGCTTTTTCGAATAAGTCCTATATTTGTCAGCAAAGTAGTTAGTTTAAAGATTAAAATGATAAATAACTCTTAAACCAACTCTATTCCAGAAAGAGGAAGCCCCTCAGCATCTTTGTAGCCTCCACTGGACTCTATCCAGTAGTTTACTGCCTCTCTTCTATGTGGCAACTGGAGACCATGCAGTGTTTCCAGTTGCCTTCTGTGTTGACCAGCTGCATCATTAAATCCAGTGACAAATTTGGCCAGGTAAGGTGAATGTTAAACATCAGATGTTATCAAGAAGCTTAGAAGCAGTGTTAGAGGAAAGCTTGAAGCTGGAGCAATAAAGTTCAAGATGTTAGAGGATATAACTAAAGACTGAGAGGCACTGAAGGCACAAACAAATCCCTCAGTACTGGTGGAGATGATGTATTGGTTTGTTTAGCCAGCGGGGCGTTGATGGTAATGGGTTGGGCTGCAGACATAGGCCATGTGAGGAGAAGCAGAACTTGGCATCAGTGACCAGCTACCAAAGTGCAGGCAGTGGGTCCTGACTGGAATATACAGTCATGAAGGAACCGGGAACAGCCCTACTGCCAGCAGATAGCTTTGTGTGTTTTTGTCTTTGGGAATCCTGGGAGGATTGGATGAGATGGCTGCGGAATTTGCAAAGGTTGCAGAAGTTTGGCATCGGTTTAGGACTGATGTTATATTCATAACATTCTGTTCCAGGGCTCTGCCTTGGGCTGATGACTCTGCTTTACTTCATGGTAACGCCCTAGAGTTCTTCTCCTCAGGGCTCGAGTTACTCAGCAAGTGGCCAGATAAAACTTCACCGTCATTGTGACATGTCATTGAGATCTTTTTCTGGTGACATTTAGATCAGTATGCTTCAGACACTCAGGGTCCTGGATTCAGTGAACACAGAGAAAGTAGACTAAAAATATTAATCAGACCCCATGGCCTGATCAGGAATGTTGGGAGCACTTTTGGCTGCCCATGTGCGAGTTACTGAAACTAAGACAGGTGGAAAGAGAGGCTGCAGTAATAAATAAAGTAGTGGAAAGATGCAAGCGGAAATCACGGAAGAGTTTAATACTAGCAAAGAAGGGCTTTGACTTCTGTGTGCTAATACCTCTGGGTGATAAGGACCTGGGGGACCAAAAGGAAGAGAGTTATTTGAAGAGCAACAGCAACCAAAAGTCAAGTAATTTTAAGCAGTCTGTAAGTAAGATTATACAGGAAATTAGAATCGGGATCTTAAGAGTTATATCACTGAGTCTCGAAATAGCCTGCTGAGTTTTAAGATGGAACTGGATGCATTTTTTAACAAAGCAGAATGCTGTGAGTTAAGGACCTTGGTGAAACAGGAGTTCCTTTCTGGTGTACCTGTGCCTTGCTGTCATTCTGGTCTGCATCACTAAAAGGGAACAGTGGAAGCAAAGCTGTGTTGTTGACCTGTTGTGATTTGGTGGTGATGGTACTGTAGGACAGCAGAGCGCTGAGTTGTTCTAGAGACATGACTTCACTGCTCGTGGTTCTGGTCCATTTCCATTTACTAAGCCATGTATCATGGCCATCTGTTGAAAAGTCTTATTTGGGCAGCCAGCAAAACTTCACCATTACATAATTATATGGAGAGGCAACAACAGTTGTTTCCCAACTCCTGACACTGGAGCATGAACACTGATGGCCTCAGTATTTTACTTTAATCCCTTTCCTACTGGGGGTAGCTGCAGCTGTATTAGAGGCTTAAAGTACTTGACAAGGCTTAGGGGAGACCTTGCTTCAGTGGACTGGTACAGAAAAGGTGGCTTCCACGGAGATGGAGACTTCCTTTTTACAAGGAGTCACACAGTAAAGACAAGGGGCAATGGGAACAAGTTCCTGCTGGGGAGATTCCCATTGGACTCCAGAAGGAAATGTTTCCTTATGAGAACAGGTAGAGATTGGAATCATCTCCCAAGGGAAGCAGTGGATTCCCCTACACTAGACGGTTTGAAGGCTCAGCTTGACAAGGTGTCGGGCCAGCTTATTTCAACTACAGTATCACCAGATGATCCTTGAGATCTCTTCCAGCCTGGCATTCTGTGATTTGAAGCCTCCCCTGGCACAAATTGTCCTTCCATATGTGTGAATTATGTGTCACTTACTGCTTTCCTCTTGCTAACCACGTAATGTAAGCAAATTCTGATGAGAACAGGAACCACTAAGGGTACTACAGTAGTGACAAAAGGTCAGGGATGTAGCTTTCTGTATCATATAAAAAGTCAAAACATAATCATTCTTGCTGTTTGACACAACTCCTACCTGCTGAGTGCTTGTAGATCAGAAGGAATGGCTAAGTTGGCTGTATTGCTACAGGCGGTGCAGTTAGAGTGTTTCGATCACGGTACAAGGTGGTCCTTTAGTCCAGTTTTGGAACCAAAGCTAAATTTAAACATTTTTATCTCCTTGGTGACAAACTCTAATATAGCACATTGATGCCTCTGAAATACTAGTTTAGGATAATACAAGATAATTTAGATGCAACTTTCCCAGTTCATATATTTTGTAGCAAAATCAGTTCGCTAAGCAGTGAAGGGAAGAGGGCCACAAAGACGATCTGAGGGCTGGAGCACCTGCCCTGTGAAGACAGGCAGAGAGTTGGAGTTGTTCAACCTGGAGAAGGGAAAGCTCCAAGACCTCAGAGTAGCCTTGCAGTATTTGAAGTGGGCTACAGGAAAGCTGGAGTGACTTTTTGCAAAGGCATGGAGTGACAGGACTGTGGGCAATGGCTTCAAACTGGAAGCAGCTTGATCTAGATTAGCCATTAGGAAGAAACTCATCCTCATGAGGATGGTGAGGCACTGAAACAGTTTGTCCAGAGGAGTGTTATGGAGGCTTCAAGCTTAGAAGCATTCAAGGCCAGGTTGGATGGGCCCTTGAACAACCTAGTGTAGTAGGAGGTGTCCCTGTCTGTGGCAGGTGGGTTTAGATTAGATGATCGTAGAATCATAGAATGGTAAGGTTGGAAAGGACCTCAAAAGTCATCTAGTTCAACCCTCTGCCATAGGCAGGGACACTTCCCACTAGAACAGGTCACTCAAGGCCTCGTCCAGCCTGGCCTTGAACACCTCCAGGGAGGGAGCAGCCACAACCTCCCTGGGCAGCCTGTTCCAGCATCTCACCACCCTCACTGTAAAGAACTTCCTTCTAACATCCAGTCTAAATCTCCCCTCTGCCAGTTTAAACTCATTGACCCTTGTCCTGTTGTTGCAAGACCTTGTAAATAGTCCCTCCCCAGCCTCCCTGTAGGCCCCCTTCAGATACTGAAAGGCTACTCTAAGGTCTCCTCAAAACCTTCTCTTCTCCAGGCTGCAGAGCCCCAGCTCTCTCAGTCTGTCCTCATAGCACAGCTGATCTTTAAGGTCCCTTCAAACCCAAACCATTGTAGAATTCTATGAAGTGTGAGAATATCCTAGTGTTTGCCATTAGTCCTGCCACATAACTGTTGAAAGAAAGGAAATGCCTGTGTTGGCCCAACTGTGAGATATGGCCACGTTCTTTTGAAGACCCGTCCAGCCCTACATTTGTTTGTGAAAGCAGTTTAATTCACAAGTCTCTTGGCTGTCTCAGTTAACCTATGAGTAGTTATTTGGAGAATGAAGATGTCCGTAGGGCACGGTAACTATCTGTAGTTTTTGCCCCCTTTTTATTTTCCCTTGTTTTTCCCCTGTGAACATCATGCATGCTCACTCTCTGGGACCCTTGCTTCCTGCCAGGACAGTAGTTGACTTGTGATTCATATGTGAGCTTCAGAAGATACGGACACTTAGCAATGACCTCAGGGATGTGATGTTGCTTCCGCCCTTTGAAGCTTTTTACAGTTCTGTGATCACTGTGTCTGGAACAATATTAATGAGCACTGCAAAGAGCATTGACTTGGAGAAATTGCTCTTTCTCAAAACTGTCTGGCAGACCTCAGGCTTTTACCAGATGTTCTGATTTACAAGTACTGTTGCTCATCTCACAAAGTAAATTTATTTAAATTCAGACCAAACCAGCTTTTAAAAACCCACTGCATAGTAGGCAAAGCGACCAAATATTATCTTTGCTTACAGAATCAATCTGGAGAAAACTGGAGTAGAGAATTGACTGAATCATTGTGGTATCACTGTGGCTTCTGATTATTTTGGGGTTGCAATACGTTGTATGTAATCTAAAGGGTATAGATCAATGTCTTCTGAGGGCATCTAGCAGCAGAGAAGATGTGTCTTGTGATAATTCAAGCAGTGGCAATGATTATTTTTGTCCTCAGAGTCTGTCAGAGGTGGTATTTTCCTGTCTGGTGTGCAAAGATTTGGGCTGATCTTTGAACAGCATCCTGATTTTGGGAGGAGTGTTTTCAATTGACCAATTTTGTTTGCAACTTGAATCCTAATTTTGCCCTCTGTTTTTCAGGTCATTATTTTGAGGTGCTGGAGTGTATCCAGAGAAGGGCAATGGAGCTGGTGAAGGTTCTAGAGCACAAATCCTATGAGGAGCAGCTGAGGGAACTGACGTTATTCAACCTGGAGAAAAGGAGGCTGAGGGGAGACCTTCTGGCTCTTTACAATTCCCTGAAAGAAGCTTGGAGCCAGGTGGGTGTTGGTCTCTCCTCCCAAGTAACAAGTAGTAGAATGAAAGGAAATGGCCTCGAGTTGTGCTAGAGATGTGATGCTGAGGGACATGAGCCTTGGTAGAATGGTTGGACTCAATGAACTTAAAAGGGTTTTTCCATCCTGAATGGTTCTTTGATTCTCTGATTAATGAGCATTGGTGAACCTCAGTGTTTGATTTCTCAGTGTGGTGCTGAATCCAAAATCTCACTTGGAGCAGAGGTTAAAGCACACAAGGCTGGAAGAAGCTTTCATTTCTTCACAGCTTTGATGAGACCTTCCCATCAGCCCTCACCTATCTATATGTGTCTGACCACCACAGCCTCTGGGCAGGGTTTGGTGTACAGGGAAGTGTGCTGGACAGCTTTCTTCTTAAACACAACTGGCGTGGTGCGGGTGATACTCCTGGGAGTGATGCATGTGCTGTGCCCAGACTGTGTGCCACCAGGGGTGGGCGGGCAGCTGGATCCCAGCCTCATCAGCTAATCTATGGACTGCAGAGGTCGTGACGTGTTGTTTGTCTTGGCAGCAGCCTCAGGCTTGGGCTGCCAGATGTGGAAATACCTCAGAAGTCAAAGAGTACCAAAGCTCCCACTTGTACCCTGAGAACAGAGTCCTGCTGGTAATCACTACACTGATGTGAGACTGATGACGATCACTTTACTCAGTATCCTTCTAACCAGCAACAGTCTGGAGCTTACTTGGCTTCCTCCAAGCTCTGATACTCCCATCTCTTTCTGATCTTTCTCACCTAATAACCTGTTTACCTTTTAACTCACAGTGCTCTGTATTCTGCATCCAGAAGCTTTCAAATTCAGCTAGTGCACAGAGTAAAACAAAAACCTGTTGGAACTTCTCCTCAAGGGACTGGCAAGGTGGGTCTCTGAGGCAGGTGTGATGGAGGAATGTTACCTATCTTAAGTTCCTCAACACACATGCCATGGAAAAGTGGTGGTTGAAGAGCTTCCTATCTGGTAATGGGCCCTGATTTTGTCTCCAAACTCCCTTTTGTGCCTTATTCCTCTGCTAGAATCTGAATTTGGAAGGAACTGTGCAATTTTTATGGAAAGTGCTGCATCTTGTGCAAAGGGCTTGGGGAAAAGTGGCTAGAAAGCTGCCTGGTGGAAAAGGAACTGGGGCTGTTGGTCAGCAGCGACTGAACAAAACCCAGTGAGTGCTCAAGTAGCCAAGACCACCAACAGCATGTTGGCATGGATCAGCAACAGTGGGGCCAGGAGGACCAGGGTAGGGATAATGCTCTTGTACTCAGCACTGGTGAGGCCACACCTTGAATATTGGGTTCACTTTTGGGCCTCTCACTCCAAGGATGTTGAGGTGCTGGAGCAGGTCCAAAAGAGTGCAACAAAGCTGATGAAGGGACTGGAGAACAGTTCTGATGAGGAGCAGCTGAGGGAAGTGTGGTTGTTTAGCCTGGAGAAGAGGAGGCTGAGGAGAGACCTTCTGGCTCTTTACAATTCCCTGAAAGAAGCTTGGAGCCAGGTGGGTGTTGGTCTCTCCTCCCAAGTAACGAGCAGTAGAATGAAAGGAAATAGAACTCCAAATTCCTTTCTTTGTCCCTCCTCCCACGGGATTGAAGGGGTGAAATGAAGGTGCAAGAACTGCTTTTTCCCCCCATTGCAGTCTTGAGTGGAGAACAAGAGAAGGTGCCTTTTCCATACATGTACTGACCTGTGTGGAAGCCCACGCTACTGTCAGGTTAGTGGTTGGCTGGCTCTTTGTGCCCAGTATAAAATGGCAAATGGACACTTTGTCTAGAAAAGCATAAACAGAGTCAGGGAAAAGGTGCTGTGTTCCCACCTTGACAGAGCTCCTGACAGGACAGGTTCGTGCCATGACAGAGTTCCCATTCCTACTTTTTTACCCAGCTCTTGGTTTTTGCACTGTCCCTGCTTTTGGATGGTTGTCTTTCACTTTTGCACCATTCTGTGCAGATTTGCAAGCTCAGCAAGTCCTGGGGTCCATGGGAGAGAGCTGCCAGTGGCACCTGGACCCAGCTACTCTCAGACCATATCACAGCTGACTTCCTGGCAGCACTGAGCTGGGAAGATGCTAATAGTTTGCCTCTCCCCTGTCACTGCTGAGGCACCATCATTCCACAATCATCCCACTCATGGAAGAAGTGCTTGAGACACTTGTGAGTTTGGTGGCTTTTCCACCCACCTTTGACTTCTGCCTCTCAGTTGAATATTGCTTGCTGGAGAGGCTGCCAGGAGAGAAATCCAGCAAGGGATCCAGCCAAATACCTATCTCACCTCTGTGAGTAAAGCCTGCTGGTCCCTTAATTCTCTGCTTAGCCTGATACATAGTGGGGTAAAAGCTGTGTTTGTAGCTTAGCCTTTTCCATTTTCTGACTTCCTAAATCTCCACATTTGCCCATAGCATACTGTGAAGATTTTTCCCAATGGAATTAGAGGCTGTAAATAAACCTAAGCTATTTTTTTTTCAATAATACAACTCAGCACAATCTTACAGACAATGGGAGCCTTTATTTGGATTATTTTCACTGTACTGACATTGTCCTTTTATGCAACCTTTACTGTAAAACACTCTTGAGATACTGCTTAGAAAATACACATGGGAAGAAAAAAAACAAATGCAACATATATATACTTCCATAAAAATAGAATACATCTTGGCAAAAATCACTCGTGTACAGTGTATTGACATTATTGAACCAAACTGACAACATCTGGGGAGAAAAATGTTCCATTTGCCAAAATAAGAAAACCAAACCCCCAGACATGTTAAGGGAGCTGGGAGTACTGCAGTGGATATGAGTTGGAGCTAAATAAATGGCTATAGCAGAACATCAGAGTAAAAAAACCCAAAAAGTTATAAAATACCTGCTGTATAAAGTAGAAGTAGCCATGTTGGGTTTTCCTTCCAACAAATTGTGACATCTCTAACTTGCATGGAAACCAAACAGTGCCAAATGCAACTCTAGATCTTTTAGCTGAACTTCCCTGTCTCTCGTTTCAGTGTCTGCAGCTCTTAGGTGCAGCGGTGGTGTTTGTACTGAGCACCTGGCATAGTGTTGTACAGCTCTCATTCTGTCAGATACTTGAGAAGACAGGAAGATGTGACACTGTCAGACATTTGGCTGCCTTTAGATGTGGACCGCTGGAAGTTACATAGTTGTTTTCTTCGGAGTTGCTTTCAGCAGGGGCTGCTCCTTGCTTACTGCTTGACCACATCAGCTCATTCTTTGATTTTCTGCTGGTTTTCAGAACCAGCTGTGGGAAATGACTACTCCAGTGTAATAAATAAAGCAAGTGCGAACAGGTTCTCAAGTCGTGGCTTTTCCTCTTGAACTGGAACGACAGGGCTGAAGGAGGGCAAAGAAAAGAGCGTAGCACCGCTTCCAAGTGAGGTGTTCACCACTGTTTGGCAGGCAGCAGAGTCAGGCTAGCAGTGGTGATGCCCACTGGCATTGGGGAAGGTGGTTAAGATACTGAGGTGGGTGTTCAGTAGGGGTAGGCTGACACAGCTATGTAGACAATGAAAGTGGTCCGGTACTCGACGGTCCCATCAGCGCTGTAGGACAGAGCCCTGACTCCCATGCGGTAGGTCTTGGGCTCTCGCAGCAGGCGGGTGGTGAAGACCACCCCTTTCAAGTTCTCGTCTCTCAGGGCAAAGGGGATGGCTGGGTCCTCGTCTGCCATTAGGAAAGTTGTCCTTGGGTGCATGACTTGATCATGAGTATAGGCAACCAGCCGGATCAAATCCTGACCGGCAGCTATGCCGAAGGGGAGGGAAAGGAGTTTGTATTCCAAGGCATAGGTGCTCAGATCGCACTCCAGATCGTTGGCTGGGCAGTTCTTGAGACAGAACCTAGGAACAGGCAGAGCATGTTAGCCCTGGAGAAGGCAGCATTGGTCTAAAAGGAGAAATGCTTCCCCCATTCACCCTGTTTCTGCATGCAGTTTGAAACTTCTATATGGAGGTAATATGCTCATACACTCCTTATGCATTGGCCCCTTAAAGCTGCAGCTTTTATGTCCCATTTTGCATATGTGTCACATAGATGCAGTTTAATGTCCCATTTTCCCTCAACAGGATCACGTCAGTAAGTGCCAAACAGGTAATTTAAAGATAATGGATACGGTATTTGTCATTGAAGTCAATGGTGCACAAGTCAATGGTTTGAGCCATACAGGGCAGCTCCTTTTGAGGTGCCAATGTTAGATCATGAAATGAAAACTTTGGAATGAAGAAGGGCAGAGTAAATTATACTTTGTTAACCAAAAATCAAGACAGGAGCTCTTTGCTGGCTCTGCTTGTCAGTGCTAACAGAGGTCAAAGAACATCACCTATTTCAACTTAAGTCTCATTCCAGTTGAGATTGGTCACAGAAGGTGGTTTCTGACTATGAAGCAAGTTATTTCCTTGAATCTATTAAAAAGCAAATTAATGTGTTTTTCTGGAACAGGGAAACAGAATAACCTACAAAAAACAGAAGTTACTGTAGCGTTATTGTGATGACTAAAAGAATACTTTAAATGCTTTGTAATTGATGGTGAGGCCTTTGGAGAAAGTAAGTCAGAAATGTTAGTGCAATGGCAGCCCTGTAAATGACAAGGAAAACTGCTACTCAAGAAACCACCAATCATCAGCCTTATCTTCTGCTAGTGTGAGCTTTACTACTGTCAGTCAAACTTGGGTAAGGTTTGTGCTGATGGATACAAGTTAAAAGTCTGAGCTTGGGTTGAGCAAAAAAAGGGGCTGAAAAGAATACATACCCAGAAAGAGGCTCTCGCTGGTAGTTTGGTGGACAAGGTGTGTCTATGCACTGGTAGCTTCCCCTCATGTTGAAACACATCTGATTTGAGCCACAATTAATGTTCTGCTCAAGGCACTCATCGATATCTGAATGTAAAAAACATGCAAATAATCAGCTGCTGGGACTTGGATAAACTTGATCACAGAATCACAGACTGCTTTGGGTTGGAAGGGACCTTTAAAGCTATCTGGTCCAACCACCCCAGCAGTGAGCTGAGACAGCTGCAACTAGAGCAAGCCCCAAACAACCTGAACTGGAATGGTTCCAAGGATAGGGCATCTGCCACCTCTCTGAGCACCTTGTTAAGGGTCAAAATCTATCTGGGCCAGTGAAGGCTGAGCAGACTGCAGAGCGTACCTCTGCACACAGGGAAATGTTGTCATGGAGTTCGAGACACAGGAGCCACTAGTTCCAGTAATGTCCATTTACTGCTGTTGCTATTTCACCACTGTGCAGTATGGTGGAGTTGCGTAAGAGCTGCCCTACAGCAACCATCCAACATAAACCATAGTTGTCTGGTCACCAGTGGTTAATTAGGTCATTGTTGTTTTATTTGGTGCACCAGACAACCTGACAATATCATATGGACTGAGGTGGGTTGAGGATGTTAATGGGTTTGCCTCTAGAGCTGCTGTCTGCTTGCTTGGAGCTCAGCATGTAACAGCAGGGAACACCAGAGATAAGAAGTTGTAATTGTCTAATTTAATGGTGAGTTATGAAGTCTTAAAGTATGAAATAAAAACACTTCTGAAAACTGAATCTCATCTAGCAAACTCAAGGAGATGGCACATTCACGGGCTTGTGTCTTGTTTATTTACAGCTTGCTTTGTGAACACCCAAGTGGATCTCCATACCTTGACAGGTTTTGCCGTTGGGCATCAGGCGATAACCAGCTGGACAAACACACTGGTAACTTCCCAGGGTGTTCCTGCATTCATGCTGGCAGGTATCTCTGGTTTCACATTCATCAACATCTGTGGAGAAGAAACACAAACACAAGCACGTACCCATGAGGATTATGTGAAGCTACTATTGAATTGAGGTACTTTTTGTCCTATTTATATACAAGCTTATGGACAGAGCTGGTGGGAGTTGTCTGGATCTTGTTTTCTGACAGTGTGGAATGCGTGACTCTAGCATATCTTTTCACACCTTACCTTTATAACTTTTTAGTAGAATCATGGAATCAGTTTGGTTGGGAAAGACCTTTAAGATCATCCAAGTCTGGGGCTAAACCATGTCCCTCAGCACCGTATCTCTGCCTCTTTAAAATACCTCTGGGAATGGGTATTCAGCCACCTCCCTGGGCAGCCTGTTCCAGTTTTTGTGAACCCTTCCAGTGAAATTTCTTCTCATGTTCAGCCTAAACCTCCCCTGGTGCAACTTGAGACCATTTCCTCTCATCATATCACTTGTTTCCAGGGAGAAGAGACCAACTCCCATCTCACTCCAACCTCTTTTCAGGGAGTTGCAGAGAGTAATAATGATTAGTCACCTTGATTATTGACTTATTAACCTCACCTCTTTTGATAGCACCACGAACTGCTGTCTTTAATGCACTGGGACAAGCTCTAGTGAGCCCCACACTGTGGTACCCTCAGCCCTGAACTCTGCACTATTAGCACAAGATAACTTGTAGAGGAAGATTTTTTTTTTTTTCTCTTGAGTTACTCAAAACATGAACAAGTTGGCAAAATCTGGCTTAAGAGAACCATATTTCAAACTATGACTCATCTTTATGCAGGACAGAGCAAGCCTTGGCACAGAGCACAGCCCAGGTCTGTTTGGCTCTTAGGGCAGGATGTGGACATGCTCCAGGGAGGCTGGGTGTAAGTACTCATTTTCTGGCTCTAGACCAGCACTTACAGAGGGTCCAAGATCCACAGACACCAGCTACTGCTGGAGGAGAGAAACCTCACATCTCTAGCTTTCTAGCAGTAGTTTGCTGGGGTGTTTGTTGTTTGCTTTGGTTTTGTTAATTTAATTTTTTCATATTTAGTACAAATCGGTCAAACACTGCAGGCTGATGTTCCTTTTGACTTTCACCAGCAGTTGAACTAAATTTTCAGTACCAGTGAAAATGGCAGCACCGAAAAACCTCAGAGAAGATTCCTGAGTAGGGAGAAAGTGAGCTAAATGCTTAGTAGTTCCAGGTGCCAAAAATCTTCGTTTCCTGTTGGTCTCAGGGTATGTTCTGAGGCTTTACACCTCTTAAAAACCAAAAACTGGGGCAGAGCTTGCCAGTTCCCACAACTACTCTGCTCTCATTGTAATGGGACAAGGAGTGGCAGTGCTGTCATTGTCACAAGTCGGGACAATCCCCCTGTTTGTACACTTACAATCACTTTGAATGTGTTGCAACCCATTTTGTATAGAAACTACAGGTAGAGTTGCAAAGCTTCCGTCTCCATTGCCTTATGGCCCTGAGCAACTGTGCTGTAGCAATGCTGGTACTGGCCTTAGTGTGCCATCAGTGGGAGTCTAACAGATGCTACATCTCCAAACCTAAACTGGGCCTGCTGGTGTTTTTTTGAGGTGCAAAGGTGAGCTGCTGTAATCAGAAAGGTGAGAACAACAGAGAGAAACAAATCACAGACAACAAGCAACACAGTTAAAACTGGTTACAAGGAGAAGGTTTGAAAACATTTTTGCTGCGACAAGTTCAGGAGAGAGGAGCATGCAGAACTCTGAATGTTTATCAGGACAACATAGAAAACCCACAGCACCACAAACCATCAGCCCCTGGTACATATGAAAGAGCAGCCTCTGAGCAAGGACCGACACAAGAGAATTGCACAGATGAGACTGACATTTACCTACACATCTGCCATTTCTTGCCTCATAGCCTTCAGGACAAGTTTCTCTAACGTTCCTTCTAGTCCTGGAGAAGGGGATTCTGCTGTTTCTATACTCTGAGAAGGAGCTGTAGAGATTTGAGGAGTGCCTGTAATACTGTTGAGGTTGATAGTTGTCTCTCAGAGGGGAGAATTGAGCATGGTTATAGCTATTGTAATAGGCACCGTAATTGGGCAATCTCTCCAGTCCAGCGCAAGATTTCCCATCACCTAATAACTGTTGCCCAGGTGGACAGACACACTTGAAGCTGCCGGGGGTGTTGGTGCATTGAAAGGCACAGGGCTTAGGCACTTGTTCACATTCATTAATGTCTGCTCATGTGACATGATCCAGAGCCACAAAACATGTGGAAAGGAGAAAAAACAAACAAACAAACAACAACACATGACTATATGTCTGCATATACATTCGTACTTAGCTCAGGCTGTGGAACAAACCGAAGACAGACAAGTCAGATTTTGAAGGCAGCAAAAAATGGAGAACACAGTGCCACATAGGCAGCTGAGGCTGTCCTCTACAGTAATACTCATTTTTTCTTCCTATAAGGTTGCTTGTGATGGAAGGCAGTGCTCAGGAAGGACAAGAAGTCTTGCCTTGAGTATTACTGAACATTAAGTGTGGCTATAAACTGAGGATGCAAGTCTACTCCCCTGCTTTTGAAGAAGCAGGGCTGTGTGATAGCCCAAAAGCTGCTGTGGTTCCTGCTGGATATCAGAAGAGATACTACTTGAGAAAGAAGTAAGTGGCCCTCAGGCTGATCACTGTGCCAGCCAAAGCTGCTCACCACTACTTCAGTGATTATTTTTTGTTCTTAGGTTCTCCACAGATGGGTGGAAGAAGCTGTCAGGCCCTTCTTTGAAGGAAGCCGCTTAACAGGGAGCATTCTTAAGAAGTACAGCATTAGAAATTCACTCCAGCTGGCGCAAAGGGAATTTTCAATGTTCTGATAGGGTTATTGTGCTCTGCCATCAGGGGAAAAAGTGTCTCAAGGAGGTGTCACAAGGATGCAGTGCAAGCAGGTCATGAATATTTTAACCTTTTCTGTTGTTATGGGTTACTGTAGCTATGAAAGAGTGAAGCCTTAACTGGAAATACTAATTCACTTTTGTACAACTAAAAAATAGGGTTTTTTCCCTTAATGTTCTTTCCATTTTAAATTGTAATCCAGTGTCGTTTGGCCACTCGCAGCAGTAAATAACCCACCCTGACACCAGAACAGAACAGTGAGCATACAAAGGATTGGAAGGGATTGAAGGTGCAACATGGTGAGTGTCCTTCGCACAAAGTCAAGTCAGTGTGAGAGCTCTCAAAAACTGTAGGGCCAGGGCTTCTCCCGCAGACTAACAAAGACATTTCCTAAGATTTTCAATAAGTTACTTCAGGCCCAGGTGAAAATTTGACGTAGATGGGTGTTTCTTTCCAAATTTAGTCATTCCTTACTAGAAAAAGAGAAAAATCTCATTCCAAAGAGGAATTTGCACTTCCATAATGACCAGAAATAGCCTGATATTAATCTCCATAACAATAGCACTGTTACTGACATCTATAGAAACCTTCTCTCAGTAGAATTTAAAGATGATCTTAGTAGTGACTCAAAGTAAGGGTTGAATTATTTAATATTTGTGGAACATGTGTATTCTTTACATTATTTACTATTGTTAGAATTAATGTGTATTAATTTAATTATACTCTTATTCCTATTCCTATTATTAATTTTATTGTATGTATGCCATTTATAGTGTTATTACATCTTCATTTTGGATCCCTCTGAACACAGTATTTTGGGCACATATTGTACTCTTCAAGGCACAATGGTATTTTAAAAGTAATCCCGTTCAGAAATGCAGTAGACTATTAGATTGTGGTTTTACTAGGTGTTTAATACTTCCTCTATTTTAAAGTTTTTGAAGAGTGTTTGGAGGAATTAATAATTAAATACTCTGAGAGTTGGAAATCCAGAGATAAATGCTATGTGATTCTATGAATCACTGCAGAGCATGGCAGCGTTTTCCAGCTGCTCTTTCAGAAACACATAACTGAAATGTTCTGTATTACTTGAACTATCGTTAGGGTGATATTGTCAGGTGTTTGTTATAAACAGGAGGGCTTAATTTTTTAATACACATTTCAAGTTTATAGTCTTTCATTGTGGGCTGAAGATGAAACACTCAGGCAAAAATACTAAACCTTGTTACTTCCTTAGCACTGTTTTCTAACTGCTGACTTGAACATTCTTTACCTGCACAAAGCAGACAAGAGGTGTGTGCTTTACAACAACACAAGTCCTTGGAACAGGTTGTGGCTAAGCAATACAGGAACATTACAGAAAAATGAAAGAAAGCAGGTGAAAACGGGAGCAGTTTCTTTCATAGGGTGATCCTGTGCAACAGAAGCAAAATGGAAGGCAGGGAGTGGCTTGCATGGACCCTGTGGCCATCCCTGTGAGCAGTGATCTCTGACTGGTAAGCCTGAGTGTCCACTGGGCAGTATCCCTTTGGTTACACACTGTGGATATTAAATTCTTGCAAGAACAAAGGAAAATAAATTGCTTTGAGGCTGAAATAGCTAAACTTTCCTGCATCCTTCACCTCAAAAACTAAGAGCTGATTTTAAATTCCAGAAAGTCTTGCTCCTGTCACATGAAAACTTCTTTCTATCAGCTTTTGTCTGTGCCCTTCTCTCTGTGCAATGGGACACTGAGATCCAACATCTCATCTAGGTGGGCATGCCAGTATCTGTGGCTGTTGTGATGGCAAATGAGTCTCTTGTCTCCACAGTACATGCAGGGAACTGAGGCTCAAAGAAGTTTTACACAGGGCAAAAGCAGCACAAAGTTAAATTCTGGTTCAGTCTGGGGCCCAAATACTTTTCAGCTCTTCCCTGTGCTCACTGGAAATGATAACATCAAAATCTACATTTAATGAACATATCTGAACTAGTATCTTCGATGCTTTTCTATTTTCAATCTGGGTTTAAGCAGGAAAAAAAAAAAAAGGTGCATAAAGGTTATACTCTAAAGAGGGAGCTGTAAGTGGTCCTTAGTCAGAAGACAATTTTAGGGCAGCTGCTAATGTTTTGTATAAATCTATAGCCCCAGACTTCATTTAGCTTATTACTGTCAGAAACTTAATGGGTTTACTGTATGTTAAGGAGCCTGGGATTGATTTTAGTTCAGCAGAGGTGTAGCTGTTGAAGTAATGTTTTGGTCCCCACCCAAACAGTTTCTTACTATAATTTAATCTCTTTGAAACAAAAATTCCTGTCTTTTTGTAGTCCAGAATCTTCATTTATTTAAAAGGGGGCTGGGGGTTGGAAATCCTATTCTCCAAAGCAGCTGTTTGTAATTTCTAAAAGCTAACCATGAATTCATCATGGATGAATGCTTCTCTGATATAATACATGAGAGCAACTTCACTTAGTGTCACATATCATCATTTATCAACCATTGTTAGCAGGGCTGATCAGCTACTCCACATGCTACATAAATACAGAAAGACTGACTCTGCCTGACCCTGGTGCCATCCTGAGGGCTGTTAAATGCCAGGGGTAGTGTTTTAGCTCTCTTGCTGTCCCCATCAGAGCTACGAGAACATCTTTAAATGCTCCACACGTGTGGAGGAGAAAGCTCCACAAGGTTTTACCCCCAAGGGTTCTACATAGCTAGCACAGGGGAGTAACTACATGGTCAGCATTCCTCTTCCTTCCCTGCTGTGACCCACCCAGAGCAGGAAGGGGAGCAGTGCATGATCAGTGTGTATCAGCTTCCTCCACCCTAACCGTAAGGGGAACATCATAGAATCATAGAATAGTAAGGTTGGAAGGGACCTCAAGGACTTAAAGATCATCCATTTTCAATATCCCTGTTAGGGACAGGGACACCTCATACTAGACTGGGTTGTTCAAGGCCTCATCCAAGCTGGCTCAGAACACTTCCAGGCTTGGAGCCTCCACAACTTCTCCAGGAAACCTGTTCCAGTTCTAGTAGCTGGTGAGTGGGTTTGTGCTGTTTGCTTGCAGAGGTAAGTTCTGGGTGTATCATGCCTCTTGTGACACACTTCCTTGGAGTGTTCCTTAGGGAAATTCACACCACTCCCCACTCAGCTGCCTTCAGGTGTGAGTCACTGCAGTCAGGCATATTCCATGTCCAAGCAGCTAACAAATCTGACTGGATTTTTGTAAGTGAAACTTCATGTGGAGCAGTAGCTTGCCATGTCCATCCACCAGTGCTCTGAGAACCTCATGTGCTTTCTTTTCAGTGTCTGGACCTCTTACCATGTCCATTGGGAATAATTAATTTCTGACTGTTTGTTTTGAATGAGCCACTGCAGGCAATTTTGAACTTCAGAGCAAATCTGTCTCTACAGCACAGTCATCCAATGGCAGAGCACTGTTGGATGTGTTAGAGCAGAAAGGCCAGCCAAGAGGAGCAGCAGCTCTGTGACACTGATGTGAATGGACAGCTTACCCACACAAGGTCTTCCCACTCCCTGGGACCGATATCCCCTCGGACACACGCAGCGGTAGCTCCCTCGTGTGTTCTCACAGAGCTGATTGTAGCGGCATTGGTGGGTTCCATCCCGGCACTCATCAATGTCTGCAAGCAGCAAGGCAGGGGCAAGGAGTCAGGCTTCTCCTCAAACTTCTTCCAACTTAAAGCCTCTTCATTTAGGAGGAATGCAGCTGAGCCACAAGTGCATTTGTCTCTCCAGATAGATTTGGTCTTTGAATGGACAGACTCTTTTCAGTGGTACCCAGTGACAGGACAAGGGGCAAAAGGCACAAACTGGAACCCAGAAGGTTCCATCTGAACAGGAGGAAAAAATTCTTTGCTGTGAGGGTGCTGGAGCCCCAGACCAAACTGCCCAGAGAGGCTGTGGAGTCTCTTCTGGAGAGATTCCAGACCTGCCTGGACATTGTGATCCTGGGCAACCTACTGTGGATGATTAGCATCCCATGCTGGGATTCTGTGATGACAAAAAAGTGTGTATGTTACCATAAATGAAAGAGGTTGGTGCCTGAATATATGCCAATCTAGAACTAGACTGTCTGCATGATTATTTTAAGGAAAGACCTGATCATTGCCTCTGTGTTTACCACCATTGGACAGCACATCGACATTTTTACTCACCAATACAAGATCCATTTTCTGCTTTGGCCATTCCAGTGGGACACAGATCGATGCACTTATAGCCACCACGGGTATTTTTGCAAAGCTGGTCAGGCCTGCAGACGTTCTGCCTGCATTCATTCACATCTTGGTCAAAAAGAAACAAGCAAGAATTGAAATGAACTTGCTCCCTGTGCTCTGCTCCTAAAGAGCAGAACAATCCCATTGGGTGCATGCATTCCATGCATACTTAGGGTCCCTTCCATAGCAGAGACTTCATTTATAAAGGTTTCTGATAAAATTATAGCAACAAACACATTAACTCCATCCACTGGTGAGGAGCGGGCAAAGATCCATTCATACCCACGCATTTTCTGCCCTTGAGCTGGTATCCTGGATCACAGCCACAGTGGAAACTTCCTAGACTATTGAAGCACCGCTGGTGACAGGGGTTGGACTCCTGACACTCGTTGACATCTGTTGAACGATAGAAATCCTTGGTGACACAGCTGGGAATTGTCATTTACCTGAGCAGTGCTTTGGCAGAGTCACCACTGGAGACTCTGCTTCAAACTTTGGTTATTACCCCATGGCCTGCTTCTTCCAATTCCTTATAAAACAAAATGCAGGTGGGACATGCAAGCAAGAACATTGGTGATCCCCTGGTAGGATTTTAAACTAATTTCTAAAGGAGGAAACAGCAAAAGGCTTAAAACCCCCCAAAATCAAAACAAACAACCCCCAAGCCCCCACAACCTTAATAACAAGCATTTAGAGATGCCATATTTAGAGTTGTATCTGTTGAGAAGTTCCTCTCACTTGTGTTAAGGACAGTGCTTTGAGTTGACGAAAGCTGACACCAAGCCCCACTGGGCTGTCCATACCTTGGCACCTGAACCCATCAGGTGTCCTCCTAAAGCCGCTCCCGCACCTCACCACGCAGCGGTATGAGCCAGCGGTGTTCTCACACTCCTGGCCAGTGTGGCAGCTGTGTCCACCTAGCCCACACTCGTCAATGTCTGTGATCAGAAACAAGTGGTAAAGCTCACAGAGTCACCACAAAACGCAGGGTAAGTGGTGGCATGAGCATGGTCAGCTCTGAAATGCTTCACTGCAGGTATATTCAGGTATGTTGGATTTAGGAACAGTTTCTTTGCTGCAAGAGTAGTCAGGCACTGGAACAGGCTGCCCAAGGAGGTGGTGGAGTCACCATCCCTGGAAGTGTTCAAGAAACGTGTGGACATGGCACTCTGGCACATGGTTTAATGGCCATGGTTGTGCTAGGTCAATGAGCTTAGAAATCTTTTCCAAGCAAAACAGTTCTATGATTCCATGAAATAATTAGAACATGACCAATAAAGCATGGTAATGAGGAAAATCTAAGAGAGAAGCATTCCTTCAGTGATTTAAGAGTATCCAGCGTGCCCACAGCCACACTTCTTACCCTGGCACGTTCTGCCATCTGCAGAGATGGTGAGGCCTTTGGGACAGGAGCAGTAGTAGGAGCCCATGGTGTTGTGACAGATGTGGGAGCAAGGACTCTGCACAGTGCATTCATCTTCATCTGGAACAAGGAAATGTTTGAGAAACGAGGGAGGTGTCACAAGAGGACAGACTGTGAGGACAAACTGAGAGAGCTGGAGTTGGTAAGTCTGGAGAACAGAAGGCTCCAGTGAGACCTTCTGGTGGCCTTTCAGTGTTTAAAGGGGCCGATAAGAAAGCTGGGGACAGACTTTTAACTAGAGTCTGCAGGGGCCCTGCTAAAGAGCCAGGGCAAGGGATGGTGGTTTTAAACTATAAGAGAAGAGATATACATTGGGAATAAAAAACATTAATTTTTCCTATGAGGATGGTGAGACACTGGAAGCAGTTCCCCAGAGAAGCTGTGGATACCCCATCCCTGGATCGATGGGGCCATGAGCAGCCTCGTCTAGTAGGAGGTGCCTAGTACTAGGGCTGTACTGGGAGCAAGGGGATGCACTAGGTGACCTATAAGTTTGCTTTCATCCCAAACCATTCTGTGACTGTGTGGTTACAGCCTACTCTTCTCACCTGAGCAGTAAGGCCCCACTGAGTCCAAGCCAAACCCATCAGGGCACTGATTGCTGCGGTCACCTGTAGGGTAAAGGAAGCACATGTTACCTGGGGATGAAAATGGGGTCCTTTTATTGCTTTGGAAAACCCTTTAACACTTAGCATTGCAGCACAGATTTTTTTTTAAGACTTATTATTCTTGGACACTAAAGTTTTAAAAACCAGACTTGAGTGGATTTTACAACAAGAGTAGTCAAATACTGGAACAGGTTGCCCAGAGATGTGGTTGAGGCTCCATCTATGGAGACATTCAAGGTCAGACTTGATGCGACGCTGAGCAACCTGATCTAGTTGGAGATGTCCCCTGCTCACTGCAGGGGGATTGGACAAGACAACCTGTGGAGGTCCCTTCCAACCTTCTGTGATTTTCTAGTTGGGCATTACAAGCATTCAGCAGGTGAGGGGAGGATCCCTCAGAGTGCTGCAAGTTGCATCTCAGCCTTGCTTATCCTGCAGAGTTCCTCCATTAAGTTTTCATCATCAAAAGAATAAAGCCCATCCAGTTTCACTTCATGTAAAAAAGAAATAAACCCAAACCAAACCAATCACCATGTGGGAGGTCACAATAAGAGGACACAAGTGCATACTGTGAACTGCAATGGAAGCCTGGTAGAAGCTGCTTAAAGACCGTTTTTGCTCCTTGAAAATGGATTCAATAAATATGACATTTGAAAGAAAAGCAGCATATTCATTGTTGGAAGAAGTAAGTGCAAGTTCTGCCAAGGCCTGGCCAGATTCATACGCAGGTTTAACTTGGCTTGGAGACATTATTTTAGCAGGCCTCTTGTTAAAATGGACAAACACCTTACTTGGGTTTCACAGCACAGTATGAGTTCCTAGGCTGGCAAGTGTGGACATCCTGATTTTGCTCAATTTAGAGCATTGCCATTGAGAAAGTGGACCAAGACAGGCAGTGTCACTGCTCGCTTCTTTCCAAACCCAAACTTTTTCATTTGAAAGGTGATATTTGCTGTGTATAAAGAGCCCAGATAGCATTTCAAAGATAACAGGAGCCTCTGCTAAGTGGTGATTTCTCTGCTTACAAAGATATTCCTTAGGATGCCTTAGGTTAAGGTTAATCAAAGGCACCAGTTAGGGGTGCCAAGAGCCAGTCCAAGAGGAGATGGAGCAGCAGCTTGCCACCTCTTTGTTGGAGCTGGCCACATTTACAGACCATACATAAGCATGTGCCTACATGCTTGTGATGATAAGGATGATGAAGGGACTTGAACATCTGTCCTGTGAAGAAAGACTGAGACACCTGGGGCTGTTTAGTCTTGGCAAGAGAACCTGCCTAGATGTGTTCCTGTGTGACCCGTCCTAGGTGATCCTGCTTTGGCAAAAACCCCTTCCAACTCCTACCATTCTATTATTCTACACAGCACTGTGTAATTCTTTAAAAAGTACATCCAGAAAGCACCAGCCAGGTTTTCAAGCTGCAGCTCAGCATCACATTTTCAGTACCTGCCAAACAATTCCAGAGAAGTTCAGTCTGAGGACTGGCTTGAGACATACCACCATTTTGGTGCTCAGTTTTGAATGTTCTCCCACCTTATTGCTACCTTACATCAATGTGGTTTTTGAGGTGAGAATACACAGTCATTTTCCTGGATAGCAGTGCAAACCCAAACACAAACGCCACCAACATTTGTTACTCCACAAAACTGATAGTAGTTTCCTTTTAGACAATCTAAGGCGCACCCAGGGAAATGGAGAAGCATGTTAAGTTGTTTGTCCGTAGCTCCCAGTGATGCCGGCAGCAGCATCAGCAAGCACTGTCATACGTTATTGACAAAGAGCAAATGTAGATTGCGACAGCTTTTACCTATCAGCCTGTGGTACATTAGCAAGGTGTGGAGGTCCTGGGGTCTCTACAATGAAGTTAGCCAGATTTCACAGCATTTCCACTTTGATGGCCATAACCAGCTTTTGAGAATATAGGGAATGAATTCTAGGAAGTCAGATTATTTTTCCATTGTTTCATTTCTGTGGAAGGTGAGAAGTGTACCTTTTGCAATGGAGGCGTGGATTTTAAAAGCCACAGTTTCCTCCAGGGGGCTGTACTCTGTTGCAATAGAGGAAGCATGGAGGGTTTCCACCAAGAAAGGCATCTTTCCCTTGGTGTGATCATAGGTGATGGTGTGGTTCCACGTGTAGGGAACGCTGACTCCATCGGCACTGAAGAGATGGGTGGAATGAGCATACAGCTGCCCAGGGCCAGTCTGAATATAGTCTTCTGTGTAATCCTGAAATAGCAAGATCCAGGTGTCAGCCACTGAAGAGAGCCATCTCCACTGGGGTCTTTGTAGTTTGAACTGGTTTGAACTCCCTCCCAGGGGAGGTTTAGGTTGGAGACTTTCAGTAAAGGAATTTTTCCTAGAGTGGTCAGGCATTGGAACAGGGTGCCCAGGGAGGTGGCAGAGTCACCATTCCTGGAGGTGTTCAAGAAATGTGTGTACATGGCATTTTGGGACATGGTTTAATGGCCATGATGGTGCTAGCTCAATGGTTGGACTCAATGACCTTAGAGGTCTTTTCCAGCCAAAACAATTCTATAATTCTGTATGTTCCAAGAAGGGTTTTTTTTTCCTGAACAGCTGAACAAATCAGATTTCACCCAACATATCCTTTTTTACTCTTGTTTTAACTGTTGGACATTAGAAGCATCTGGTGTATTTTTCTGTGTTAAGTGGGCAGTGGTGCTGAAGGTCCCGATGATGTGGGCTACAGCAAGGCACTGCCCAAACCCCTAAAAATTATCTTGTTATTCAACAACAATATTTTGAGTTCCAAAATATTTTAATTTTTCTGTATTTTAACTCAGATGTTGATAATCTGCTAAATTGGTAGAGCAAAGTCCTGCCACTCACAAAAGGCCTAAATCTTGGACATGCTACATATTGGTATGTATGAAAACATTAAGAACTTCATGGATATTTATAGTGTATTGTGGGATTAATACAGTAAAACATTAAGAGAGTAAAACACTTGCACTGGTCAGTAACTATCACCTTTACACAAACAGCTTTAAGGAACATTCTTTCTTTTACAGTAAAACCAATCTGAGTCATAGAATGGCTTGAGTTGGAAGGGATCTTAAAGATCACCTGGTTCCAACCCCCCGGTCATGAGCAGGGACACCACACCTTCCACTAGGCTTAGTCACCCAAGGCTTCATCCAGCCTGGTCCTGAATGCGTTCAGGGATGAGGCACTTTATCTGGGCAACCTGTTCCAGTGTTTCACCACCCTCAAAGGATGTCTTCCTAATGTCCAGTCTAAATCTACTCTGCTCTAGTTTAAAACCATTCCCCTTTGTCCTATCCATACAAGCCCTAATGAAGTCCCTCCCCGGCTCTCTTGTAGCTCCCTTTAGGTACTGGAATGCTGCACTGAGGTCTTCCTGGAGCCTTCTCTTCCTCAGGCTGAACAGCCCCAACTCTCTCAGCCTGTCCTCACAGGGCAGGTGTTCCAGCCCTCTGATCATCTTCATGACTCTCTTCTGGACCTGCTCCAACAGTTCTATGTCCTTGTGAAGGGGGCACCAGAGCTGGATGTAGTACTCCAGGTGCTGTTCTCACAAAAGCAGAGTAAAGGAGCAGAATCTCCTCCCTTGACTTGCTGGCTATGCAATTATCAAGTTAAAACAAATGATCTGGTTTTAAACTAAGACTTTAATACCACACATTATATTAATCAAATTGTTTTTCACGTCTTAACACTAAACCAAGACTTAGTGTCTGGTGTTGTACTATAGGTGAGAGAGGACTTATGTACGGGGGAGACAAGGTGCTGGTGTCTTGAGCAGCTTTACCTTCACGCTCAGATCGGCTACCGACTGGAGCTGCAGCAGGTGGCCACTCACTACCACATCCAACAGCAAGGCTCCGTCTGAATCCATGCCCCGGGCAATGTGAGTCATCCGCAGGATCTCCCCTGTGGGTGTGAAGAGCACACTGATGTCTAAACCACCTAAAGCAGAGGTCTCTGCTAGCCACATCTGTGGCCAAACTGAAATCCCTTGGCAGGTTCTGTTTTATAAAAACGCATCATGCCTGGAATAGAAAATGTTTCTAAGTACAGCTCTAAAAGCTGTGTTTAAGCTTCGGAAAATGCTGTGTGGGCACAGGACTCTCCATTCAGCAGCAGCTGGATGCTGTTTTCTCAGTTTATCAAGCTGCCAGGACACAGATGGTGTGTCACAGGTAACTAACCAGTGGCAAATTCCACTTGTGTTTCTCTCTTGAATACAGCATCAGTAAGGGTAAAGCCATTCACTGCTTCTCCAATCTCTTTGGCAGTTGTCCAGTAAACCGGGCTGAGTAGAGAAACAAGCTTCCTCATTGCTGGGCCTGAAACAAATGAAGCACAACGTTGGAGAGCATTTTCCCCAACAACATGCAAGCTGAATATGAGCCCTAAAAAATAGTGTAAGTCTGAAGATTTAAACCAGAAAGGTATACCTGCTGGTATAGATCAGTGGCTGGAAAGCTGCCTGAGGAAAAGGAATGTTGGTCAACAGTGGGTTAAAGATGAGCCAGTGTGTGCCCAGGTGGCCAAGAATTCCACCAGCATCCTGGCCTAGATCAGCAGTAGTGTGGCCAGCAGGACAATGGAAGTGATTGTCCCTTGTACTCAGCACTGGTGAGGCTGCACCTTGAATACTGGGTTCAGTTTTGGGGCCCGCAGTGCAAGGACATTGAGGTGCTCGAGTGGTCCAGAGAAGGGCAATGAAGCTGGTGAAGGGTCTGGAGAACAGGTCTGGTGAGGAGCAGGTGAGGGAGTTAGGGTTGTTTACCATGGAGAAAAGAAGACTGAGGGGAGACCTCCTGGTTCTCTGCAACTCTCTGAAAGGTTGGAGCCAGGTGTGGGTTGGTCTCTTCTCCCAAGTAACAAGTGGCAGGACAAGAGTTAGCCTCAAGTTATGCCAGGGGATATGAGGAATAGTCTCTTCCTCAATAGGGTTGTGAAGGCCTGGCAAAGGCATCCCAGGGCATGGGTGGAGTCCCTATCCCTGGAGGGGTTTCAAAGCCATGTGGATGGGGTGCAGAGGGACATGGTTTAGTGGTGACCTGGCAGTGTTAGGTTAATGTTTGGATTCGATGATCTTGAAGGTCTTTTCCAACTCAGATGCCTCCATCCTACATTCACAGCAATCATTTACAAATGGCAATGTAGAAGCAGCAAATATTGATGACTCTTTTTTTCCTCTCTATGCTTCAGTGAGACTTAATGAACTGCAGTGGTGACTGCTGACATTGCACCCAAATCAGACTGGCCCAAGGAGAAAGATGACAAAAAGCTCTACAAAGCCTACCAAGGTTCCAAGGGACATTGGTGATCTTTGCTTGTATGACTCTAGTTTGAGAGTCGGGGCTGTCTGTCACAGTGGCATTCAGGAAAGCAACTCCAAACTCCATGTCATTAATGTTCCCAATGATGCTCCCTTTGGCATGTGAAGGGCCACCTGTGAAGGGAGGAAGGGAAAACAAGGCCTGTGTGAAACCTCTCCTGTCTGATATTTTGGTGTACAGAAAGTTCAGAGATATTGTCCAGCGTCTACTGGAGTGAGTGCAATGGAGAGCTATGAGGTTGATTAAGGGACTGGAACATCTCTCCTATGAAGAAAGACTGAGATACCTGGGGTTGTTTACTCTGGAGAAGGGGTTGAGAGGGAGTCTTATCAATGTCTTTAAGTATCTGAGGGGTGGGTGTCAGGGTGAAGGTACCAGGCTCTTTTTGGTGGTGCCCAGTAATAGGACAAGGAACAACGGGTACAAGCTGGAACCCAAAAAGTTCCACCTTGTGAGGAAAAATTTCTTTATGGTAAGGGTGCTGAAGCCCTGGAGCAGGCTGCCCAGAGAGGTTGTGGACTCTCCTCTGGAGAGATTCCAAACCCACCTGGATGCTTTCCTGTGTGACCTGCCCCAGGTGATCCTGCAGGGGGGTTAGACATGATAATCTCTAAAGGTCCCTTCCAACCCCTAACCATCTATGATACTATGATTTTACGAAGCAAGGATGTCTCTGCATACATCACTATGTTATTTGCAACACTCAGGCTCACAACCTGCAAATAACAATCTGAGTTATGTGCACAGTAAGGTGGTAATCACCTTATGCATGCACCCATCTGAAAAGCAGCAAATGCTCAGCAGCATCCTCTGGTGCTACAGAACAGTCTGACCAAAAAAATCACCCAGATGAAGTCACGGGTTAGATCTACGCCAAAAAAATTTAAATTTCTTGCTTAGCTGCCCAAGGCAGAGGAGAAAACCAGTGGCATTAACTCACCAGGACACGCTTGGGTGTTACACCTGGATATCTGGGAGGAGTCTCCAGCACAAGGCCGTCCTCGGTGCAAGGGGGCTGGATTGCTGCACAGGCGTGTGCGTGTCTGCTCTCCTCCTCCACACGAAGCAGAGCATTGGCTCCAGCTTTGCCACTGTCCCCAGTTTCCATCCACTGAAGAAAGGAAAAATGAAGAGAGTGATGTTTTCATTTTCTGTGTGTCAGCCAGCATCAGGCTGGTGTCATTCCTTCTTGGTGGAACCAGTGTGTTAGAGAAAAGAAACAGCTCAAAGAGTGGCAAAATGACCTTGATGGGCAGGTGCAAACACTTCTCCTCTCAGAAATACACCACCTCAAAAACTGTGTCTGTCTCTCAGATGTGCTGCAGGCAAGGAGGCTCCTCCATGGCATGTTTCCAATGTAATGGTTGGGAATTGAGCAAGATTGGGTCAAATTTTTCCCTCTGTTATGTTGAAGACTCTGTGGCTGACCAGGGAAGATTTGTACAGTGAAAACTAGACATGTACCTCTGCGGTCATGCAAGGTTCCCCAAGGGTGGCACACAGAGGTCCAGTGTGCAGTTGAGGAACTCAGCTGGCTCTCTAGGGAGAAAAGCCATATGGCCAGTCACTGCCTGACTGCTGCCATCCACTTTCTAGGAGGTTCTGCAGAGGTGCTGCTTCTGATTCCAGTGTCTGCATCTGCTCCTCAAAAGTATCAGACTCCACAGAAACTAATTTCAGAGCTGAGAAACACTGTGTCATGGATGCAGACTCACCACAGACCAGTTCATAAAGGGCAGCATCAATATTTAGAACCTCCTGTCAAATTTCTCAGTAGTCAGTCACTAGAGCTTGGAGTGCTTTTACTGCTACACAGGAAGTATCCAAGGTTGTGTGAGTATAAAGCTGATGAAAGAAGAGCCCAAGAAGCCAAACTCAGAACAAGTTGTCTGTCCAAATACAGCCTAAATAACAGCAGTAGTACAACAGGAACATGACTGCACTTGGAGCAGGTATCTGGGAGTGTCTGATCTGACAGGACATTTGACCTAAATGAGGAACGCAATGGAGAAGTAACAATTCAAACTTTGCTAACAACAGCCATTAACTAAAACAGCATCAGCAAGAGAACCAAAAGGAACTTCAAAAGCAGCATAAAAATGTGTAACTGAGAGGCATAAAGCCTAGCAAGAGGGGAAACAAGGCACAGACTGGGCTTGGCACTGTAACCTCCATTGAAACTTGATGGAGAACTGTCTGTGCACACCAAGAGCAGCTGGTGTCCAGGTAGTGGGGGCAAATGATTTGGAGTGCAACAACCAAAGGACCTTGGATGCAGGACCATGGCCTCATCTGGGGCTCTGTCACCAGCACACAGGTCAGCAGGATGTTGAATGTGGCACAAGTACACATGGAGTTGGAGCTCCTACATCTCCCACAGGAGAAGGGTGTGTAATGGAGTCCACATAGAGGAAGGATTTAATAAATTTAAATGTACTCAATAAATTCCAGTATATCAGAATTATTATTATTAATAATAATAACCCATTTCTGGGCTGAGTTACAGAAGGGTGTTTAGAAATCTGTAGGTGTTTGGTAAGACTCCAGCATTGTGGTTTAACTTCTGGGTTGCTGATATTGCTCCTGAATGTGTAGGTTTAATGGCTGCACCTCAGTTAATGTGCTGTCAATAGATCAATTAATTGCTTTGATTGGTGTTTTATTTAAAGAATTTGAGCCACGCACTTTTCCCTGCTCCTGGAAAGCACTGAGAGCTCACTGGGAGCCTCATAAACTATATCTACTGTAAAAACCAAGTACAGTTACTGGGATGTAGGAGAGATTGCCACATGCTATTTTCTGTTTTGAATTATTCCACCTCGGCTAGAGAAATCTACACTACACAAGGGCTAGGGAATCCTTGTGACATCCATGTAAAGCAAAAAATTACTAGTTTATTAGAGTGCATAAATTATAAGGGTAAGAAGAGCTATGAGGGCAATGAAGGGACTTAAACATCCCTGTTATGAAGAATGACTGAGAGACCTGGGGCTTTGTAGTCTGGAGAAAAGAAGGCTGAGAACGGATCTTATCAATGTCTATAAATATTTGAGGGGTGGGTGTCAAGATGAAGGTGCCAGCCTCTTTTTTGATGGTGCCCAGTGATAGGACGAAGAACAGTGGGTACTAGCTGGAACCCAGGAAGTTTCAGCTCAACGTGAGGAGAAACTTCTTTGGTGTGAGGGTGTTGGAGCCCGGGAGCAGGCTGCGCAGAGAGGTTGTGCAGTCCCCTCTGGAGACTTTCAAAACCCACGCTGGATGCATCCCTGTGTGTTCTGCCCTAGGTGATCCTGCTTTGGATCTCCAGAGGTCCCTTCCAACCCCTAACATGCTATGATTCTATAACACAGGAGTGTTGCACATTTCTTCCTTGATTGTGTAGCCTGAAGGCTTTCAGGGAGAGCTGTGTTTTACCTTCTCTGTGGTGAGAGCACTCACCAGGGCACAGGTCCATGCTGCATCTCTGGATCTGCATATCAGCCCCTGCACACGCTCTGCCACCGCTGGTGGGCCGAGGGTTGTCACAGCTGCGGTACCGTCTCGCCTGACCTCCATTGCATGTGCGGCTGCAAGTTCCCCAGCTGCTCCATGGGCCCCAGCTGCCATGAACTGCAAGAAAAAGCCAGATTTTGTCTGTCTTCTGCTTAGTAACAGGTATTTAAAACCAGGCAGTGGAAGTAGAAAAATACTCCTGTGGGACAGTGACTTTGTAATTTCTTCTCCCAAACTAAAAATCAAACTCCAGACAATTAAAGATCTCAGAAAGTTACCTTGCCCAGCATCCTGTGATTCCTCAGTACAATTAACCAGAACATTGGCTAGGGCAGGCTGCCCAGAAAGGCTGTGGAGTCTTCTTCTCTAGGGAGATTCAAAACCCTCCTGGCCATTGTGATCCTGGGCAATCTGCTGTGGGTGACCCTGCTCTAGCATGGGGGTTGGCCTGGATGGTCTCCAGAGGTCCCCTCCAACCCGACCATGCTGGGATTCTGTTGTTTGTAGGGGAGCAGGCAGCACATAGCTAGGTAAATGAGTCACAACACTATGCTGTGAGATCCCAGGGGACTGGCTGCAGGTTATTCCAGCTGCGCAGGTTATTCCAGCTGCACAGTCTTAACTTCAGAGAGCTGCATGACCTCTGACAGTCTAGCAGGACCTTATGGACCAGCTGCTGCTGGTTTGTACTCTCAGTAGTTGAAGTGTAAAACATCCCAGTTATGGTGGTTGATGAAGAGATGCCTTCCCTCTTGCCAGGCAGCCAATGCCACCTGCCTGTGTCCAGACCCCCTAATGTTTGTGGGAGCACACAATGCCAGGAGGGCTTGCTCCCTGCTGCGTGTCCCTACAATCCCAGTGAGCGGGCAGGCAGCCCATCTCAGAGCACTTACTCGGGCAAGGATCGCTGTTGCAAAAATCCGTTTGTATGTCACTTCCTTCACATTTGTGCCCCCCAAACTGTGGGGCTGGGTCTGAGCAGTGGCGTGTCCTCTGCCTGCTGCCTCCTCCACAGGACACAGTGCAGGAGCTCCAGCTGCTCCACGTGGCCCACTTGCCATCCACTGGTGAGAGAGACATAGCATGATACTGTTACAGTCTCTGATGCCAGAAATGACAAAGCAAATCAGTTGTGCAGCAGGGTAAAATGATAGGGTGCTACTGATGTAGAACATCTCAGCTCAGAGATTTCTACATGGGGATTTCCAGGAGTGAAAGCAGAAGCAAGTCATGGCTCCTTGGCACCAACTTGAAAACTTGGCTTAAAAGCTGGCAAAGAGTCTAGAGAACAAGTCTTATGAGGAGTAGCTGAGGGACCTGGGATTACTTAGTTTGGAGACAAAGAGGCTGAGGGGACACTCATTGCTCTCTATAACTCCCTGAAAGTAGGTTGAAGCAGAGTGGGGATTGGTCTCTTCTCCCTAGTATCAGGTCATAGGATGAGAATGTTGCGGTAGGCCTAAATAGGTCAAAATAGGCTTATACATGTCCCGGCTTGCCCAGATATTTCTGCTCTCCCTGCTTCTGCTATGGGGAGAAACAGCCTTGGGAAAGAGAACAAAGAACCTGGAGTCACGGAGTCTAAGGACTCTGGCTTGCCCAGACATGTTCCCATGCTCCCCCTCCTTCTGTGCTGGGGGAAGCAGCTGGGAGAAAGGAAAACAAAAGCCCTGGCTTCACCTAATATAGTCAAGCTTGGCAAAGTGCCATTGTGATTGCCTAATCTATGTCCAAAGGCCCAGTAGTCTTGGGCTGTATTGATAAAAAGGGATGAGTAGGCAACACAACATGCTCTTTGCTGTTGTATTCATCCCTGCTGCTGCCTGCTGCCATTGCTCACTGCCTCACTGCATCCTGAACTGCCTGGAAACTCCACTGCCTCGAGTTTACCAGGAACAGGCTCTAATTGCCTGCAGGCGATCAGCCAGCATAGCCAGTGTGACATTGTGCCAAGACAGCACATCACATCCTGCCTGCCCCTCTGCAAGGCTTCTGCTGAATTAGGAATCAAGAGGAACCAGGTCAGAGACACTGCCAAGCTCCCACCTTCCTGAGAAAAGAGCCTGGGAAAACTCCAAAGCCTCTAATGGCTTTGAGACCACCAACAGTAGCCCTGCCACATGCTTTGGGTACTGTCTGGTAACATTTTGTGAGTAAATACTTAAAGCCTCTTGTAATCACTAACTGCCTTCTGCCATAAGCAGAGAGGTGCTTCCTGCATCCATCTAGTGGGTAAGTGGGATAATTAACTGCAAGCGGTGTATTGACCAAAAGAACCTTCTCTTCCTGTATAATGTTTGTGTTTGCTGGTTACCTCTTACAGTGTTCCAGTTTTGCCTGTTCCCTGTGTGTAAGTATCCAAACCATGCATTTCAAACCTCGTAAATAAGTTTTCTGGTGAGATTTAATGTTAATAAATTTTCATAGTTACTATACAACCTTCACCTGGATATCAAAATTAATATTGATTATTAAGTTTGCGTCATTCGTAACAAAGAGGAAATGGTCTGAAACTGTGCCAGGGAAGATTTAGCTTGGAGATTAGGAACAATTTCTGTACTGAGAGAGTGGTCAGGCATTGGAACAGGCTGCCTGAGGAGGTGGTGGAGTCACCATCCCTAGAGATGTTCAAGAAATGTGTGTACATGGGACTTTGGGGCATGGTTTAATGGCCATGGTGGCACTGAGAGCTGGACTTGATGATCTTGGAGATCTTTTACAAGCAAAAATGATTCTATGATTCTCTTTTAAAAAACCTGTAAGCCTGGCCAGAATCATGGTGAGGGATTGCTCAGTCTTCACTCTCAGTCACTCTTCACATTTTCAGGTATTTGTAAGCAAGCCTTGGCACACACAAAGCAGTCCCTGAAATCACCACACTGGAGAGATGGCTGACATGAGTTTTACTCCAGAATCCCAGTCATCACTTGTGCATCCAGAGAGGTTATGAAGTCTCATCTGGAGAGTTCCCAAACCTCCTTGGATGTGGTCCTATGCAACCTGATTCTAGGTGACTGTGCTTTAGACAGTGGCTTGGACTAGATCATCCCCAGAAGTGCCTTCCATGTCTCACCATGCTGGGATACTGTGATGTTTCTATGATATATACTGTGATGTATCTGTGGTATTGGCTGCAGCTGCACTGTCTAAAGATGTAACCATCACCACCACCTCTACCTTCCTTCCTCACAAGTCTGTGAGGGAGGCCTCAGCTCTTCATAGGAGTTACTACTAAATTATCTCACATCAGCCAAGTCTAAGCAGTTGGTAGTAGGGATTTGATCTGCCCAGACAGAGTGACACAAACTGTTAGTGGTACATCCATGTGAGCACTGGAATTGGTAGCTGAGAAGAGGCTGAAACAGTCACAAACTCATTTTAAGCAACATCATTGAGACACATAGATGTGCAACCACAAGCCCTCAGCTGTTCATCTACCACAAGGTCAGTTCTTTCTCCTACCAGTCCAGTGGAGACTCAGGCCAGGATCTAGCATGCGCAAAAAGAGGCACGCAAAATGGGAGCAGCATCAAGGTGCTGCACATTCTGCTCGTTGAAATTTCCCTGTGCTCAGACAAACGACAGAGGTCAGACTTAAAACATGTGAGCTTTCTTGTCCAGTCATGGAGGACTCATTGAAATGTGGAATAATAGGATAAATGAGAAACAGAAACTAGGATGTTTTTTTTAAAAAGTAATGTTTAGGAAACATGCACTTGAACTGCCAAGGATTTTACATGTTGCTTTTGCACAGTAGCAGGGGAGAGGAAGGAAGACAAGGACTGAAAAAGAAACCCCACGTGTTAGGTTTCTAGAGGGATGCTAAAGATAGTGATGGGGGCCAGTGAACATAAAAAGGTTCGAATGGAACTTTGTTGAGGACTACACTTTTACAAGGGGAAAGTTTTCAGTACAAATGATGCATATTTTGGTAATCAAATTACAAGCCTGTCATTGTTCTCTTTGTATCCTATGGGTCTTGGTCAGCGGGTGGAGGGAGGGGATTCTGCCCCTCTGCTCCACTCTGCTGAGACACTCACCTGCAGTGCTGGGGCCAACTCTGGAGTCCTCAGCATAGCAGAGACAGGGACCTGTTGGAGTGGTGCCAGAGTAGGCCACAGCAATGCTGGGAGGGCTGGAAGCTCTCTGCTGTGAGGCCAGGCTGAGAGAGCTGGGATTCTTCAGCCCGGAGAAGAGAAAGCTCCAGGGAGATCTTATAGCAGCCCTTCAATATTTGTTGGGGGCTAAAGAGAGCTGGAGAGGGACTTTTTATCAAGGCATGGAGGACCAGGACTGATGGCTTCAAACTGGAAGCAGGTTGATTTAGATTAAACATTAGGGAAAAAATCTTCTCCATGAAGGTAGCAAGACACTGGAACAGATTGCTCTGAGAAGTTGTAGAGGTGTCAAGTATGGATGAGGCCTTGAACAATCTGGTTTAGTGGGAGGTGTCTTTAGGGTCTCTTCCAACTCAAACCATTCCATGATTCCATAGCCTTACCTGGGCAGCGTCTCTTGTTGCACACCTGCATCTGGACATCAGGCCCCTCGCAGTAGGACCCGTCGTGTGAGGGAGGAGGGTTGTTGCAGAGCCTCAGCCGTGTCTGAGTGCCTTTCCCACAGGTCTCACTGCAAGGACCCCAGGCCAGCCAAGAACTCCACTCACCATTCACTGCAAAGGCAGCACAACTGTAAAGCTCTTCAATTGTACAACTGCTTCAACTTGAAACTACAGCTCCACAGCCCAGGGCAAAAAGGTTTCATTGTTTAATATCAGTAAATGAAACCTGAATAAGCCCTTGGAAAAAACCCCTCACCTTGAGCAACAGCCAAAGCAGGTTGCTTCCAAGAGAGAAATTAATCCTTTCCTCTTTGTTTTCTGAGTACTTCACCTCACTACAACTTGGAACAACAGAACTGAAAACCTACCCAATTCTGGTGTTTTCTTAAGTGACCTGGCCCTGGCTGTCCTGTGCTGGGTTGCAGGTCTCAGCGGGGAAAGGGACCACCAGCTACAGTTTCTTTCAGTGGCTACCAGTAAGGAGGAGCCAGGACTGATTTTGTTGCCAAGAGGTAGAGCAATGAAGCTCAGGCTGGTGCATGAATATTTGGCACTGTGGTGGCAGCAGAGTCAGGGGAAAAAGGGGAAAAGCAATATAACAGAAATGGTACAGCAGAAAACACATTGGTGGTGAAAGGTGATGACTAAACTACAACCTATCAAAGGTGGCAAGCACTACTGAGACAGGAAGGAAACCCAAACGTGCAGCCAGTTAGGAGAAAGAGATAGCTGAAAATTAAATCCAAACATGCAGATATTGACTTCAATTATTAACTCTCATGTTTTATAGGTTTTTAAAATAGTTGATAGTTTGGTTGGGGTTTTCTTCATTTTAATTGGCTTTGCAGAATAGATTTAGAGTAGTTTTACTCTGTGAACATGGGTAGTAAGTACAGGAAAATGTCAAAATACATAACTGACATTTTTATTGTGGAAAAGGGAGAAAAGGGAAAATTCTGATAACATTCCTTGCACTGACTTCTGTGGCTTCTGTTTCCACGAGTTAGTGCTATTCAATAAACCACATCCCATTTTAAAAGGAAAAGATTGAGAACTGAGTTCTTTTTAAGGTAATCATTTGGAAGAAGCTGATGTTGGAGAACAGGTAGGAAGCCCCTTGTGCACCTGCTGTAAAACCACTCTGCCCTTACCTGGGCAAGGTCTGATGTTACACATGACCAAATGCACAGCGCTACCCTCACAAGGCTTTCCACCATGCTGAGCTGGGGGGTTACTGCAGGTTCTGCTTCTGCTCCTGTTGCCTTGTCCACAGCTCTTGGAACACTCTTCCCATAGCCCCCACTCTGACCAGCTGCCATCCACTAGGAAACAGAAAAAACCCACAGTTGTAATTAAAAATGGAGGTTTTGTAGTATTGAGGGAAATTTCCTCTTTCTTTCCACAATAGCAAAAATTAATTCCAACTTCTTAGGAAAACCAATCTAGGATGAAGATCCATGGTGATCTCCATGAGGGTTGGGAGGCTCTGCAGAGGGATCTGGACAGGGTGGATGAAATGACTGAGGTCAGTTGTAGGAGATTCGACAAGGTTAAGTGCTGGGTCCTGCACGTGAGTCAAAACAACCCCATGAATCTCCAGGCTTGGGGCAGGCTGGTTGGAAAGTTGCCTGATGGAAAAGGACCCAGGACCATTGTGCAGCAGCACCTGAACATGAGCCAGCAGTATGCCCAGGTGGCCAAGAAGCCAACAGCATTCTGTCCTGCATTGGCAACAGTGTGGCCAGCAGGACCAGGGCAGTGATTGCCCCTGTGCTCAGCACTGGTGAAGCCACAACTTGAGTACTGGGTTCAGTTTTGGGCCCCTCACTCCCAAGAAAGACACTGAGGTGCTGGAGCATGACCAGAGAAGAGCAATGAAGCTGGTGAAGGAGGACCAGGGGAGGTTTAGGTTGGACATAAGAAGGTTCTTCACTGAAAGGGTTCTTAAGCACTGGAACAGGCTGCCTAGGGAGGTGGCTGAATCCCCATCCCTAGAGGTGTTTCAAAGACAGACAGATGTGGTGCTGAAGGACACAGTTTAGCCGCAGCCTTGGAAGAGTTAGAGAACAGTTGGACTCCATGATCTTAAAGGTCTTTTCCAACCAGAGGAATTCTGATTCTATGATTCTATGCTAAGGACTCACTGCTAGGACACTTAATACAAGGCACATCAAAAGTATCAACCCATGAAAGAAGTACCTGGACAGGGCCTGCCGTGGCAGCTGCGGATGTCTCTGTCAGCCCCCTCACACTGCCTCCCACCGTTTGCTGGCACGGGGCTGTTGCACTGCCGGACTCTCTCCTGAACACCTTGACCACAGGTGACGCTGCATGCCCGCCATTCCAGCCAGTGGGAATATCCCCCATGCACTGCAACGGGAACAGGGATGCTGCTTGGAGCATGCTTATGCTTGGAACTCTCTCAGACTGACACAGCAAAATGACAAGCTTGCTGCATAGCCATACCTGGAAATCCAGCTCACATATGCATTAGTGCAGAAGTACCTTACTGCAGCGTGGAGAACACTCCAGTTCCTCTGGAAGAACTACTGCTTGTGCTCATAAATGCTTTTCATCAGAGGCACAATATAGTTATGAGATTCTGAGGATGGGACCTAGTTCAAGATCTTTTCATCATTGTTTATGTCTCTCAATCCCTCACACTCCTCTGTCTGGATGAGTGTAATGGAAGGAACAAAGTTACATGAAGTAAAAACCCACTGACATCTCGGATTGATTGTGCTGGTTTGAGGCTAATTGGAATATTTTAATAGAGAAAATTACACTATAGGCTGTGAAAGGAAAACATCATGATGTCTACTTCACTCATACGCTTGCTGGAGAATTGTTTGGGAACACTAACCAAAACATTAGATAAGTCAGTCTCTCTCTGTCGCTTGCTTGAGCAGGAGCTGCTGGTGGGATCTAGCAGCTTCTGGGCTCTGGCTCCTCTGCTGATTAATCCTCACTAACCACTTTTCTTCTAACCCCCCTGGCTGATCCTCCTAATTTACCTTGCACGTAAGGCAAACCTTGGGGTAAGGTACAGGGGTGGGGAGAAGGTGGAAGGGTGGTTGGGAGCCCCTCCTGGGGTCTCTGATTTCTGGGAGGGGTGTTGTGTTGCTGTATTACCTTTTACTTGTATATTTCTGTAAATATTCTGTATATAGTGTAAATATCTGCTGTACATTGTGCTGAGCTGTAAATAGAGCTTCAGCATTTAACTTCCAGCCGACTGAGTGCTAGTCTGGGTCATTTTACAAAGTGTGGGGGGGTGGGTAACTCCCAAACCTTCACATTGATGAACCTATCGTGTCTACTGAAGGTAAGAGCTAATGTGCAATCCATAAAATATGAATAACATAAAATCATGACCATATTTATTAACAAGATCTACCAATCATGAAGGGCAAGTGTAAAGTCCTGCATCTGGGGAGGAATAACCTCCTGCACCAGTACAGATGAGGGATTACCTGCTACAAAGAGTAGGACAGGGACAAGCAGCTCACGATGAACCTGCAATCTGCCCTTGTGGCCAAGACCAGTGGTCTCCTGGAGTGCATTCAGAACAGTGTGCCAAACAGATTGAGGGAGGTTCTCCTCCCCTCTACTCTGCCCTAGAGAGGTCATATCTGCAGTACAGATGTGGGAGGTCCAATTCTGGAGTTGCCGGTTTGAAAGAGACAGGGAACTACTGAAAAATGTCTAGTGGAGGCTATAGAGATGCTGAGGGGTTTGGAGCATCTCTGAGAGGAGAAAGGGCTGAGAGCCCCTTGAGTTTTTAGCCTGAAGAAGAGCAGCCTGAGATCAGGTCTAAGGGGCAAGAGGACAGAGCCAGATTCTTTTCAGTGGTGCTCAGTGATAGGACAAGGGCCAATACACACAGACTGGAACCCAAGAGGTTCCGTCTGAACAGGAGGAAAAACTTTGCTATGAGGGTGTTGGAGCCCTGAAGCAGGCTGCCCAGAGAGGTTGTGGAGTCTCCTTCTCTGGAGAGATTCCAAACCTGCCTGAACATGGTGATCCTGGGCAGCCTGTATGGGTAACCCTGCTTAGCAGGGGGTTGGACTGTCTGATCTCCAGAGGTCCTTTCCAAACCCCTACATGATGTGACAGTTATTATAATGCATTTTGTGCACCTACCCTGGACAGTCAGTGGTACTTTAACCAGAACAGATCCCATCAGGTTCCTGGCTACACACTCATACTCAGCTGTATCTTCCTTCTGGGCTGCAACAATACGCAAGGAGCCGTTGGACAGGACAGTCACTCTCTCGTCATTCGCAACGGAGTGACCTTGGCGTGACCATTTGATGGTTGGAGGAGGCTCTCCATTTGCCTGGCAGTTCAGCATTGCTGTGGCACCAGCTTCAATAACTGTCTCTACAGGTTCAACAGTAATGACTGGAGGGCCTGGAAGGGAGAGGTTTCTTTAGACAGCAGCACATGGTTTCCTGCTTTGATTGCATACAATATCATAGGCCTGATCACAACAAGAGCAAAAAAATCTTAGGTCAGTTACCTTTGACTAAAATTATTATCGTTGATCTTCCAGTATCACAATATACAATCTTAGTATGGTTTGATTTGGAAGGGACCAACCCCCTGCAGTCAGCAGGGACATCTGCAACTACAGCAGATTTCTCAGAGACCCAAACAATCTGACCTGGAATGGTTCCCAGGGATAGGGCATCTCCCATCTCTCTGGGCAATCTGGGCCAGGGTCTCGCCACTCTCAGGAGAAACAATTTCTCCCTTCTGTCTAGTTTAAATGTCACTCACTTTTATTTCAAACCATCACCCTTTGTCCTGTCACAACAGGCCCTATTAAAAAGTCTATCCCCAGCTTTCCCATCAGCCCCTTTAAGCATTGAAAGGTCTCTCCACCTCATAAATGCAAGTTAAATGCCAGTGATTGTCTGGTTTTAATATTTATCAACCTCAGCACCACAGCTGGGCTTGAGGCCTGACTCTATAAGCACACAGTTGTCTTAATTTCTAAAATGTGCTGCTCCTCATAAAACCTGCAGGAAGATGCTATTAATCATGTCCAGAGGTGACTGAGCCACAAGTAACAAACAGATCCATACTGCTTGAGGCTTTAACAGAAAAGGGCTATTCAGAAATTCCTCCACTAGTGACAAAATACTTCTCAAATGTTATTTCTTCCAAATATGAAATACTGCCAGCGAAAGCTGGGATCTATTTCACGCAACGTTCTTGATTCAAAAGTCAAGTTTAGTTTAACCCAGTTGAATGGCAGCCTCTCTAGTCCAAGCAGCTAACAAAGGTAAGGCAACCACTAATAAACAGGTATGTGGCCCTGTTTGGGAAAGACCAGTCAAATAAAGATAACTTACACCAGAGGGATTCTGTGATAATCATATAAGAGCAACAGGCCCTTCTGGTGGTTCACTCCACTCTGAGGTGGTTCACTCCACTCTGAGGTGGTTCACTCCACTCTGAGGTGGTTCACTCCACTCTGAGGTGGTTCTTCTCTATATTCTTCTTTCTTTTGACCTGAGTCACTAGCTCAGACCAAACTCTTGAAGATTAGTGATGAAAGATGAGATGAGCCTTAACCCAGAGTGCAGTGCCCAACCTCTAAACTGGTGTGGGAGCTGCATCCACCTGTCATAAAAGACAGGTTATCACTCTAGCCTAGTGGCATTAAACGTATCTCCTAGAGTCTTACTCTGCAGTGTTAGTGTCAGGCTGCGTTCCACCACACCCGCGTCATTGGTAGCCACACAGGTGTAGTCACCAGCATCTTCATTCTAAAGAAATGGAAGTCAAATGGTCAGTTAACCTGCCAACACTTAATGAGAGCTTCAATTCCTAGAGCACCTCCTGGAAGTGAATCTTCTGCAACCCATCATGAAGTGCACTGGATCTTAAGAGGCATCCAGTCAGTTCCTAGAGCATCCCATCATTTTATTTTCATCAACATTAGGCTGATACTGGGACCTGTTTTTCCAGACAACAAGTTCCCCATAAGCCAGCAATGTGGCCCCATGGCCAAGAATGCCAGTGATCTCCTGCAGTGCATCAAGAGGACTATGACCAGCAAGTAGAGGGAGGCTCTTCTCCACCTCTACTCTGCCCTGGTGAGGCTAAACCTGGAATACTGTGTCCAGTTCTGGGCTCCCCAGTTCAAGAGAGACAGGAAACTACTGGAGAGAGGAAAAACTTTTTGGTTGTGAGGGTGCTGAAGCCCTGGAGCAGGTTGCCCAGAGAGGCTGTGAAATCTCCTTCTCTGGAGAGACTCCAAATCCACCTGGACATTAAGATCCTGGACAAGTTGCTGAGGGTGACCCCACTTTAGCAGGGGGCTTGGACTAGATGATCTACAGAGGTCCCTTTCAGCCCCAGCCATGCTGGGATTCTGTATGTTGTTCCATTTTTCATTTCCTTCAGTTCCTTAATTCTGAGGAACATTTTTTTTCCTTTATTTATTTCAAATAACTCTTAGGAGCTACTGGTTTTAGTCTCATTTCAGAAGACAGGCCTTGGTTTACAGGGCTAAAGTGAGCCTGCATTCATCTTAGAAATTTAGATACTAAGAGTTGTGTTCATGGAAAACCCAGCTGCTTTTCAGCTGACCTGCCTGGGCAGAACCTGTCTCTTTTCTGGTCCAGAGCAAAGGCCCCATTTAATTGGGCATGACCAGAAGTTCAGACACCAACAATAAGTCTGTAGATTATGACAGTTGAAAGAACCATAGAACCGTTGGTCACAGTAACCTGAGTCTAACTCTGGTCTTAATTAGAACACTGTTTGTTAAAGGCCAAAGCCAAAGTGGGTTCAAAGTCCAGTGTCCCTCTTTAAAGCAAGGTGAAATCCAGAGCAGTGACTCACCACAGTGCCGTAGATGGCAAGAGAACCATTGTTGAGCTGTCGAATCCTGTTGCTAATCGGAACACCAATGCCTTTTTTGCTCCACTGGATTGTTGGAGGTGGATCTCCTCTGACTTCACAATTCAGCATAGCATTGCCACCCAAGGGCTCAATTCGACTGGAGTGGTAATCCCCTTTGAAGACTGGAGGCTCTGAAGAAACAAGTGATGGCAAAGAAATGGCAGAGTCAAAACAAAGTGCCTTTACTGAAGTTGAAGGTAGGGATCACTCATCTCTGACTTTCTGAAGTGATCATTTCAACCTCTACTGATGTTTCACATTTATGCACAAGGTATCAAATCCTAGGGGTGATGTTTTCAAACTGAAGGAGGAAAATTTATATGAGGTATTAGGAAGAAATTCTTCATTGTGAACGTAGGTATATACTAGAATAGGTTGCCCAGAGACACTGTAGATGTTCCCTCCCTGGCAGTGTTCAAGGCCATGTTGGTCAGGACTTTGAGCAACCTGATGTAGTGGAAGATGTCCGTGCCCATGGCAGAGGGGGTTGGAAATAGATGGCTTTTAAAGTTCCTTCCAACCCAAACCATTCTGTGGTTCTACTGTCAAAGTAGACAGCTGTGTGAAACTATCCAAGAGTGGCCGTTACTGTACATACCTTTGACATACACAAACCCGATAGCTTTGATGGAGCCAACTGTATTTTCTGCTGTGCACACATAGGTACCAGAGTCATCTTTAGATACTCTTTCAATGACAAGTTCACTGTGTCCATTTACATCATCATATTGTGCTGAAGACAGAACACAACAAGGGGTTACTTCAGTGATCTTGAACATATACCAGCAGAAAAGGACCTGGGGGTGCTTGTTGAGAGTAGTTGGAAGATGAGCCACTGTGTGCCCAGGGTGGTCAAAAAGGCCAACAGCATCCTGGCCTGGATCAGCAATAGTGCAATCAGTAGGAGTAGGGTTGATTGTCCCCCTGTACTGAGCACTGGTGAGGCTGCACCTTGAGCACTGAGGTGTTGGAGTGGGTCCAGAGAAAGGCAACAAAGCTGGTGAAGGGTCTAGAGCACAAATCTGCTGAGAAGCAACTGAGGGAACTGGGATTGTTTAACCTGGAGAAAAGGAGGCTGAGGCGCTCTACAAATCCCTGAAAAGAGTCTGGAGCCAGGTGGGTGTGGGTCTCTTCTCTAAAGAAACAATGGACAGAACAAGAGGAAATGTCCTGAAATTGTGCCAGGGCAAGTTTAGGTTAGATATTAGGAAAAATTTCTTCCCTGAAAGGGTTGTCTAGGCCTGGAACAGACTGCTCAGAGCAGTGGTGGAGTTATCATCCCTGGAGGAATTAAAAAACTTTGTAGATGTGATGCTGAAGTACGTGGTCTATTGGTGATCTGGAAGTGCTGGACTAGTGGTTGGATTTGATGACCTGAAAGGTTTCATCCAATCAAAAGGATTCCATGAGCTCAGTGACTGGTGCATTGTAGGACTGTAAGCCTGAGCTGCAGAGCTATTCAGTCAGCTCAGTGACACTGAGCCATTTCAGCTGAGGCACCTCAGAAATGCACACAGAAGTCCCTGCTGTGACATTTGCCCACATCCATGTATTCATTTCACCTGCCCCTTTCATTCTGAGCTTTATGCATCTGCAGTCTAAGAACTGCTGGGGTTTGCTTCATATTTAAGAAACAGCACTGTTGGATACTGAGTGAATGCCCTCAGATTCTGAATGTTTCTGTGTGATACATTATTTGCTACAGAACTCAATTTCCTTACAGCTTTGTTTCAGAGGCTATTTAATGGCATAGCTGCATATCACTGACGATTTTCCTCATGCAGGCACTGCCTAGACAAGTTTGCTCCATTAGATCTTTATTCTTCCTCATCTTTTATCTTCCTTATCCATTTTTTCCTTTGTAATTGCAACCAATTTCACCTCTAGCATGGAATGGCCAGGAAGAGCTGATGTTACTCACCTGGAATGATGTTATTGTTAAAGGTCCACGTTATCTTGGGTACGGGTATCCCAGTTGCTTTGCAGGTTAATCTGAGCTGCTCTCCTTTTGTCAAAGCTACATCTCCAGGCAGCTCAGTAAAAGCTGGCAGTACATGAACTACCAGGGTGACAGTGTGTGTGTCTTCTCCTGCAGCATTGGTAGCAGTACAGGTGTATCTGCCAGAATCTTCAGGCTGAAAGCAAGCACATTGAGGGCATTTCAGCTGTGATATGTCCTACCAAACATCCTCTTATCTTGTAAGGGTAAGAGAATCTCAATGGGTTGGGAACAAGCATTCAGCACAAATCTCATCTGAACTCTTTCACTTCTAAATTTGAATGATCTACACTTCTTTTTTGCCCTTCCTGAAAACTTATCACTACAAATTCCTCACAGATCTTACTCTACACTGAAAAATTAAACACTTATGAAGATTTTGGAACAGTAAGAACAAGAAATCAAAATAAAACAAAGACTAATCCAGTAATGGGTGAAAGTTAATAGAAGGAGGGTGTTATTATTGCTAAATCTGTCAAGTTGTAGCTTAGATTTAAGGAACTTACAACAACATTGTCCAAAATGAGATCTCCATCTGGCACAGGCCTGTATTTTCCTGCTACATGTGTTAACAATGTGTTGTCCTTCTTCCAGCTCACTGTTGGTGTAGGAATCCCCTCAGCCACACAGGACAGGACAGCCTGGGAGTCCTCCATGGCTGTGTACTGCACCTCCGTGCTGCGAATCCTGGGTGGAACTGGGAGAAGGTGGATTAAAATGACTCTCCCCTGTGCATTATCCAAGCACAACTGCTGAAGCATGCAGCACTGGGCTGAAGGAACCACTGCCTGCATCTTCTGCATTAATCATGCCAGAGAAATGTGTGAGACACTTGTAATGGAGTATAAAATGGCTAAGGACAGGGCTACTCATGGTTTGGATGGGTGGTGAATTCACTGGATAAAAACTGGCTGAAGGACAGTCCCAGAGAGTGGTAGGGAATGGAGTTAACTCCAGCTGAGGTTGGTCACTAGTCGTGCTCCCCAGGGCTCAGTACTGGGGCCAGTTCTCTTTAATATCTTTATCAGTGATCTGGACAACAGGATGAGTGCACAGTCAGTAGGTTTGCAGATGACACTGAGCTAAGAGGGAGAGTTGATCTGCTTGAGGGTAGGAATGCTCTGGAGAGGGGCGTGGATTGATGGGCCAATGCCAACTGGAGGAGATTCAACAACTTAAGTGTCAGGTCCTACACTTGGGTCACACTAACCCCATGAATGCTCCAGGCTTGGGGCAGACTGGCTGGAAACTGCCCAGTGGAAAAGGACCTGTGCTGGTCAACAAGGGATGAAGATGAACCAGTGTGCCCCGGGGTGGCCAAGAAGGCAAACAGCATCCTGTATTAGCAACAGTGTGATCAGCAGGAGTAGGGCACTGATTGTCCCCCTGTACCTGGCACTGGTGAGGCTGCACCTTGAGTGCTGGGTTCAGTTTTCTGGTCTTCACTCAAAGAAGGAAATTGAGGGGCTGGAATGCATCCATAGAAGGGCAATGAAGCTAGTGAAGGGTCTAGAGCACAAATCACTCACCCAGTAAGTAACAGAGTTTTGCTGAAACTCTCCCTTACAGCCTAGCTGCTCAACCTCCATGGGCTCACAAACATTGTTTCCCTTACAGCCCCACTTACTGTGCACAGAGAGCTCCATGCTGGAAGTGCTAGAGCCTGCCAGGTTTGCTGCTGTGCACGTGTAACGGCCAGCATCTCCAGGCTGCACAAACACAATCTGCAGAGCACCACTGCTGAGAATCCTTCTTCTCATGGACTCAGTTATCTGCTGTCCATCTTTGTGCCAGCTGATCTCTGGCCCTGGGTAGCCTTCAGCCTCGCACTGCAGAGTAACAGGTTGATCAACAGGAACAACATATTCCTTGAGGTGGGACTTGATAACAGGAGGGACTAAGAAGAATTAAGAAAATATTTGAAATAATTAGATGTTCTAAGAAGCATAGAACACTTTGGTTCTTAGTGAAAATGATCCTAAAAGCACATTTTGATCCTAAAGTAGCCAGACAACTAAAGGGAATAAACCTCCTGGGCCCTATTCGCACCAAATAGGAAACCATTAGGTCCCCATCCCTGGAGACACTCAAAGTCAAGCTTGATCTATTTTTAACCAACCTGCTCCAGTTGAAGATGTCCCTGCTGTCCCTGCAAGGGGTTTGAACCAGATAAGCTTTAAAAGTCCCATTCAACCCAAACCTGTCTGTAATTCTGTGATTCATTTCCATTACTTAAGAGTTGTGTTTTGGATAACAGAAAGCACTCACAAATTTCTTGTCTGCAAATCACAACAAGAGGTTAAAGGATGACTTACCTTGAACTTTCAGTTTGATCTTGCCCAGAGCAGTGCCAGCTGGATTTTGAGCAACACATATGTAAGTGCCACCATCTTCCACAGATGATTTTGCAATCTGTAAGCTGCCACTTGGAAGAACCATGTAACTGTTGCCTAGAACAAGTACGAGTGAAATATGACACTTCTGTTGTGTTTTTGTTTTAATTAATATATTCCTCATATCTAAGTTTGAGCATTCAAAAAAGAGAAAATAAGCTTCTGAGTTCCAGCAGGCAGGCTGGAGTTGGAGGCTTTAGGAGCCTACCTGTTGTGATGACATTGATGCCCTCCTTTTGCCATGTTATGATGGGTGGAGGTGTACCTGTCACTTCACAGGGTAGTAGGATGGGATTGTTCACAATGACATCCAGTGTCCCTGGTTGAGTTTGGATAACTGGTGGTTCTGTGGAGTGAAATAAAAAGGGAAATGCAATAGGTTTAACCTTCAAGGCCAGATTATACAAAAGATACTAAAATTCCATCCCCTGATGAGGAACTCAGTGGAAGAGCTCTTAAATATAACAACATGCTCAGTACAAGTGCAGGGTCTGGAGCTTGCCATCACAGGCACACTGTAGCTTATCAAAAAGCAAAGGAACACAAATATTACAAAAATAAAAGAGAGCAGTATGGGTTGGGATGTTCTATCCAAGGTGTGAGAGTTGTAACATGCAAAGTAATAACTTTGTGAATAATGACTGCACCCACAAGACAGTTCAGCTGAGCAGGACACTACTTGTGATGGTCCCCATTCCTCTGCAGCATACATGTTATTAGAATCATGTGGTTTGGTTGGAAGGGACCTTTAAAGGCCGTCCAGTCCAAGCCCCTGCAGTCAGAAGGGACATATGCAACTAGAGCAGGCTGCTCAGAGACCAAAACAACCTGACCTGGAATCTACCACCTCTCTGGGCAACCCGGGCCAGTGTTTCACCCTCATCAACATAAACATTTTTCTCCTGAATCCCCCTCATTTAGTTTAAAGCCATCAACCCTTGTCCTGCCACAACAGGCTCTGATAAAGTCTGTCCCCAGCTTTCTTATTGGTCCCTGTAAGCACTGAAAGGCCACCAGAATGTCTCCCTAAATCCTTCTCTTCTTCAGGTTCAACAACCCCAACTCTCAGAGCCTGGCCTCACAGCAGAGGGCTTCCAGCCCTCCCAGCACTGCTGTGGCCTCCTCTGGCTTTGCTCCAACAGGTCCATGTCTCTGCTGTGCTGAGGACTCCAGAGCCAGTCCCAGCACCGTAGGAAGAATCTCAGCAGAGCATACTAGAGGGGCAGAATCCCCTCCTTCCACCTTCTGTCCATGCTGCTGGGGATCAGCACAGGACACAGTTAGCTCTAGGCTGTGAGCTTATGGTGCTGACTCATGTCCAGATTTTCACCCACCAGCACCCCCAAATCCTTCTCCACAGGAATGCTCTCTGTCCCTTCCTCCCCAGCCTGGACTGATACCAGGGATTGCCCTGATCCAGGTGTAGGACCTTGCAATTGGCCTTGTTAAACCTCATGAGGTTCACATGGGCCCACTTCTCCAGCTTGTCCATGTCCCTCTGGATGGACCCTCAGCCATGTCAACCATACAACTTGGTGCCACCGGCAGATGCACTGAGGGTGCATTCAATCCCTCTGGTGTCACTGATGAAGATACTAAACAGTACCAATGAGCAATGTTTACTGACAGAATGTGCTTCTCTTCAGCTTCCCACCTTACCCTGCACGTGAAGGGTGACGTGTCTGTGAGCGGAGCCAGCCGCGTTCCAGGCCACGCAGGTGTACCGCCCTGCATGGGCCAGTTGAGCAGCAGGTATCTCAACAGCCCCTGCAGCAGAGAGAGAGGGCATTGCCACATACAACACTAGCCTGCAATCACAGTAAAACTCTCTTGATCTCAAGAGGTCTATATCTTTAGGTTAGGAAATTGGAGAAGGGTTGTTTGGGGAGTTGTTTGCATCCTCTTAGATGTGCTCCATCACAGCCTTTCACTGATTGTGGCTGAGCTTTGGTCACACACAGTACCTGAAGAGAGGATTCTGTAGCCACCTCCTCTGGGAAGCAACTTTATCCCATCTTTGGTCCAGTGAACAGAGGGTGCAGGAACTCCTGAAGCAGTGCAGGAAATTACCACTGGAGACAGCTTTGTCACCAAAAGGTCTGTGGCTTCATCTGCTATGGATGGGGGCACTAAAAATGAAGATCAGTGTAAAGATTACTTGCCCGTTTTAATGAATTCTTGGAAATAACTTCACCTTTTTTTGTGAATAGCAGAGAGTTATGGATTGCAATATCACAAAAGAATGAGATAAAAAATATCTCATCTCAACATTGGAACACTCCAAAGAAATTCTGGGTGCCATACACAAATAGCAGCAATATCCCCTCTACCTTGAACATTGAGCTCAGCTGCTCTTTGGTCTTCTCCTGCACCATTCGACACAGAGCACTCATAGACAGCAGTGTCATCCACAGTGGGAGAAAGAATTACTAAGGAACCTGATGATAGAAGTCTAAACAAATAAAAAAGAAGAAAGGAAAAGCCATTGAAATCTTCTCAGGCAAGCAGAACAGTGATTTTGCTGGCTACACAAAATTACATTTAAGCATGGTTAGATTTTTGCAGTGTTGAAATCAGCTCTGTATACATCAAACCCAGAGTGAAAAGTAAGCCCCAATCACCTGTATGTATTCTGGTTCTGGTCAATGTTAAGTGGATGCCCATTCTTTTTCCAGCTAACTGATGGTCTGGGAATTCCAGAGGCTTCACAAGGCAAAGTGGTCTGTACATTTACAGTAGCTGTGATATTTGAATGTCCAGGAGCAATAGATGGAGGAACTAAAGACAAACAAAGCCTAATTATTCAGAATAATTACACACATGTGCCCAGACACCCCTCTCACACCTCAATGTACAGAGCTGAACTGTCTGAACATGTTCACTTGATTGATAGGAGTGAGTTGGCAGCGGCACACTTTCTAAACAAACAGCATGGCATGACTCAAGTGTTTCTAGTCCCGGTGCACAAGGAAAAAATACTTTCTTGGGTTGTATTCCTAAGGCCATCAATTTCTTCCCTTTTTATTTTAACCAGAGCAGCTAAAATGGGGCTAAACTTGAAGCTGGATCTGGCAGAACAAGAAAAGTGATGCAACTGGACTTCAAGCTTGTAAAAACATATCGAGTCGTGTAAAGCCCCTGCTTTTACCAAGAACCTGCAGGTCAGTGCGCTTGCGTTCGCTGCCAGCTGCATTGGTTGCCATACACATATATCGTCCCGTGTCAGCGACGTGCGCTGAGTGGATGCGCAGGGATCCATCCTCCAGCGTGGAATATCTGAAACAAAACCAGGCATTTTTCTCTACTATACAGCCAGCAGAGCCATAGGCTACCCTGGTGGTGCAGATGGAAAAGATGACTCTGGGTACACAAAAAGAGCCCAACTGCACGGTGTTTTCATTTGGACATGGAGAGTTTTCTCATTTACTGCACTTCACTCATCCAGGACTTCCATTTTCCAGAGAAATTATGGAATCTAAACTGACAGAGTAATTCTGACAGACTTCCAGAAAATTTCCAGAAGCCCTTTTTTGTGGTTGTTAATTTAATCTTAAAAATGTCCCAAAAATGAATTAATACTGTACATCTTCGGGTTTGCTTGAAATACAACTGAACTGTTCAGTATTTGCTGAGTTCTAGAAAACACTAAACTAACTCCCCTGGCCCCACCAGAAGACAGAAGCCATTCACTACAGCAAAAGCTGATACTAAACATGGATAGTAAGTTTTACATATCAAAAAATACAGAGTATATTCAAATAGGTTTTGGTCTGCATGGAATTGGGGATGAAGCCAAGCAAACATTACGTATAAAAATAAAAAGGTCTTTCACATTTGCTGTTCAAAATCTTTAATATTAGAGTAATTATTGTTATATTTGGTTGTCAAACAAGTTTTTAGTCCTTAACCTGACCTAGTCGAGAGGCATCCCAGCCCATGGCAGAGAGGTTAGAGAAGATATCTCTATGGTTCCTTCCAATCTATTCCATTCTATGAAACTTTTGGTGCTGCTAATTTTCTGCAGAACAATTTTGTATTACTTTTTCTGTCACCATATTTTCCTTATTGGGTCTATTCAAGATGACAGTACAAATACTAGTTCTGATCTTCCAAAGCCCTCTCCCAGAAACCCATCCCCCCAGCCCAGACTGGGATTCTGTGATTCTGTAATGAATATATTCTTAAAAAGCAGTGAAGAATATTTGTGCTGACTTGTGGACAATACCTTGTATTGTTTCCAGTAAAAATAGCCCCATCCTTCCTCCAGGTAATCCTTGGGGCTGGTACTCCTTCTGCAACACACTCCAGAACCACGGAGGCATTTATATGCACAACAGCACTCTGGGGACCACTTCGGATTGTAGGAGCCACTGTAAAGGGCAAAAAAAATCACTGATGATACAACAAAGAAAAACCCATTATGCTGCAATGATAGAAATTAAAGACATGAAAGTAGACACAGTGACAGGTATGGGGATCACTGCAGAGACAGAAACAACTTCCTTACCATTCTGTGTAATGCAGGGTAATTGCCATGATGCAGCAGGGAATGAAAAAGAAAGTTTGTCTGTAAAGAGCATCTTTTCAAGTTACTGCAAAGGTTATCACACAACTAAAACAGTTACAGAGTTCAGCATATTTCATGCAGCAAAATTAGCCTTTGGTGATATCCTTGCTTGATAAAGGAGAATTTCAGCTGGACCAGCAAAGGCAGTCATTGGGAGGCACTGTGTAGTGCAGGTACATATGACCAGGGGGTGAACAAAGAAAGAAGCTTCTTGTCATCACCATAGTATAAGAATTGTTTTTCATCAGACTAGAGGTGAGAAAATAAATTGGTTTAAAATGAAACTCAGGTTTCTGGTGGTACAGGACAAATATTGACACGTATAGGACATTTCAAGGCCTATCTCCTTGCTATCTCCTGCTTTCACGAGCAGAAAAGTAGTCACAGTTTTCAAGTAACATTAAAAACTGGTGGCCAAGCCAGCTATGAAACCTGACACCTGAGGTGCCAGTCAAATACTTTTAAGAATTTCTCTGAATTTATCCAAAAGCATTTCTGGTTGTTCACTGCGGATACATCAAAATGCTGGCTAAATGCACAGCACCCTCTATCAGCATGGAGCAGAGACAGATCCTAACAGGTCCTTCAATGTGAAGGACAACTGTGAACTCAGATGGTGCCACTCATGAGGTATCACAAATGGTCTCAAAGCTACATCACAGCCTAAAGTGGACAACACTTGGCTAGAAAGAGACTATTCACGAGTCTTCCTTGCCACACGAACTCCTGCAGAAGTGCCAGGCAGAGATGAGAATGCGGAACACTGGATCCACAATTTTACCATGAACTGTGAGCAGGAACTCCCTGGTCATCTCTCCTGCCACGTTGCTTGCCACGCAGGTATAGCTTGCTGTGTCACTGAGGTCAGCATTGTTGATCTGCAGGTAGCGCCCGCTGGATAGGATTCGAACTCGAGGAGTTCCCTAAGGGGGGAGAGAGAGAGTGTGACAAATTTAACTTGACCATTGTTCTGCTGATGAAGAGAGAAGATTTTTTCCTTGCAGAATAATAAAAGCCATCAAAGAAAGCCAAAGATAAGCAGGGGTTGAATTCATTGTTGCCTTGACTTTATTTACATCCATGAAGGGTAAAGAAAGTTTTCAAACTTGTCACTGATCAGTGGTACCCCTTGAAATCCCTTCTGGATCTTGTGCCTGAACAGGACAGCTCTTTTGGGATTATGTAGCCAAAGGGCTATGGATTTCTTATGGAAAGGGGTAGCTAATGATAAATTCAGTACACGATGAATTTTATTTTCTCAAAAATCCATGCAGGCTGTAGACAGAAGAAATAAGATTCTCTATGCTGTTCTTCAGACACCTGTTCTTGACTCAGCCTGCTAAGTTTACTAGCCAGCATTTTTGAGCATGAGGATGCCACTGTTCTCAGCTCTACGATGAGTCTACAGCACCTGCTAGGTAGTCATTTGAAGTCAAAGCTTTTTCACCATAGACTTTAGGTTGGAAAAGACTGCTAAGATCAAGTCCAACCATTTAAAAGCACAACCAAGTTCACCACTAACCCATGTCCCTCAGCACCACATCTACACAGCTTTTCAATCCCTCCAGGGATGGGGACTCCACCACTACCCTGGGCAAATTGTTCCAGGGCTTGACAACCTTCTAAGGAAGACATTGTTCCTAATGCTCAACTAAACCACCCCTGGTGTAACTTAAGACCATTTGATATGACCACAATGAGTCTGGGTCATATCTGCATGAATTACAATATCAACTACGAGCCTTCCAAAATCATGACTGGATGAAAAACAGTGGGGAAAGCAGAGAAACTCAAACTTTTCCCCTTTAGGTGAAATTGAAAGCCAACAACCTCATCTACCCTTCTGGTTAGAAGAGGGGAGAACAGCAATTAGAAGAGACAAGGAAAGTCCTCCAGTGCACCGGGTCCCAGTTTGTGCACCAGTGCACTTCTCTGTGTGGTGTCTTTGTACGCTGGACTCACCATAGGCACCAACTCAGCCAGTCTACCAACACAGAATAAGCAGCAGTGCTGGGGTTGCACAGACAAAACAATTCACCACCAGTGGGGATTACAGGCAGTCAGATTTTGGGTAATAATTGGTGTTTCCTATTGAGTCCTATTTCCAGATCAATGAAGAGTGGGAGCAGTCCAAAGCTGCTATTGTCTAGATCTTTCTGTATTCTGCTACCAAAAATGGTGGTGCTGCACAATTGCATTATTAAGCATATAGGGGTCTAGGGTATGTCTCAAAAATCTGTTCAGTGGAAGACAACATAACCAGGAGCCATGAAACCTTCTACCACAAGGTTGTTACACAAAAAAACCCCACCAAAACAATCTAAGAACCAGGCTTTCTCCACTCCTATTGTTGCCACAAAACTTCCATGTTTCAGAGACAAGAATGGATCATTAGCCGCAGAGCACTTCACTTTCCACATCCAAGGAGAGCTCTTTTCTAGCTGCTTAGTATTAATCAGTTGGCTATTACATTGCTTTGAGGTTGAGGAAGCAATCAGGTGCTCAAGAAGATGCTGCAGGAGAGCTGGAGAGAGACTCTTAGCAAAAGCATCTGGTGATAGGATAAGGGGTAACAGCTTCCAGCTGGAAGAAGCTCAATTTAGATCAGACATTAGGAGGAAATTCTTTCCCATGGAGTTGCTGAGGATTGGAACAGGTTGTCCAGAGAATTTGTGGAGGCTCCAAGCCTGGAAGTGTTCAAAGCCAGGCTGGATGGGACAACCATAAGTAAGGTGGTCTAGTAGGAGGTGTCCCACATGGCAAGGGGTTGGAACTAATGATCTTTCAGGTCCCTTCCAACACAAACAATTCTATGATAATGTTCTCCTGGTATCTATAGTATATATTCATACAGGCTAAACTGAATAACGGAAAGGAGGGTAGGGTACAAAATAAACGTAAGTCTGCTACTTAAAGTACACATGGCAAATGAAGAGTGCTGTCTGAACTAATTTTATAACTTCACTTTAGTGCTGGAAGAGAGCTATGTCTAGAGGCTGAAACTCCCTACTCTATTATCATAGAATGGCTTGGATTATTATAGAATGGTTTGGGCTGGAAGGGACCTTGACCATAAGCAAGATGCTTCAGCCCTCACCTACTGCCATGAATTCATGAGGAAAGAGGAGAATTAGTATCACAAAAGTGAATTCACAGCTGAGTATCTATGTCTGTTACACTGCTCTTCTGTTGCTTTGGTTTCTGGTGACTATTTGTACCATGCGACCAGTGGCTGCTTTGCATGGTTTATTTTTCCTAACCAGTGCATTTAAAAGACAACCTTTCCATGAAATCATAGAATTGTTTTGGTTGGAAAAGACCTCTAAGATCATTGAGTCCACCCATCAACCTAAGACCACTATGGCCATTAAACTGTGTCCCAGAGTGCCATGTCCACACCTCTCTTGAACATGTCCAGGGGTGGTGACTCCACCACTTCCACGGGCAGCCTGTTCCAATGCCTGACCACTCTTGCATTCAGAAGAAGTATTTCTGTTAAACCTGTTTCTAGCTAGGTCTTGTGCTATAATCAAAGTAACATTCCCTGGCAGCCCTTGGTGAGACATTATCACTCACCATATTCTTTCTTCTTCCACTAATATTTCCTCCTCCTAAATTTACAATAAAGAAAGGGTGTGAGGAATGGCATGGCAGAAGGAAAGCACATAAGCAAAACTTCATGTATAGACTACTGATGGACTACATAATTCATAAGCTAAATTTGTTTCCTCTTTATTAATAAATAAAGATCAACTGAGGGAAAACTATCAGTTTCATTAATAATAGCACTTAACTTGTTCAGTTGGAAAGCACTTGGTTCCTGAGGGATCCCCATCCCAAGAGGATGGGAAGCAAAAAAAATATTTCTGTATAAACCATCTCAACCATCAAAGGCTTGATTCTTTAACAAGACACTGCTAGGAATTCTGAGTGGAAAAGATTCATTTGATGCAAAACTGTGGTGATCAGCAACCCGTATTGTTTGTTTGTTTGTTTTTTCTCCAATGTTTAAATTCCTTTCTAAATGCTACTAGAATAGGAGGATGCATGATATACCCAAAGGAAACATATAGTGTAGGCTTTTCTCAGCTACCTTTCCTGGGAAGCCATTCAGGAGTATACCGAAGGCTTCTAGCATTGTTCAGAGGATCCAGAAGGAGCAAGGGATCCCCCTAAAGGAAAAAAGAACAAGTAACAGCGGGATGGCCACTTCACATGCTTGCTGGCTTCAGGTACTCAGTTAGGACTAACTGCATTCGTACTGGGGCTACTCAGCTGCTCTTGAATTCAAGGCACTGTGACTTGACTTGACTTGGACTGCACTGAGGGGGCAAGTGAGCAGAGTAAGAAACCTCAAGCACTGTGTGTAAAAAATAAAGGGAGCAAAAGACTAGTGGAAATAATGTAACCACTGTACCTCTAGAACTTCTCCATTTTTAAGCCATGAGATTGTTGGAGGTGGCACAGCATCTGATTTGCATTCCAGTATAATCTGTCTGTTCTGTAGCACGGTGAGGTCCTGTGGACCACTGGTACCAGCAATGTTAGGAGGAACTGTTGAGAAAAAAAAAATTTAAAAAAAAATATCAACACCACATATCTGAACTACCATTACTGTTAGTCACTGAATATTTCTGGTGTGTTTCTTCAGGTTAAAACCAAAGCAAAGCCACAGTTACCAGTAAAAAGTTCCACTTTTCAATCCCTGTGTTAAACATAGCATGTTTGTTTGAATGCTGAACCTATTCCCTAAGTCACACAAACCAGGAACTACTGTGACAGAAATTCAAGTCCATTCTCAGTGACAGCACCAGCATTTCACAGAATTACAGAATTAAGCCAGGTGGAGCAGAGATTATCAAAGCTCCATAAATTGTCCATCAATAGACATAGGAGCTATGATCTTCAAGAAGAAACCCAAGGCATACTGAACTGCAGGACTCTCATTTACGCCTCCTTTACTTTAAATTTCTTACATTTTCTCCTAAAAATCCACAGATGGTCATAGATACCAGTATACTTCACCTGCTTTCCCAGTAAGCACAACAGCAATATGTAACTTTTCAAGAGAAATACTGATATGTCTTAGTAGTTTATGCTTTGAAAGAATCATTTTCTGTCCTAAACTAAACTTACCATGTACTCTTACTAAATATTCCTTATCATCATCTCCTGCTGGGCTAGATGCCAAACATGTGTATCTTCCTGTGTCTTCTACCTAGAAACACACAAATAACTTCAGCTGAAACCTCAGAATATGGAAACAATTCAGAAAAATTGTGAAATACAAATATGGACAACAACATACAAGAGTCAGCACCTGAACATCAACACAACAGATAAGAAATGTTTGAAAATAAATCAAGGAAGTTTTTGAAACTTTCTTTATTTTACCATTGTTGAGATTGTACAGAGAGGCCTGGAAGTTGCAAGAGCCCATAAAATCTCTCTGGATAGCATGTCTCCAGCAAGGACTCTTCTCTTTGTGATGCTTTTAGCAACAGGTAATCAATAATGCTGCAACTGGTTACAGAATCCAGGTAAGCACAGGGTAGGTCACATACTAATTAAAAGCTTTTTGCTTTCTCTTTCCTTTCAACTCTTCACTGCAGAGTGTTTGCTTTAGAATCATAGAATGCCAGGGGATGGAAGGGACCTTGAAAGATCATCTGGTCCAACCCCCCTGTCAGAGCAGGATCACCTAGAGCAGATCACGCTGGAATGTGTCCAGACAGTTCTTGAATATCTCCAGAGAGACTCCACAACCTCCCTGGGCAGCTGGTTCCAGTGCTCTGTCACTCTCACAGTGAAAAAATTTCTACTCAGGTTCACATGGAGCCTCCTATGCCTCAACTTCCACCCATTGCCTCTGTCCTGTCACTGGACATCACTGAGAAGAGGCTGCTCCATCTTCCTGGCACTCACCCTTACATATTTATAACATTAATGAGGTCACCACTTAGTCTCCTCCTCTGCAAGCCAAAAAGCCCCAGCTCCCTCAGGCTCTCCTCAGAAGGAAGACGTTCAACTCCCTTAATCAGTTTTGTAGCTCTGCGCTGGACTCTTCCAAGTAGCTCCCTGGCCTTCTTGAGCTGGGGGGGCCCAGATCTGGACACAATACTCCAGATGAATCCTCACCAGGGCAGAGTAGTGGGGGAGGGGAACCTCCCTTTACAAGCAAAATGCGCAGGAATCAGTCCTAAGCCCTGTCCCAGTGCTATTTGGTGAACCTCTGTCCTGCTGTCCACAGCTGAATACAGACTTAGTTTAGTGGTGCAGGTTTGTAAAGGTTATTTTTCCCTGGACTCTTTTATTGTCTGATTTCATCTGGAAGCCTTTCTATTGTTTTTAATATTAACTCACACACAGATGACTGCAAATGCAGCTTTTCTCCCTAATCTCTAGTTTATACATGTGAGAAGCAAAAGGATGTTAGGAAAATAAGAAAATGAATTAGGTAAATTAGATTAGGGAAGAGAAGAAAGGCTGAGGAGGAAACATAAAACATAGAATCATAGTATCATAGGACTGTTAAGGTTGGAAGAGAACTTTGAGATCAAGTCCAACTGGTCACCTAGATCTCACAATCCCGCTACTACTGCTAAGCTACTGCCACTAAACTGTGTTCCTCAGCACCACATCTACAAATCTTTTCAGTCACTCCAAGGATGGTGACTCCACCACCTCCCTGAGTAGCCTGTTCCAATGCCTGAGAACCCTTTCTGTGAAGAAGTAAAAGGAGGATGAAGCAGAATGAAAGAAAAAAAGCAAGAGATAGTACCAAGAGTTAAAGAAGTAGGAAATGAACAAGAACAGACTACAGACATGGCCTAATGACCATTCCTAGCATGCCATTTCCCTAGCATCAAGTGTTCTGATTTGCAACATAAAGCACTGACATGTAAAGAAATCATGAAACTCCAGTACCTGAAGGGAACCTACAAGAAAGCTGGGAAGAGCCTTTTTTACAAGAGCTCTTAATGATAGGATGGGACAGGATGCATTGAAGTTTGATGAGGGGAGATATAGAGAGGACACTAGGAAGAAATTCTTTACAGTGAGGGTGGTGAGACACTGGAACGAGTTGCCCAGGGAAGTTGTGGATGCCTTGTCCCTTTAGCAGTCTGGTCTAGTGGAAGACATGCCTGCCAACACAAACCATTTCATGAATTGATGAACTATGAAATGCATACAAAGCAGCCGTGCTCAGAAGAGCCAGACGTGCTTGGGCACTCTCAACCCATAATACTGCTGCTTGTTTTGTATGGGAAACTCCAAGGCAAACTTTGAAAACTCTATTCTCTAACTGCAAATGCAGGTAGATGATTTCATAGATGCTTTTTAGAACATAGAATCCTTGAATCAACCAGGTTGGAAGAGACCTCCAAGATCATCCAGTCCAACCTATGAACTCTCAGGATGGTCCTAATTAGCAGGCACTCCTCTAGGTTTGAAGCAAATTCTCTACCTGAGCACTGGTTATTCTAAGACCTTCTCTTAGAACATGAACATTATCATTTGGCAGAAGTGGGCGCCCATCCTTCATCCATGAGATTTTGGGGACTGGAATGCCAGAAGAGATGCAGAGAAGTTCAAGAGGGTTGTTAACAATGACAGAGAGTTCTTCTGATTCATCTGAACCATTGATGTGAGGAGGTTCTGTGGAAGGGAAAACATTTGAGTTCTTTATGGGCTCAAAAAGCCTGTGAGACATGATACAGAGTCTCATGGTTAGAGTCTATAGAATTAGTCTTGGTTTGTATTAGTTCTGATTGTGTCATGACATCACCAAGTATCTCAGGAAATTTCTATCTATCTCCATCTATTCTTTGCATATTTTGTGAGTTTGAGTTATTAGGAAACTTTTTCATAATCCCAAGTGAAATATGATATATAATATCAGTGAATTTACTTGTATAGCCCTTTAGCTGTTGTACCTTCAGTTATGCCTTCAGCTGTGGTATCATCCTGTCAAGCTGAGCATCTACCAATCAAAGTTATTAATTTAAACCAATTTATTTTGTAAGCTACTATTAATTGTAGCATATTTCAGTATTTGGGAAACACTGGAAAAAATATAGACTATGTTACACTTTTACATCTTTAGGTATCTTCTGGTTTCTTAATTCCCTTATTTATCACAGTGTTTCTTGAAACTACTCTTTATTCCTAGTTATTTTAATTGCTGTCCCAAGTAGCTACTCACTTACAGCTCACAATTTGCTCGCCTGAAAGGTTTCCACTTACCCAGCACTTTCAGGGCAAAGTGCTTGCTGATATCTCCAGCTTCATTGGATGCCACACAAGTGTATTTGCCTGCGTCATCGATCTCTGCTGTTACAAAGTGAAGGACCATTCCCTGGTTACTTGATGTCAGGTGAGTTCCAAGGCTTAGAGGATGTCCATCTTTAAACCAGGACATGGTGGGGACAGGGGTGCCATCAGAGAGACACTTCATGGAAGCTGAACTGCCTTTTACTACAGTCACATCCTCGGTTCCTCCAGTGTTGTCCAGGCTTGGTGGTACTGCCGAGAACAAAACACCTCAGTCAGCCTTTTGCACTTTCTCGGTTGTATTCACATTTAGCATGTGTTAAAAGCCACTTAGAAATGATACACTGCTATTCTGCCTTAAAGCCCTGTGGCACATTATGGGTGCCAGTTCCAATAAAGACTCTTCTAGGGTTCAAACACTCTCCAGTAATAAAACACATTGAAAAAATAATATTTCCCTAATGATTGCCTATACAAGATACACTTATGGTTGTCTGCAGCTTTGTACTGGTGAGAAAGGAATCTGAGTATGAGGTATAAGGAATGAAGAAATAACATTACTCTAAAATCAAGCATTTCAGAGAAACTCACCAAAGACTTGAAGGCTGTAATGTTTGTTGTCCACTCCAGCCCTGTTAGATGCTACACAAGTGTACACACCAGTATCAGATATCTGCACTCGGGCAAGTCTAAAGAGAAAATCATTTTAAGCAAGATGTAAATGGGATACATTATCTGTATTATGGCATAGTTTGGATCAGTGTTTTTTCTTGCTTCTGAAAACACTAGCAGAATTATACTGATATCGCAAGAGAGAACCGAAAACTCAGCTAGTTAAAAAAGATGAAAACCAACCTGAGAATTTTCCCAGCTGACAGCAACCTGATTTGGGAGGAGACAGACAGAGGAAGGCCATTCTTTAGCCAGTTTATCTGTGGTGGTGGGATTCCAGTAGCAGTACATTCAATATTTAGGGAGGTGTCCAAAAGGGCAGTGAGGTCCTCTGGTTCATCTTTATTATTGGCTATTGTTGGAGGAACTACATTTTGTAAATATTGAAAAGGAAGATATTAAAACCGGCTCTTAAAACCATTCCACGTGTGTTACCTTGCAGGAAATCCTGCACTTAATGCCTCACAGGCAATTCAGTAAGAAGATCCCCATTTTTTTAAGGAGTCAACCCTTTAACAATACTGAACACTAATAAATCATCTATTTACATATTTAGAAGAGTATACTATATTAAAGTGTTATATATTAGAAGACTGATGGAAGAATGATCTCTTTGATTTGTCAGGTTGTGGCAAATGAGAAGTTGCTAAGAGCCTGTATCTCAATGGGAAAGAATGACAGTGCAGGAAGGAGCAAGTGGTCAAGCCTTAGAGGGGACAGGCTGAATTGCTGAAGGTGAGACTTGGCAGTTTGGTGCCACTCAAACTTACCTTCTTAAACAGATCTTACCTAAAGTGAGAGCCAGAATCATTCAGGGGGAAAGATAGTTTATTACCTTCTATATGTGTATGCTGACTGCATTTTTAAATACAGACAATTTCAAAATGCCTGCTTAAGTATTCTGGCTCATTACTCTAACATAACTCCTTTGAGGGGTTTTAGTTTTGTACATTAGTTTGAAAGCCTTGGTTTAGAGAGCAAGAGGGGATTTGCTGTATAAAGATGTCCCAATCACATACTGCTCCAAGCTCTGGCAGACTCAGGGTTCCGTCATGGACCATGAGAGTTGCACTGATAAAGCCACTTAAGCTGGTTATTTCTTGAACCACAACCAATACAAATTGACCTAAAAAAATTCTCTCTCTGTTGTCTCATTCTGTCACCAAAAGATGATGTGGTCATGCAGCATTGTTATTTATGTTATCAAAAGTCATCTCTTGCTATTCGAATTGATTCTGAGCCTTTTGTACAACTGGGACAGACATCGGAGTATGAAACACTGCCTTGTGCAGTATACTTCATTCTTCACATTAGGCATTGTACTTCATGAACAGAGTTATCACAGATTAAAAATTCTCACTGAAGACAGGCATTCCCCTTCTTGCCCTCTCTTGGGGGATGCTTACAAAGATAGGATTACAGAGAGGATTTCAGCTGCACATCTGTGAAAACTCACCATATACATTCAGGTTGAAGATTTGGTCTTCCTCTCCTGCAGGATTAGTAGCCACACAAGTGTATTTTCCTGTATCGGAGCCCAGAGCTCTGAAAATGTTTAAAGTGCTGCCATCTGGAGTTACTCTGCAAGGAAGGTTATAAAACACAGTGCATTTGTTTATGTAGTCCTATGACCTGGCAAATAAACAGTCAGTTTTGTTCATTTTGCTCAACTACCTCTAGCCCCTTGGGAAATGGTGAGAGAACCATTGGGTTTTTTTTTTCAAAATACTGTCATGAAAGACAGGTTAGGAAGATTTTTTCCTGGAGATATCCTGCTTAATCTTGTATTAGGATTCAATTCCAGTCAGGCTTTGGAAGAAAAAGCATCAAGAGCAAAATGTTTCTATGTCTCAGAGCTTTCCCTTCCAAAGGAATTTAATGGAACTTACTGACCTTAAAAAACTTTAATGAACCTGATGAACTATAATGAAATTTATTAACTGAAAAGGAAGTAGATATTATGCACTTATCTCTATACAAAAAACACCCAAAATAAGCAAAACAAAAACCACAATAAAAACCACAGTACTAACAAAACATACTAGATTTACAGACACTAAAATTGGTGGGAATTGATGGTCTTAACCTGTCTGAGTTAAGACTCAGGCTCTCTTTATACTCCCTTCTTGGATCCCTCTTTCATGCTCCCTCTTTAAGGCATTCAGGTTTACAAAAGAAGAGAAAGCAGTGTCTGTTTGGTTTTGCTTGCCTTATTCTTTCTAAATCATCACTGGCAATTGGTTTTCCATCTTTCAGCCACTGCAGAACAGGTGTGGGCACTCCATGGGCATTGCAGGTGAGCTGGAGGCTTTCTCCCAGGAGGACACTGACCTCACTAGGCATTTCAGAGCCAACAATACTAGGAGGAACTGGAAATGCGTGACGGAGGGAAAAGAAGATTCATCAGCAAGAGGCATAATCTAAATGACAAAAAGTGACACTGCACAAGCACTAGCATTTATTGCAGTGCTCCATTCAAATCTACAATGTGCATGACTGGACTGTTTCAAAGGGGGGTTGGCAAAGATAAATTCAGAGTCACTTCATTCATGCTTTAAAACAAGTAATTTACAAAATTCTAAAAACCATGTGGTTTTGCTGTTACATTTAATATCTGCAGTTACCTGCTCAGTGCTGACATACAAGAGTAATTATGACAAAATCCTACTTTATTCATCATCACAATGCACCATGCCAGTTTAATTCTTCAACGTGTGCTTACTGCACAGTTAAAGGTTCTATTGACTCAAGAACCATAGTCTTAGCTCCACCTTAGCCAGCAGCCACTATTAGTCTGTTCTACACAAGGGTGACACCCATGCTATCCATCACGTCAAGACCGTCAGTGCCACTATTGCATTTTGAGCATTTCAAGGAATTTCAGCCACAAGCAGCTTCATTCTCAATTTCTAAACTTGGGTAAAACCTGGCACACAGGCAGGGATCAAAACCAGCACCTCCAAAGAACGATCACTATGACACTGTTCCTGGCCAGACCTCACACATGGGTGTGCCAGCACACTCAGCTCCCAGATGTTGCTGCTGCCTCTTCTTCCCTCACCAGCAACCACTGGCAAAGGATGATGGAAGCAGGCCAGAGATGATACACAACAGGCATCTTACTGGAGATGGGAGGAACTAGTAGAGTTAATGGGGATGAGTCACTAGAAGAGGAGAATGAAGATAGCTGCAGTATAACAAAGGCAGTTGTGGGCTGCCCTGAGAGGTTGCGGAGTTTTCTCTGCGGAGATTCCAAACCTGCCTGGACACTGTGATCCTGGGTAACTTGCTGTGGGTGATCATGCTTTGAACAAGGGGATTGGACTAGATGATCCCTAGAGGTCCCTTTCCAACTCACACCATGATGGGATTATGTGACATGCAGTGAGGCAGGAGACATTTCCATAACAAATGAAGGGCTTCTCATTTGAGCAGGGGGAAGGAAAAAAAAACCAAATCACGAAGAAATTGTGCCAGTATTTCTTTGCTATCTGTTATGGAAGAAAAGGCATCAGGAATCACTGCTTCTGAAAGCACCTGTGTGGTGTTCCACACTCATCAACCAATGTAGCTTTAGTGATCATCAGAAGGAAAAATGTGATCAGCAGCACAAACACAGAGCCTCCCTGGTGACTTTCAAGTTCTCCTACACTCAGAGGTTAGAAATAATGTTCTTAGGCAATTTTTTGACTAACTGTGTCCCAGTTTAGGGCCATGAGCTACCCAGGACTGGAGGACAGAAATTACACTTACTTCTTATTTACTCCTGATTAATCCTCTGGTCATTTTTTTCCCCACTGGCTGCAACTGATAGAAACAATTGTCAAAATTATCCACTTTTGGAATCTTAGAATTGTTTTGAGTGGAAGAGACCTTTAAGAGTGAGTCCAACTGTTAACCATTTCCTACATGTTTCCATTACCTCAGTGTCTCTAGTACAGACAGTGTTATACCCGACCAGTTACTAACCAGCTCTGCTCACTGCACTCCCATGCCTTACCTTGGATAGAAAGCACATAGCTTTTCTGAGCTTCTCCCTCTGTATTTGATGCAATGCACGTGTAGGTCCCACTGTCTAGAAGCTGAGAGTGAGCAATCTGCAGCTTGCTTCCACCAGATGCAATATGAACTTCAAGAGAATCAGGGCTTTCTGAAAATAGAATCATGGAACACACTGGCTTGGAAGGGACCTCCACAAGTCATCTAGTCTAACCCCCCACAATAAGCAGAGACATGCCCAACTACATCAGGTTGCTCAGAATCCCATCAAGCCTGACCTTTGACATCTCAAGGGATGGGGCTTTAACCACCTCCCTAAGCAACCTGTTCCAGTGTTCCACCCTCACGGTAAAGAGCTTCTGCTAATGTCCAATTAAATCTACCCTGCTCTAGTTTAAAACTGTTGCCCTTTATCCATTTGCTACATGCCCTTGGAAACAGTTCCTCCCCAGCTTTCTTGTAGGCCCCATTCACGTACTGGAAGGCTGCTAGGTCATCTCCCTAGAGCCTTCTCTTCTCCAGGCTTAACCACTCAACTCTCTCAGCATGTTTTCTTAGGAGAGATGCCCCAGCCCTTCTACCTATGTAAACAGGTTTCAAAACAAAACCAAAATTCCAATCAACTAACAGAAGAGTTAGAGGTAAACTGAGAAGAAAGTAAATTGACAGAAAATAGCACAGTGATGCCCCAAAGGGGGAAAAAAATCAGAAGGGAGTAGGAGAGAATATTACCTATTGGTTTCCCATTCTTAAGCCACACTAATGTTGGTGGAGGAATTCCAGTGGCATCACACACAAAGGTGACAGGATTACCGATTGTTTCATTGATCAGCTCTCGTTCAGGGCCTTCTATATTTGGTGGCACTACAGATTGAAGGGAAGCAATAAGTATAGTTTGGTTACGAACCATTCTTGTCAGTTAATTTTGAGTTATGTACTCCACAATGTCTATGGTGTTGGTAACTACTGCAGATAATGCAGGCTATGCTTACCATAAACATTCAGATGGAACTGTTTATCATCTCGCCCTGCAATATTTATGGCTTTGCACACATATTGGCCTGTGTCAGAAACCTAAAATAAAAATGAAATAAAAATAACAACTCAGTAGGGAGTCTAATGCTACAGTTCAGAGATTAACAGCCTTTACCAGCTCAAGGCTGTTTTCACAGAATGAAAAACCTCCAGCAAATACATCTACATACAGCTACTAAGGCAACACCACTAAAGAGCAAAATAATTCTTAGAGTCATAGAATGGTGTGGGTTAGAAGTGACTTTTGAAGATCTAGTCCATGGACAGGGAATCTTCCACTAGACCAGGTTGCTCAAGCCCTCATACAACCTGCCCTTGAACACCTCCAGAGAAGGGGAATCCATGATCTTCCCAGACAACCTGTTCGAGTGTCTCACCATCCTCACTGTAAAGAATTTCTTCCTAATATCCTTCCTCAAGCTTCAATCCATTCCCCCTTGTCCCATCACTACAGGGCCTTGTAAAAAGTCCTTTCCCAGTTTTCTTGTAAGTTCCCTTCAGGTACTCGAATGCTGGTACCTGAAGGTACTGGCTAAACAATAGCAGATTAGTGGCAGAAGCCCCATCCCAGCAGCCTGACTTACTTCTGCTCCCTTGATTCGCAACATTTGCCTGCCTGCCAAGATCTCCAGTTTTGCAGATTCTGCAATGAGGTGCCTGTTCTTGTACCAGGTGATGACAGGTGGAGGAATAGCATTAGATTCACACTCTAACACCACTGGGGTGCCCACTCGCACGTTCAGCACTGTCACTGAGCTTCCACCATGGTCTTTGATGCTTGGGGGCACTGCAAGAGAAACTCAGAGTTATTTCTGCCTTTGCTTTTTCAGAGGGCAGAAAACAACCTATTAAAAATCATTATGAAATGCTGCATTTTCAGAGCAATAGATATAATTTCAGAAAAGAGTACAAAACAAACCCAGGACAGTCAGGAAACTCTTCTTCTGGCTTTCCCCAGCTTGGTTTCTGGCAATGCAAGTATATTCACCATTATCTGGTAGTTTGGCTCGGGGAATCTGCAAGGTCCGAGCACCTGAATGAAAGAGAGAAGGTTTGAGATTTATTCTGTGGTTATTGTACCAACCTCAAATGCTGTTTTAAATTTGCAAACTAAGCACAGGCTCTAAATTAATCCCAGACTCAAAAATCATTGCATGGTTATGGCGTTCAT
>VWZE01003727.1:87388-144937 GCA_013396675.1 Eubucco bourcierii
AAAAAAAAAACCAGGGGGGGGGAATTTTTTTTTTTTTTTGGGGGGGGGGAACTCATTAACTCATTAGTACTGTAACCCAGCCCCCAGGGACATTATACCAGTAAGGCAGGTCTGAGCACCACAGCAAGTGATCTTCACTCCACACCTCGGGGTGAAGACCAGCAGCAGGAGCAAAAGTTATATAGACATTCATGGACCTCCATGAGGAGCATTGAATGGCCACAGAAAGGCTGAAAGGCCCGGGGCTGTTTAGCCTGGAGAAGAACAGGCTGAAAGGGAATCTATCAACATCCAGCAAGAGCTAAAGGGGGGGGGGAGGGCAAGAGCGTGGGGCTAGATTCTTCATTGGTGCCCAGTAACAGGACAAGGGGCAATGGGCACAACCTGGAAGGGAGGAGGTTCCATCTGAACAAGAGGAAAAACTTATTTCCTGTGAGGGTGCTGGAGCCCTGGAGCAGGCTGTCTGGAGAGGTTGTGGAATCTCCTTCTCTGGGGAGATTCCAAACCCACCTGGACTTTATGATCCGGGGCAAACTACTGTGAGTGACCCTGCTGAGCAGAGCAGTTGGAGTAGATGATCCCAGAGCTCTCTTCCAAACCCCACTACATTGGGATTCTGTTAAGAGGGCCTCAGAACACAAGAATTTCTTCCTGGGACCTCATCAGAGTTAATCCAGGTTCCCACTGAAGACAACAGGAGGATAATGTAAACCATCAGAATTTATCTTAGCCTTGTCACAATTTCTCCTCATTTCGTTGAGCTGTGAGTCAAAATGACTCACCTGTAGTCAATACCTGTTGTGATCAAAGCACTCTAGTATTTTTTCCACATAATTTGTTTCAGTGCTTTCAGTCCGAGCAAGTGAACGCTTCTGAAAGCTGAGAAATTATTAAATATAGTAAGCACAGTGTTGCCCACTCACTGGAGCAAGGTGAAGCACAAACTGGGGGCATGAACAGTGGCCACTGCCATAATTAAGACAAAGAAGACAGAACCTGAATCCAAAGGTTGTATAAATAGCTGAGATTCCTCACCAGGAACAATGAAAGTGTTTGTATTTGAACTGATAGGTTTTCCATTCTTGAGCCAGCTGAGGTCAGGAGGTGGGAAGCCAGTGACCTCACAAGTCAGAGATATGAAATTATTCACCACCACGGTCAAATTCTCAGGATTGGCACCAACGACACTTGGAGGAACTGTGGAGAGAAATGTTAATAGTGACTAACACAGCATCGGCAAACAACATTCCATGAGATCCTGGCTGACTAAAACACAGCTGAATTGCTGAGTTGTGCCGAAGGGCCAAGTGGCTAAACTCATTCACATCCTATGATCAGCTGCTTTTTGGCTTTCTGGAACTATGACTGAAGTCAATCTAATGGTCATTCCTGTTCCCATCATTCACAAAAACTTGAACGATTCCATTTGTAATCCTCCAGCACTTGGGATTTGGGGAGGTTGATGAACCTAGAAGAGACCCTACAGCTCCTGACTAATGTACTATCACTTTTCAGTTGCTGCACTCATGCTATGTAAGGTAGGACAGATGAAAATCACCTTGTAGGAGATGCAGGATGGCTAAGAATCATTTCTTATTGATAATGTATTGCTCCTATTCTTTCCTGATATAGTCCATTTCCTCACTAGAGAGAGCCCAAAATGATTCCTTCTGACCATCCAGAGTTATTTAGTTACTTGTCATTTAATAGTGAGCTAAGCAGTTTACAACTCTGGCATGTAAGCATTGCTCTGAGGGGTGTGTTTTGAAGCTTTTAAGTACCAATGTTTTTAAATACGAGAGTGTTTTTGACATCTGACCTTTCTACAAGCACCATTTAAAATGAAATAACAGCAAACCTCTTCCATTTCATAAACTCCAAGTTTTAGTTTCAATGTTTTTGCAGTGTAGATATATAAAACACTTAAGAGGAAAACAAAAGTATGTTCTTGGCTCTACTGGGTAGAAAAATCATTCCAAAGGATCCTCTGCTTCAAAGACAGGAAAGTATCTTGGACAGTATACACCAGAAATACCCCAGCTGCTTTCTGCCACTTGAGTGACACCAAACAGTCACTAAACCAACTTTATTGCTCCTCTGTGGCACTGCAGAAACAAGAGGAGTGAATGTAAATGGGTGAATTCAGTTCATCTTTTCCAACTTGGAATAGTCAACCATTATTTTCCTGATAATGAGCATGAAATGAGAATAAGTGGAGGATTCTGATCTGATGACATTTTATAGTTATCTATATTTATTTACTTTTACAGCTACTTTCCCACAGATGGGATCACTGGCAGTGCAAGTCAGTGGGCAGTTTAACACACAGGACCAAGCTTGAGTTGAGTTTATAATGAATTTTTCTTGACCCATCACAGAATCTCAGCATGGTGGGAGCTGCATGGAACCTTTGAAGATCATTCAGTCCAACCCCCCTGCTACAGCAGGACCATCTAGAACAAAATCATGCAAGTGTGTAAGTGGTGGATATCAAGTCTGCACAAAGCACTCACAGGTAACCTGCATATGACAATACATATTTGTATGTGCATCCAGATGGCTCAGTTGTAGTCCTCCATGTGAAAATCACCTATTCATCACATATTAAGATTAGAGGTTGAAATTTTAAAACTGAATAGTTATTTTCAATGTTTAAAAAGGAGATTTTTTTCAACTTAAAGAGCATTATCTTTAATATTTTATTCCTATTTGTGAAAGTATTTCTATTTAAAATACACAAAAACACTGGAAAATAACCTCTTTTTTTTTTTTTTTTTTTTTTTTGGACACTGACAAAAACCAAAGGTCGTGTTGCTTCGTGACAATGCATTTTCATCAATGCTTCACCCTGTGTGGTCCTTTCCTGAACAGCTGAACAGAAGAAGGTACATTCATAGAGGAAAAAAAAAGACTTAAACTGGAAACATTGCTAAGTTAGAACTGAAGCTTCATGCAAAAGTTTCTTTTAAAATAGCAATATTAGACTACAATAATTATAAATATTTTGAAGAAAATGAGATTAAATTAAAACACAAACTTCAAGAAAAGCAAAATATTTTGATTTAAAAACAAAACTCAAACATCAGGAAATCTGGATGGACTCCACTGAAAGAAAATGACTTCTCAGAGAATGACTCCAGGGTAAATTCTCTCCATGACAACACTATTTTTGGCTACTTGTATTCCTGAGCAGAAAAAAAAGGACTAGAAATTTGTTTCATTTAGTATGTAAATTTGTTCATGTTTGAATAAGAAAAAAATAATAATTTCTGCTGTATGTAACAACCTGAATTGTCAGATTCCTGTGATGCTGGCATCACATTTAAGCAAAAGAGAGAAGACAGCACTTGTTTTCCATCTAATATGTAATGCAGAAGATAAAGTGGTTAACAAGGACATGAGAAAGGGTACTGACCATGTGTAGAACACTGTGGTGATACAAATCACAGGAGACAATGATACAAATCGAGGACACCTTATAGTAGCCTTCCAGTATCTGAAGGGGGCCTACAGGAAGGCTGGGGAGGGATTATTTACAAGGTCTTGCAATGACAGGACAAGGGGCAATGGGTTTAAACTGGCAGAGGGGAGATTTAGACTGGATGTTAGGAGGAAGTCCTTTACAGTGAGGGTGGTGAGGCACTGGAACAGGTTGCCCAGGGAGGTTGTGGATGCTCCCTCCCTGGAGGTGTTCAAGGCCAGGCTGGACAAGGCCTTGAGTGACCTGTACTAGTGGGAGGTGTCCCTGCCTGTGGCAGGGGGTTGGAACTAGATGATCCTTAAGGTCACTTCCAACCTTACCATTCTATGATTCTAGAAATCTCCAAACCATACAGTGAAAGCAGTCAAAGATGCTGCTGCCAGTATTCCTTGGTAGGTTTTAAAATGTAATGGCACATGGGAATAATGTGCATGTGATCTTCAGTTCAGAACGGAAAACTGAAAGTAGTGGGATGAAGAGCAGGCATAATTAAAGGGAGAACTCAGAATGTACTCTGAGAGGTTCATTAGAGAGATCCTGATTTTCTGAAGTTGTCAGGAATGATAAGGGATGGTGATGGAGAGAATGGATTTTAAATTACTGGAAAATGTCTTAATTTCTTGACTACTGATTCAGAGATTCATGGAATGGGTTGGAGGGGACCTTGAAGATCATCTAGCACTAACCCCCCTGCCATGGGCAGGGACACTCTCCACTAGACCAGGTTGCTCAAGGCCTCATCCAGCCTGATTTGGAACACCTCCAGAGAAGAAGTATCCACAACCTCCTTGGACAACCTGTTCCAGTGTCTCACCACCTTCACTGTAAAGAATTTCTTCCTAATATTCAGTCTAAATCTGCCCTTTTTAAGCTTCAATCCATTCCCTCTCATCCTGTCACTACAAGTCCTTTTAAAAACGCCTTCCACTTTCTTCTAGGTGCCCTTCAAGTACATGAAGGCTGCTCTAAGGTCTCTCTGGATCCTTCTCTTCTCCAGGCTGAACAGCCCCAGCTCTCTCAGCCTGTCCATTCACAGGAGGCTCTCTAGTGCCCTGATCCTCTTCTGTGATCTTCTTCATGGCCTTCTCTAGACCCACCCCACCTGTTCAATTTGTTTTAGACTTATGATGCTGAAGGTCAAAGTTTATTTTAAACCTATCCTAACTCCAACACAAAACCAATAAAAGAACAGAAAGGAATCTTAAAGGGTAAATGTTTACAAAGTATGCTTTTACCATGCTCTAACTGTTCCGTTAAGACTTTCTAATCCTCAGTTTTCTTGGAATATGCATTGTATGAACATATCAAAACAGACCATAACCCAACCTGTTGGTAATTCATAACTCCAGGGCTTAGCAACCCCTACACAGTGTATGCAGACACTCCAAAAGGCTCCTTCAACAATAATTTCCATCTCTGTGGAATATAACTAAGGATTTGAAACCATGTGGTATCAAAATCCACTTGTTACTGGTGTAATTTAAACATCTGATTTTCGTTATGTCAGAATCTCCATTACACCCAATAATATGACTTATTGCTAGGAACAAGTTCTTTACCATGAAAGGTGGTGGAACACTGGAATGGGTTGCTCAGGGAGGCCCTATCCATGGAGATATTCAAGGGCAGGCTTAACAGGGCTCTATGCAACCTGATCTGGTTGAGGATGCCCTTGCTGACTGCAGGAGGGATGGACTAGATGACCTTTAGATGTCCCTTCCAGCACAAACCATTCTAGGATTCCATGATTATTGGGAGGGAGCTAAGTATGTGCCTAAACACTGTTAAAATTATCACATTTAAGGTAAACTAATGTTTGAAAGAAGACAATGAGAAATCAATGGATTATTGTACTCACCATGAACATTTAGGTTAAAATACTTCTTGGCACTTCCAGCTATATTTTCTGCAATGCAGATGTACCTTCCGGTGTCTGTTATCTGGGAATTCAAAATCTATGGGAAAAAAATAAAATGGTTAAGTTAATATAGAAGACAACTTCATGCCAAAGAATCAGGCGGAGAGAATCAAGCTCAACTCTCTAAATGTTTCAACAGCTTCAGCCAATTTCATTCATTGATCAGAAAAGAAAGTTCTCTAGAAGACACCATTTTCTTTACAAACAAATAGCAGTATATTTTGCAATAATTAAACTCTGTTAAGTGAACTTGGACAATGACACCAACAGGTTGTTCTTCACAGAAATCAGTGTTATTTTAGGCCAAGTGATTTCATAGCATGAAAGCAGCTACGTCAGCAACACTGAGGAAAATGCAGGGGTGCGAGAAGAAGCAGCTGAAGGATGGAACAAGGGGTAAAAACCCTTAGGTTCACAGTACTTTGTAAGAAAAAAAAAAACCACCTCAGAATCATACACTCAGCAAATCTAAACGGTTTTGTCTTTATGACCAGCTTATGTTTGTGATGCTAACCCCCAGCTTTCCCCCTAAAAGCTACCTGTAACCTCCTTCCATTGGACAAAAATGTGTGTCTGTCATCTTCTCCTAGGAGGTGGCCATCCTTCTGCCAGGTAATACTTGGAAAAGGGCTGCCACTGGCAGCACAGTCCATTGCTGCAGCCTTGTTGACGAGCACAGTCACCTCTTCAGGTAGATCACCGTCAGCTCCACTGATGGATGGTGGTACTATGAAAGAGCAAAATGTGACAAGAATGCTGTGACTTAGAACTTCTCTGTGTTCCCTGTTGCTTTCTATGACTGCAGACCAATATTTAGACTGAGCTTCTAGAAGAGAGTGATGAAGTCTTCAGAGAACACAGTAAGAGATTACAGAGTCCCAGGAGTAGCTCAGCTGGAACAAGCCAGTATAACTAAGGATTGCAGGAGAACTCTGCTTGTTCACAGCAGCCATAAAGAAGAACAGGTGAAAATCAGTTTTCTAGGTAGTCTATCATGTTCTTTGCTGTCAGAACAAAAGAGGATTTCCAAGGCAGGGCCCCTTCATAACAATAAATCAGAGTTTTAAGTGGTAAATACAGAAACAAAGAAATAAGCATTCCCCAAGGCAAAAATCTTGAGACAATCAATGCACACAACATAAAAAGCTTTCTGTGAGATATTTGCAAACAGACCACGCTAAAATGGATGCTGCAGGGATTCTATCATCAATTCCCTTAAGCCTTTGGGAGTTTTGCAGGTATTTTTGAAAATCATGACCAAAATAAGAAGAAAAGTCCAACAGGACAGAATTTTCAACTGTGAAAGGGAAAAGGAATAAGAGATACGAAGATAAAAACTGGATTTCTACATATACTTTTCTTTCTGGTGAAGTGTGGTGGAAGAAATGCTGTTGAGTTACTCTAACAATTGCCAAACCCAATACTGTACCAACACCTTTACCACTATTTGAATGCAATTCTCTATAATTCTACAAAGCTCCAGCTCCTCATGGGGCTTAATACTGATCTGAACAAGGGGATTGAGGGCACCCTCCATAAATTAGCAAACACAACCAAGTCTGGTGGATGTGTTGACCAGACTGAGTGTAGGGTGGGTCTACAGAGGTATCTGGACAGGCTGCATCAGTGGGTCAAGGCCAATGGGATGAAGTTCAACAAGGTGAAGTGCCACATCTTGTGCATGGATCACAATTCCATAAACACTCCAGGCCCGGTGCAGTGCGGCTGGAAAGTTGCTCAGAGGAAGATGACCTGGAGGTATGGTTGACAGCCAGCTGAGTAAGAGCCAGTGTGTGCCCAGGTGGCCAAGAAGGCAACAGCAGTAGTGCAGGACTAGGGAAGTGATTGTCCCCGTGATGAGGCCACACCTTGAGTACTGGGTTCAGTTTTGGGCCCCCACTACAAGGACATTGAGGTGCTGGAGTGTGTCCAGAGACAAACAAAGCTGGTGAAGGGTCTAGAGAACAGGTCTGATGAGAAGCAGCTGAGGGAACTGAGGTTGTTTAGTCTGGAGAAAGAGAAGCTGAGAGAAGACCTTCTGCCTCTCCATGACTCCCTAAAAGGAAGTTAGAGCTGGATCACAGGATGTCAGGGGTTGGAAGGGACTCAAAGAGACCATCAAGTCCAACCCCTCTGCCAAAGCAGGACTATACAATCTAACTCAGGTCACACAGGAACACATCCAGACAGGCCTTGAAAGTCTCCAGAGAAGGGGACTCCACAACCAGTCTGAAAAGCCTGTTACAGTGGTCTGTGATCCTTACAGTAAAGGTGTTGAGGTGGAACCTCCTGTGCTTGTGTTGAGGTGGAACCTCCTGTGCTTGTGTTGAGGTGGAACCTCCTGTGCTTGTGTTGAGGTGGAACCTCCTGTGCTGCAGTTTACATCCATTGCTCCTTGTCCCAGGGAGCAAGTGAAAAGAGCCTGTCCCCCCCTTCTGAAACCCAGCCCTCAGATATTTATAAACATTTATTAAATCCCCTCTCAGTCTTCTCTTCTCCAGACTAAAAAGCCCCAGATACGGGCTGATTTTTTTCTTCCTTGAAACACATGATAAGACAAGAGGAAATAGCCTCAAGCTGCACCAGGTGAGGTTTAGGTTGAGCATGGGAAACATTTTCTTTCTCTAAAAGGTTGTCAAGCCCTGGAATAGGCTGCCAATGGCAAAGTCCTCAATCCCTGGAGAGAATTAAAAGCCATGTCAACATGATACTGAGGGACATGGTTTAGTGGTGACCTGGCAGTGCTGGATTGAACTCAGCCTCAATGGTCTCTTTCAACTAAATCAATTCTATGAACATAATTTACAAATATACAGAATTTATAAACTGTAAAAACTCAATGTAAACCTGGACTATAATGGTTCAGTAGTTTCCCTAGAACTCTTTTGCCAATAAAAAAGAGAAGCAGGAGAGCTCACAGAGCACGTGGACATCATAATGGATGGAATCCTCCCCGGCTTCATTCACTGCCACACACATGTATCTGCCAGCATCCTCAGCCTGTGCCCGTGGAATCTGCAACATTCGGCCTCCTGGAAGGAAAATGTATTCAAGATTTAAATGCAGCATCAAGCAGTTTCCATCATTTCCACACCACATTTCTCTAGAGACTTGAGCAAGGAAATTTATGAATGGTCAGCATTTGTTCTGAATTATAACTAAGTAAAGATTTTTATTTCCTAGCTACTTTTTCTGCTGTCAGATCGTTGGAATGCAGCAATGTTCATACTGAAAATGTTAGAAAATAATTAATTCCACAGAAGAGAATAACGTTCTTCTAAATATGCAGCCAGACGTGGTTCTGCAATCAAAAACAGAGATATTTTTCAGTAAGGTGATAGAGGAATAAGAGGAAAAAGGAAACATAAGCATAGAACAATCTCGTAAAGCTGTTCCAAGCCAAAAAAAAAAAAAAAAATTACTTCTGGAGCTTTTAGACCCTCATTTAAAGACAGCCACAGAAATAGATTCAGAAAAAAAGGAGGTGTAGTAGGAATATATTTTGGTAGTGGTTGCCATTGGTTTCCCAACAGATGAGGAATAGGTAGACAAAAAGACATTATCTCCACCACTGTGCCCCCATTACACACTCCATCCTAACGCAACACTTCTGCACAGAAAAGCTCCCTTTTTATACTCTCATCACTACGAGCACCTCTTTCCCTTTCCCACACATGGTTCAGCAGGAGCTCTTGACCATTTTTCTGCTGGAAATCTTACTTTCATGTCTCACTCCCTGGTTAAGAGGCTTTTCTACTCCAATGATGTTTTTGCCAAAGGAGATAAATTAGGAACATGTCATTGTTGTGCTTTATTTTTCAGCACATCACATGAAAGTTAAATGCTCACATTCACACCATTTCAGGGACAACTTTTTAAATGAAAGAAAGAAACTTGTCTAAGTGCAAAGATGGAGAGAACCATTTCCTATCAAGAAAGTCTACACGGTACATTAAACCAGGAGGGTTTGAAGAATAAATGCTGGTTATTACTACACAAATACTGGCACCAACACCATTTCTTGAGGTCAGAGTGTGGCACTTTTACACTCACCTGGTAGTATTAGCACTTTGTCACTGGAGCTCAGAGGATAGCCATCCTTATACCACGTCAGAACTGGAGGAGGAACAGCATTGGTCTCACAGTACAGTGAAAGAGGATTATTGACAATCACATCTTTACTTTCTCCACCTCTTCCTGCATCTACTGTGTTACCAGTTTCCCATTCTTTTTGGAAACTAGGAGGAACTACAATCAAGAAGGGAGAAAAGATTACGATTTTAAAGCAGAAATACACAACTTAAGTGTAAGGAAATGCAAAGATACTATGATTGCTAAACAGCAGCAATAAAAATTATGTGTATTAAATTCAGTCCTTTCCCAGTTTAGATTAGCCAGGAAAATCCTAGTTCTTTTAATCCGAATGAACAATTGAGCAATCAACTGAATATTTTCTGAAGGCTAATAAATAACAGTGTAAGAAGATCTGATAAAATACAGAGGGTATTAATCGGCAATAATAGTTAAATAATAAGCTAGCTGGTTTTACTCAAGTTCCAATTTTGTCTACATCTTCAGAAATGACTAATGATTGTTTTCTTGTTGTAGGTCAAGAAGATGCTTATGTCTGGGGCCTCAAGTACTGCTCAACACAGATAAATGAAATATAATCATAGAATGGTAAGGTTGGAAGGGACCTCAAGGATCGTCTAGTCCCAACCCCTTGCCATAGGCAGGGACACCTCCCACTAGAACAGGTTATTCAAAGCCTCGTCCAACCTGGCCTTGAACACCTCCAGGGAGGGAGCAGCCACAATCTCCCTGGGCAACCTGTGCCAGTGCCTCACCACCTTCAGTGGAAAGAACTTCCTCCTAATATCCAGTTTAAATCTCCCCTCTGCCAGTTTAAACCCATTGCCCCTCATCCTGTCATTTTAACACCTTGTAAATAGTCCCTCCCCAGTCTTCCTGTAGGCCCCCTTCAGATACTGGAAGGTTACTATAAGGTCTCCTCGAAGCCTTCTCTTCTCCAGGCCGAAGAGCCCCAACTCTCTCAGCCTGTCCTCATAGCAGAGCTTCTCCAGCCCTCTGATCATCTTTGTGGCCCTCCTCTGGACCCACTCCAACAGTTCCATGTCCTTCCTGTGCTGAGGGCTCCAGAACTGTACACAGTACTCCAGGTGGGGTCTGACAAGAGCAGAGTAATGACCTAATTGAAGCTAAACTAAAACTATCACATGGTTTAGGGGAAGATCAATGTTGTTATGTCAGTCCACTGACTTCAGAAACACTGTATATGTCACAAAATGACATACTGAATAATGAAATTTCAGTATTGAATAATCAAACATTGTAATCCATAAAGATGAGCAATACATATATGAGATAAAAATCACACAAACAAAAAAATCATTGGATTAGACCAAATGGGTGTAAAGAATGCAAAATTATACAGAATTCCAACCTCCCAGAACATCAGAAAAGAAGGCTACCAGAACTTTATGATTTGAAGTCTCCTTACCTTGTATATTTACATCAAACTCCAGCTCGTCCTCTCCAGCAACGTTGGATGCCACACAAGTGTAACGACCAGTGTCAGACACTTGAGCCTCCTTAATCTGCAGCATGTGGCCATTAGCTTGGATCATGATGTGAACATCTGGTTTAAGCAGCTGCAAGGTCATATCAGACAGAAATTAACACCTGGCAAAACATATACTAGAAGTAGCCATATTTGTGGGATTAATACAACATTGCCTCTCATCATTTGGTCTGATTCAGGCTGTTTCAAAATTCTTCCTAAGGCAGTTTACAGAGACTGAGTGTATTTTAGTTTTTGTATTCTCTTTCCTTTGACCCCACAGTCAACAGAACACTCATCAACTTTTGTTTATGCTTCCAGCAAGACCAGCTTTTCATCTACTCAGAGAAAGCAGTTGCATAGGACACAGAATTATTGAGGGTCACCACTCAGGACACAGTCCTAAGCTAGGTACTCCTGGGATTGCAGCCTTAGCCACAGATGGTGCAGCCCAGGTCTCCTCTCATCTATTCCTGCTTTCCCTCAGACCAAAAGTTTTTTCTCCCTGAGCTAATCTGATGAAGCTCTGTGCTGGTTTGAGGCTAATTGGAATATTTTAATTTTAAAAATAGATGATTATAGGTTGTAAAAAGAACGCAATGGTGATTTCTACTTCACTCATAAGCTTGCTGAGATGTATAAAAACGAGGACACAAACATAGATAATATAGAGTCTCTCTCTTTCTGGGAGTTGGTGTGTCTTCTAGTTTTCTGCTGTGTAACCCAGCTAACCATTCTTCTAACCCCCCTTGGCCATCCTCCAAACTCACCTTGCACATAAGGCAGACCCTGGGATAAGGTAGAGGCATGGAAAGAAGGTGGAAAGGTGATTTGGAGCCCCTCCTGGGGACTCTGATTTCTAAAAGGGGTGTTGTGTTTCTGTGTTACCTTTAACTTGTATATTTCTGTAAATATTCACTTATATTGTGTGTATATTTGCTTGTATACTGTGCTAAGCTGTAAATATAGCTTCAGCCCTTAACTTCCAACTGGTTGAGTCTAGTCTGGGTGGTTTTCATAGAGTGGGGAGGCAGGTAACTCCCAAACCATCACAAGCTCTAAGTTCCTGGTGACAGATTTCTTTCCACGGTTGTCAGAAATTCTGCATCTTCATCTTTCTGATCTTGGTAGCCATTCTCCTAAGATGACGTGGTTTGATATTACTCCTAATCCCACTTAGTTACTGAGAGAACCAGTATTATCCCCACTGTGCAAGATCCTTGTGAGATCAAATTAAATCTGCCTGATTCAGCCCCTGAACTCCACTGGCCAAGCTGATGCAAAACCCACGCATGTAAAACTATGACTTTTCTTTGAGGTGAACAGCTCGGATCTCACTCTCCCCACAGCCACAAAACTACTAGGATGTGCTGCTCAGTGAGGATGCACTGTGAACATAAAATGGGTGCAGCAGTAAACAGAGATACACAGCACTGAATGTTACTATCCCTACAATTCACAGAATCATAGCATTGGTTATGTTTAATTGTTTATGATCACTGAGTCCAACAGTTAACCCAGCACTGCCAGGGCACCACTAAACTATGTCCCTCAGCATCACATCTACAAGCTTTTGAAATCACTCCAGGGATGGGGACTCCACCACTTCCCTGAGTAGCCTGTTCCAGGCCTTGACACCCCTTCTGGGGTGTTTGAGAAGTTTTTCCTCATGTCCAATATAAACCTTCCCTGGCACAACTTGAGACTGTTTCCTTTTGTTCTATCCTATTTTGTTCCTTAGCAGAAGAGATCAACCCTCACCTGGCTCCAGCCTCCTTTCAGGGATCTGTAGAGAGTGAGGTTTACCCTCAGCCCCCTTTTCTCCAGGCTGAACAATCCCAGTTTCCTCAGCTGCTCCTCACAATACTTGTTCTCTAGAACCTTCACCACCTTCATCTGCCCTTATCTGGACCCACTCCAGCCCCTCAAGGTCCTTCTTGTAGTAAGGAGCCCAAAACTGAAGTCAATATTCAAGGTGTGGCCTCACCAGTGCTGAGTACAGGGTGGGCAATCACTGCCCTGGTCCTGATGGCCACACACAACAGTATAATCTGCATAAATAAGACTTGTATCTCTTAATAGCAAAACCACAATACATTAGGGAGTCAGCACTGAACTCTTGGTCTGCAGGGGACAACTAATTTAAACTATGGCTGTGAGCAAAAGCCATTTGCCCAGGGACAATCTAAGATGCAGCTGCTGGATAGATCAACTGCTCTGATAGCAGCAGCAAGCTGTTTCTAGCCACCATCCTTTCTTGAGGATCTCTCAATTCTCTCCAACACCATTTTTGATTGCCAGGCAATCAGAAGAACCAGGAGGTCCCAAAATTAGAGCACATGCTCAAAACAGATGGAGGGTGTACAGAGTTGCTCCAGAGACTCCAGGCTTTGTGTCGCCACAATCAGTAAACCCAGCAAGGGCTGCTCCAGCTGCAAGTCATGCAGCAGTTTGCCTCATGAACAGCTGAAGCAAGAGGGAAGATACTCATGCCCTACAGAAAAGTTGCACCATTTTGTTCTTATTTCTGGGCAGCCCCCAGCAGAGTGCACACCAGTACAGCTGCCTGGCACTGCCCTTCCAACCTGCCTTTCCTCCCGACTGATGTTGTTGTGAAGGCTGCATGTGGCAAGGACCACACCTCATTCCCCCACAGAGGAGTCAGATGCTTCTGTGGCTTTGTGAGCTCTGCCAGAACCAAGTGGGAGGCTTTCTGCAACTTCTGCAAGGGCAGCACTTAGAACAGCCAAGTGTTGGGCCATTCTGTAACAAGGACTTTGGGGACTTTACACAGCAGCAGGGGAACATGTGGCCATACTATGGGATGCTACTGCTGGCAGTCTTCCCAGCTGAAAGTGCAGGCCAATGGTAGACCCCAGAAACTCCAGCACTGAAGCCTCAGTGGCACTGCCAAGTTGCCCACAAGAAAGCAAAGGTGTCAGTTTGAGGAGGGATCTTCAACGGCAAGCATCCTAAGATCATAGAATGGCTTGAGGTGGAAAAGACCCTGAAGATCATCTGCTTCCAATCCCCCTGCCATAGGCAGGGACATCGGCCACTATACCAGGCTGCTCAAAACCTGGTCTTCCAGGGATGAGGTGTCCAAAACTTCTTTAGGCAACCTATTCCAGTATCTCATCATCCTCACACAGTAAAGAACTTCTTCCAAATGTCCAACATAAATCTATCCTGCTCTAGTTCCTAACCATTGCCTGATGTATGAGGGGTGATCCTGCCAGCAGGGGTGGGAATATTGCTTCCTGCTAACTTCAGCAATGTGAGGGAGCCTGTTATGCTGTGAGAATGTTCACTATCAGCAACAGTGGACATGCAGCTGTGGCTGTACCAAATCCACCCCTTAGAAGGAATTAAGTTGTGACTGGCCTGTCCATCCTTGTACCAGGTGATGGCAGCAGCAGGAATGGCATGAGCTTCACACTCCAGGGTAAGGTTGTGGTTCACTTTGATCTTCACTTCCTTAGGGGACAGACCCATAACTGAGACATCTCCTTTGTTAATGGTGGGTGGAACTGCACAAAACCAAAGGGAGCAAGAGGGGTTTTCATGACTTATAGTCTTCAGTAGCATTTCAAAACTGAGTAGACAAAGAGAAAACCTGGATGATGACCTCAGGGAAACAAGTGCATTCCTCCTACAAACTGCCTCCACCCCACAGCTGAATTTTTCTTTATATATCTGTCTCTCTGTGCATTTTAAACTATTTTTAATACATGTATTATATATAAACATACAAAAATGTGTTCAACAGTTGTAGATGTGCAAACCTGACTATTCCCTTACCTAGCTATAGCACTTTAGTATGTATTTGGCTTAAATTATATCAAGTTCAGTATACTGGAGTCATTAAAAAAACATTTTAATGGAAACTAATATCCCACAAAACATATGTTTGAGCTGAAAGTCATGCTCAGAATAGCTGGTCAAAAACTCAGCATTTCCATTCCATTGAAATCCCAGTGTTGCAAAATCTCATCTCCTTCTCAATCCGAATGAAAACAGAACATTTCAAAATCCTGCAGTTCCCCCCCCCGCCCCGCTCTCATAATATCTTTTTAATGGTTCTAAATGCTTTCAAAGCATTCTGCATTGGGAAATTTGAAATTCTCCCTAATGTTTGCTGTGCCAGAATAACTGACAGCTGCAATGGCACTAGGGGGTGAGGGGCTCTATGTTGCTACAAGGCCACACTTCAATAATGAACTCTTTTGTCATCCTCTCGTTATTCTGAATCCAATGGGGCCTTATTAAGGATTTAGAGTAATTAAAATAACAGCATGGTTACTGTGAAGCAGCAAACCAAACTTCAATTCAGACTAGGAAATTAAAAAAAAAAAACTAACAGATGAAAAATTGTGCTTAGCTGAGCCCATAATGAAGAGTTTGAGCATTAAAATAGAGTATTAGGGGACAATGTTCTGACAGGAAGCCTTGAATGGGAGAGGTTTTGTGCATATGGTATTTTATGGAGGGCTATAAAAATAGTGTCCTCCTGCTTTGCCTGACTCAAGAATGTTTTCCATTAGAAGTTTTGAGTCCCCTCCCCTCCTTTTTTTCTAGAATTTCTTTGCTCATGAGAGTCTCTGCTCACATCTCCCACTGCGCTGCTTTTGTTTGATTGGAAATCATTATCAAAAACCATGTCAGAATAAACTGGAGTTCAGTATTTCTTAAACGTCTTGCCCCGTGTGATACAGGGCAAGAAGATCTGTAGCCCCACAGCAACACTTGCAAAGGATGCAGCAGCCATCTTTTCTGGTGCCTTTCCTCAGCAATGCAATGGGATAATGCAGATGTTTGCTAAACAAAGCCACAAACAGAAATCCTTGTGTTCACCTGCATAGGTAACTCTGCAAAGAGGGAAATAGAAGAATGAAAAGAAAATTATATTGGAAGTATTCCCTTACTGTAGACTTTCACTTCATATTGTTTGGAAGTCTCTCCAGCCTCATTTGTGGCTATACAGGTGTATTTTCCAGCATCGTCCTCCTGCACATTTAGAATCTGCAGGGTTCTTCCACCTGCCAAAAGACATAGTTTTTTTAAAATCTGTATTATGCTCTTGCTTCCCAAGGATTTAAATTGCTTCTGTAGTGTATTTTCAATGCTTTGATCCAAATTCTGCCCTTAGATGAGCATTAAAAACTGACTGCCTTCCCCCAAGTACATCATGCAATAAGCATGTATAATTTGCAGTAGTCCTTTGGATCACTGCTCCTGTTGCTTACAGATTCTTGGAGAAATTGTTAGCATAGCTCTGCACACAGCATTTCTTGCAGAAGGTTCTGCACTTCATTCATGGGCAAAGGGAGAGACATAACAGAGTAAACAATGACTAAGCAAACACTCGACTAAATCAGCCTATTCAACACACAGGGGTAGATGTTAGTCTCTGAAGTGCCTTCCTGTTTCAGGGCAGTTCTTGGTGAGGAAAAGGCCCTGAGCTCCGTCTGAGGAAGGCACAGAAGCAACAATCACAACATGAGAACAATAAACACAAATCTATAAGCAAAATTTAAGACTTCAAGGGGTCTCTTCAACTTAGACATCCATTTCTTTCCTTCCTATAGTATCCTGGTTGCATATGATTTGTACTGTCTGCCTTCTCAAAGGTGTCACTATGTAGCTGGGCTGCAGGTCTTTTCAGACTACATTGCTAGAAACTGTCCCACTATGGTCTATATCAATTCCTCACTGTGTCATAGAATGGTAAGGTTGGAAGGGACCTCAAGGATCATCTAGTTCCAACCCCCTGCCATAGGCAGGGACACCTCCCACTAGTACAGGTTACTCAAGGTCTCATCCAATCTGGCCTTGAACACCTCCAGGGAGGGAGCAGCCACAACCTCCCAGGGCAACCTGTTCCAGTGTCTCACCACCCTCACTGGAAACAACTTCCTCCTAACATCCAGTCTAAATCTCCCCTCTGCCAGTTTAAACCCATTGCCCCTTGTCCTGTCATTGCAAGACCTTGTAAATAATCCCTCCCCAGCCTTCCTGTAGGCCCCCTTCAGATACTGGAAGGCTACTGTCAGGTCCCCTCGACGTTTTCTCTTCTCCAGGCTGAAGAGCCCCAACTCTCTCTGCCTGTCCTCATAGGAGACATGCTGCAGCCTTCTGATCATCTTCATGGTCCTCCTCTGGACCCACTCCAACACTTCCATGTCCTTCCTGTGCTGAGGGTTCCAGAACTGCACACAGTGCAGTGTCAACTCGTCCTTCCTCTGAACACTTGCAGTTAACGATCCTAATGTAATTGTCATCTACCTGATTTACTTGTGAAGTGTCCTTCCCCATGGCAGTGGGGTTGGAGTTAGAGCATCCTTGGGTTCCCTTCTGGCCCTGACAGTTCTATGATTACTTCAGTGTAACCAGTGAAGCTTCTTCCTGTTTCCCATCTCCATAGATGTGCCAGTAAAGAGTTACTCCAGAAATCAAAATCTCCTCATAACTTAGAAAACACCACCTTGTTCTTTTTCAGAACGTTTGTATCTCACTCTAATTTCCACACTTAAAGTTATTTCCATTCATTATTAACTCCAAAGAACTTGCTTGCCACCATTTAGCTTCACAGAACAAAGGATAAATACCTGAGGACAAATGAAATTCATGTAAACAACCAGTTGTTTGTGAAGTACTTAAAAAATACTGTTATGGGAAGTTCTACAAAAGTACAATTTTTTCCTTAATGAAATATACGCTTTGATTTTTCAAAATAACCTGTAAGAGGAAACGAAGCAATAAAAGAATCACATGTTCTCTTACTTCTCAATAACAGCAAAACTTTTACCTGGCAAAATGCGGATATTTCTGCTGGATTCCAAGAGTTTACCATCTTTCAGCCAGGTGATTGTAGCTGGAGGATAGGAATAAGCCTCACAAACCAGTGATGTTGGACTGTTGAGGATAACAGAGATGTCTTCTGAGTGTCCATGGTCGTCTGCACCCACAATGGTTGGAGACACTAGGAACATCAAAGTCATTAACCAAAGGAAGGACCTCTATGAAAAAACAACTTTCTGTTCCCTGTTCAGTTTAGGAATCTGATGGGAGCCTTACATAGCTGGAGAGCACTCCTTTGAGGAGCACTGAAACCCAGAACCAAACAACCATTTGTCTGGTTCCATGACTTGCCCTAAAGTCAACAGTCAGCCTATGTTTGTGGAATCCATACCCCTATGGCCTTTGTCAAGCACAGGTCACCAGAAAGGTAGCTATCAGCAGCTGGCAGCCGTACCTCTTGATGATCCTGATAGCAGCAGTTTGGTAGGAGGCATGAGCCTAGAAAGTGAGGGTGTTGGGAAAACAAACCTGCCATTGCTTGCATTTGGTTATGCAATAAGCCCTCATGACAAAAGCCAACTACAACTTCTATGAAGAGATCACAATCCACAGTGCTCTTCAGATACCTCTTCCTTGACTCACAATAAGCCAATGTAGCGTGTTGCTCATTCCATGCGATGTCCTGTTACAGCTCCTCATTTTACTGAAGTACAGAACTGCTGCTCCTACTGAACTACTCTTCCTTATCAATTACTAAACTATGAAACTTTAATCACTTCCAAACAACTCAAGCACTGCTGTAACCAAAGTGCTACAAATTCCAATGTGATTTCCTCCTGATATGAGTATTTTCTCAGTCAGAGCCAGCTCAGCTGCCTTACCAAGTACATTGAGACTGTAGCTTTTGCTCTTCTCTCCAGCTGCATTGGAGGCAAGACATGTGTATCTCCCCGTGTCAGCCACCTGAGCATTGGCGATTCGCAGGAAACGCCCACTAGACAGGAGCTTGTGATCTTCATCCTCAGTTAGAGATTGTCCATCCTTCAGCCAGGTGATCTGTGGCACAGGGTTCCCTTAATGGAGTGAAGGAAACTGCAAATATTAGTTGTTGCGTAGCCTCTGGGATACACCAAGACTTCTGAAGCACAGAAAAATGTAGTTTTAGATGCTTTTTAAAGTGTATCCTTTAGCGAGATGTGTTGCAGTATCCATTATTCTAGACTCTTCAAAGCTCCTGAGGTAAGATACACCTCCTCTTGGATTCCACAGGTGTTCAGAGAAGAAATATCACAACATCTCTTCTCCTGGTTACATCTTATACAACTTTTTAAGGTACTCCACCCTGCTATAAGCACCATGTCTACATCTGAAATGCAACAATCCCACCGAACTGAAAGTTCAGTTAAAAACAGGTGTTCAGAACCAATGCTGATACACACCACAGACAGGTTGATCAGAAAATACCATATTGTAAACTTTTACCTATCACTTCACATGCCAGGGTAACTCTGTGATGCTCTTTCACCTTCACATCTTCCAGTCTATTTTCACCCACAATCCCTGGAGGCACTGCAAGCAGGCAAGACAACGTCAGCAAGTATTACTTACAACCAAGTCAAAAACAATGGTGTACTCAGGTTGTGTCTCAGCAAATGGTTCTCTTGACCACATCAATCAGTGAAGAGCTCAGATCTACCAGAGAGTGGTCTACATATGAGAGGCTCTAGAGCTGACCTGTCTGGACAACAGACATGTTCTGCATCCCTTAACCACAAAAATCCAAACAAAAGGCCAGAGAAGACAATAGACCCACAAAGCACTCACCTCACTTCATCTTCAGAGCTAGAGAGATCCTCAAGGTGCTAAGGAGTATGGTCAGTAGGGCAGTGTTCCTGAGAATGAGCAGTGGGCCATGGTGAGGAGCATTTGTTAGAGGGGCAGGTTTGATTTTATGCACCAGAAGGTATTAAAAGTTTATAAACAAGATTTGTCACCCATATTAAGCAACAAATGATGTAGTAGTTCAAAACTATGTGCTTCAGTTTAAGAGTTATTTGGCTCCAAAGAGCAAATTTAAGCATTCATGAATAAAAGAAGGCTGCAGAGGAACTGTTTCCAAAGGCCTGCAGTGATAGGATGAGCAGCAATGGTTTGAAATTAGAGAAGAGGAGATTCAGATTGGATGCTAAGAGGAAGTTCTGCACCATGAGAGTAGCAGAACACTGGAACAGGTTGCCCAAGAAGGTAGTTGAGACCTCATCCCTGAAGATACTCAAGGTCAGTCTCAACAAGGCTCTGAGCAACATGATCTAGTGGAGAATGTCCCTGCTGACTGCAGGTGAGTTGGTCTAGATGACCTTTGAGGTATCTTCCAACTCAAACCATTCTATAATTCTATACAAAACTCTAGGAAAAGAACTGATTTATTAAAAAGGAGTCTATGTGGGTTGGTTTGTTCCCTTACCAGCATGCTCAAAGAAATACAAGACATCACCAACAAGTGTGAAGGCATACATGTGTCTTGTGCAAACACAGCTAATTCCACACAGGCAGATGAACAAATTATTTGGATGTAAAAGCATCTTGCTGTGCTACAAACTATGTTTCTCTTGGGAAGCAGAAGACAAAATTATACCCTTAAAATACATATCCAGCCCCCACATATCTAACTCTGTACAAGGAAACTCTTACTGTGTGACTAACCACTTTGATCACATGTTTCCAAGTAGTCTTGGTGGCCAGGACTACACAGACATGTGCTTTTGGATGAGGGAGAGGAGGTTGTGGCTGTTTTGGTGAGCAATAAAGGTGGTGAAGAGCTCTGATCAACTATTTCTTTCAAAGCATTGGCCAAAAGAAAATGGCACTACAAATCAAAGTGGGCACGAAGTAATGCAAGTTGAAAAGTAAGTCCAGAGATACAAGAAAGCAAGACCAAATTCCAAGGGATTCTGGCAAGTTTGATGATAAAAATGCCAGAAAAGTGAGACAGAAATTACACTTTCATAATCCTATAAAAAGCAAACTTTCAGCCTACACAGAACTCCTACAATGAGAAGAATTAGAATATATTCAGCAGTTTATTTGTGATCTATCACTAAGCCAGCAGCAAAAGTTTTGTAAAAATAAGAATCACAAAAATTGCAGAATTCATGGTCAACAGGGAAAATAACGTTACATCAGAGCCTTTATAGAACCATAGAATTGTTTGGGTTGGAAAACACCTCAAAGATCATTGAGTCCAACCATCGACCTAACATTACCATGGCCATTTAACCAGGTCCCAAAGTGCCATGTCCACACGCTTCTTGAGCCAGGGACGAGGTGCCACTGTCTCTCTGGGCAGCATCCTCCAATCCCTGACAGCTCTTTCAGAAAAGAACATTTTCCTAATCTCCAACCTAAACCTCTCCAGCACAATTTAACACTCATTAAGGATACAAAAATTAGAGTGAAGAATTAAAAACTGGAAGAGGTTTGCATCTCACTTAACTGGAATGGTAAAGATACTACTGCAGCACAGCTAAAAGCTGGCCTTTGAGCAGGACACACAGTGAGGTGTGGGTTAGTAGAACTTAGCCTGCAGGAAGTTGTGGCCAGTGCTGGCACTGTCAGCAGTTTGTGATACAGTGATGACCAAATTTTCTACTGTGACTCTACAAGCAACGTAAAATGGGCTTTTGTATGTCTTCTGGTGTCTATATGCAACGAGGCAAAGACCTATCAGCTAATGCAGGAATTAGACTGGGGAAAAATACAATTTAAAATCATAAACCTTACGACTTCTAAATCAGGTCAAAAGTTACTATTCAGAAACAGAGCAACTTATTGCTTTGGTTCCAAAATAACAATAATAATAAATAAGAAGACGTAACATCTCATGCAGTGAGATACTTAACATCTCTTAATTTCAGACTGCAACAAAGCCACACCAAAACTTTTGCAAATATTCAAATATTTTTATGCCTACTACACCAAGCCCTCCAAGCAAACTGACTCGTTTGCTGCACCTCCTACACCACTGTAGAGGAACACAGTTCCTATTTACAGTGAGTTGGTGAATATTCTGTGTTGCTGTCAGGGCACATTCCAGTAACTTTCCTGCAGAAAGACAAAGAAATTACCAGGGGAAGAGGAGAGAAAACTGAACAAAGGAATTTTCCACTTAGATCACTTGAAATCAGCTTCACTGAGCATTTTTCTTCAAGGCAAACAAAGCCTGTGCAATAGAGATTCCCAGAATGCTGAAGAACACCCTGCTACTAAATCCCTCCAAAGAAAACAGTAAAACAATGAACGCTTTTCAGTGTTGATCCATCTCTTCCATTCCACCAGACTGACACATCCATGAGCTCATCAAACAAACATGAACTGACATGAATGTGAGCTATACTTTAAGGGTAAAATATGCCAAAGGCAGCTGAAGGCAAGGGAAGGACCTCAGAGAAAGGAGACACAGCAAAATTATCTCCAGTACGACTGTAAGACAACTGCATAAGGGTTGGCAATTATGGACAAAAAATATCAATAGTTACTGCAAACAGGTGTTTTCTGAGTAAAATACTGCATGTTGAAGCAGGAAATTGCACATTAATGGTTCCAAACAGCCATTTGAGGAATCCCAGCATGGCGTAGGTTGGAAGGACTGAAGATGCTGTAGGAACTGAAGCATCTCTGTGAGGAAGAAAGGCTGAGAGACCTGAGGCCTGGAGAAAAGCAGCCTGAGAGACTATCTGATCAAATGCCAAAAGAGAGGCTGTGGCAGAAAGGGAAGAGGATGTGGCCAGACACTTTTCAGTGGTGCCCAATGACAAGACAAGCAGCAACAGGCACAAAATGAAACCCAAAAGATTTCATCTGAACAGGAGGAAAAACCTTTTTGGTGTGAGAGCAGAACAGGCTGCCTAGAGAGCTTACTAGGAGAGTGTTTTAGCAGGGTGGTTGAACTAGATGATCTCCACAGATCCCTTCCATGAGTTCCCCCTACTATGAGTTCTGTGACTCTACAAACTTGACCAGGAAAACACAAAATCCCACCTTTCCAGGTCATCTATGAACTGATTCACCTTGTTCATCACACCCAAAAGAGTGTGAAGCTATGACCATCAACAAACAGAAGAGAGCATGCAAGTCCACCTGTGGACATCTCCCAGACTTCTAGCCAACTGAATTAACCACAACTGAATGAAGCCATTTTCACTGATGTAGTTCCTTTCTAGTTAAGAAAAAAACAAGCCACAAAACAACAATCCTGTCAGTTACTCCAAATGATATGCCCAGAATCTTCATTTTAAAGTCTAAACCAGAAAATTCACACAAATTAGTTTCTCTTTAAACTCCAGATTTCTGTCATCAAGTTCACTCATTTCCCCCCATAAGAACATATTTTAATGTAATGTAATAAATTTAATACCAGCAAAGGATACAGCAGACACCTTATCATCTTCTACTGTACTAAAACTGACCATGCACTTACCTAGAACAGAAAGGTCAAAATCCTTCCTCACTTCTCCTGCAGCGTTGGTCACCACACATGTGTATTGACCTTCATCTGCTACACTGGTGTGTGTCAGCTGGAGCGTTCTGCCCCCTGAGGAAAGCCAGAAAACATCCAATTGTTGAAGTCCTGCTCCAACCACTGTGCTCTCACACTGTCTGTCCTAAATTTTGTGCTTTGGTTACACCCCCGACTGTATTTCTCTTTCATGTGGTCTATTTTTATATGTTGAATGAGTAATAAGAGAAGGAATCCCCAACATGACATGGATCTGTTGGAGAGGGTCCAGAGGAGGGTTGCTAAGATGATCAGAGGTCTGGAGGCCCTCTCCTATGAGGGCAGGATGAGGAAGTTTGGTCTGTTCAGCCTGGAGAAGAGAAGGATCTAGGGACATCTTGTTCCAGCCTTCCAGTACCTGACGTGAATGTGAGCTATCCTTTAAGGGCAGGAGAGCTGAGGAGGAACTTTTTATAAGGGCTTGTAGTCACAGAACAAAGGGGAATGGTTTCATACTAAAGCAGGGTAGATTTAGGTTGGACATTAGAAAGAAGGTGGTGGAACACTGGAACAGGTTGCCAGACAAGTTGTGGATGGTTCAACCCTTGAAGTATCCCAGACCAGGCTGGATGAGGTTTTGATCAACCTGATGTAGTGAAAGTTGTCTCTGCCTAGATTCCCTGCAGGGGATCAGAACCAGATGATCTTTAAGGTCCCTTCCAACTCCAGCCATTCTGTGATTCTATGGTTCTTCTCCTAGTCCCATCATTTCTGCTCAAGTTATTCTTCAATGCTTTTAGATCTGTGCTTAATATTTATCACACTAATACTTCAAATCAGCAGCTTTCAAACTACCCTTATGTATCCCTTTTTCCTCCCCCCTCCAGAAATTACACCTCAGAGGACTTTGAGGCAAACAGCTTGTGAGAATTTCTAGAGTCAGAGACCAACAGGAACGATCAGTGAAAATTTTGAGTTTTTGCAGAGAAACTCAACCCTGCTCCACTCAAGTCACTCAAGCTTCACACAGAGATTCATGCAATTCACATGTAATTCACATGTAATTCATTGATCAGCGTTCTGGATGTGGCACAGAGTGTTTGCAATACCACAGTATCACAAAGGTTGGAAGAGACCTCAAAGATCATCAAGTCCAACCTGTTACCACAGACCTCAAGACTAGACCATTGTACCAAGTGCCATGTCCAAACCCACCTTGAACACCTCCAGGGACGGTGACTCCACCTCCTCCCTGGGCAGCCCATTCCAGTAGCAAATGACTCTCTCAGTGAGAACTTTTTCCTCACCTCCAGCCTGAACTTCCCCTGGCACAGTTTGAGACTGTGTCCTCTTGTTCTGGTGCTGATTGCCTGAGAGAAGAAAGCAACCTCCTCCTGGCTACAACCACCCTTCAGATAGTTGTAGACAGCAAGAAGGTCTCCACTGAGCCTCCTCTTCTCCAGGCTAAACAATCCCAGCTCCCTCAGCCTCTCTTCACAGGGCTTGTGCTCAAGGCCTCTCACCAGCCACGTTGCCCTTCAAGGGATATGTAGGATTTCTGCACAGACTTCTAAGCAGGAAATCTGACAGAACACAGTAGACAGCAGGATTTTCATTCATGAGTGCTTTGCTGTACTAAGAATGTAAATGAGTATACAGACAAATAATAATGCCTTGTCAGAGGGTGCATGCACGCGTAGAAAAATTAAGGGTTTTTTTTCATAAACACACTAAAACAGTCCTTACAAGCATTAAGGAATAAAATCCCACTGTTCTCTTCTAGCATTTTTATCAGTTGTGACAAGAGCACTGATTTGCATACAATGTTGTAAGCTAACAGATCTCTCTTAACACTGTACCAAAGCAGTTGTCGGGGCATGTTAACACACACACACACACATACACATACACAGAGGCTTAAAAGCAAGAAGATCTGCAAGTATGTTTGACCTGCTGGAAAGCAGCTCTGCAGATGAGATGGTCTCCTGGAGTACATTCAGAGTGTGACCAGTGGGTCAAGGGAGATGTTCCGCTCCCCGTTTTCTGTCCTAGTGAGAACACATCTGGAATACTGTGTCTGTGTCCAGTTCTGGGTTCCCCAGTTCAAGGGAGAGAACTATCAGATAGTCCAATGGAGGCTGCAAAGGTGCTGAAGGTCCTGGAGCATCTCTGTGAGGAGGAAAGGTTGAGAGACCTGGGACCATGGCATTGTTTAGCCTGAAAAAGAGCAGACTGAGAGGGGATCTGGTCAATGCCGAGCAAGAGCTAAAAGGTGGTGGGGCAACAGAATGGGGCCAGACTGTTTTCAGTGGGTAGTGATAGGACAAGGGCCAATGGGCACAAACTGGAACCCTGGAGGTTCCAGTTGAACAGGAAGAAAAAAAAACTTTGCAATGAGTGTGCTGGAATCCTGGAGCAGGCTGCTCAGAGACGTTGTGGAGTTTCCTTCTCTGGAGAGATTCCAAAGCTGCCAGGACATCGTGATCCTGGGCCACCTGCTCTGCTTAACCCGGTTTCAGCAGGGAGGTTGGACTAGAAGATCTCCACAGGTCCCTTCCAACCCTAGGCATTTTATGATTCTGTGAAGGTATTAAGAACATTCTCACTTTGCTGCAGCAGAATAACTTCTCTTTTTTTCCCCCTTTTTGGCACAGGAACGGTGAAACAAACATCACTGAGTGTTTAGATGCAAGAATAAATGTGGTGGCTGTCCTTTGCCTTTCCCAGTTTCTCATTCACTGTCACTACCACACCATACATCAAACCTGAACTGTGCAGCAGTTGCTGCAAATACCCACGAGGTCTCATTCTTGGGATATAGAAACAGAATGGTTTAGGTTGGAAAGGACCTCAAAGATCATTCAGCTCCAACCCCCTGCCATGGGCAGGGACACCTCCCACTAGAACAGTTTGCTCAAGGTCTCATCCAACCTGGCCTTGAACACCTCCACGAAGGGAGCATCCACAACCTCCCAGGGCAACCTGTTCCAGTGTTTCACCAGCCTCACTGGAAAGAACTTCCTCCTGACATCTAGTTTAAATCTCCCCTCTGACAGTTTAAACCCATTACCCCTCATCCTGTCATTACAAGACCTTGTAAATAATCCCTCCCCAGCCTTCCTGTAGGCCCCCTTCAGATACTGGAAGGTTACTACAAGGTCTCCTTGAAGCCTTCTCTTCTCCACGCTGAAGAGCCCCAACATTCATAGCCTGTCCTTGTAGGAAAGCTGCTCCAGCCCTCTAATTATCTTCATGGCCCTTTTCTGGACCTGTTCCAATAGTTCAATGTCATTCTTGTGTTGGGGGCTCCAGAACTGCACACACTACTCCAGGTGGCATCTGATGAGAGCAGAGTAAAAGGGGAGAATCCCCTCCCTTGCCCTGCTGGCCACACTTCTCTTGATGCAGCCCAGGACTCGGTTGCTGTCTGGGCTGTATATGCACACTACTGGCTCATGTTGAGCTTTTCATCAACCCAGAACTTTATGTTTCTGATCATGTACTTTGAAGGAAGAAACTGTTGAGCTGCTTGATGGATGTGCCTCTGCCCAAGGAATTCTATCTGCAGTGTGAAACTGAGGAAGGCCTAGTCACAGCACAGTATCTGAATTAACAGATTAAAAACTGCCAGCAGTGTGTCCACACATTTAAATAATCTGCAGTGCCAAGTATGTTTTCCATCAACAGAACCAAAATCCTCCTTTGGCAAAGCATTTTACTTCCTAAATTAGTTGAAGAAGGGAATTTGTTGTTGTTGTTTGGAGTATTTCACAGCTGTATAAACATGAATAAAGTTCCGAATGCCATGCTGGTTATGGGTCACCACCACAACATGGAGTTCTGAGATGAGCTGCACAAAAGCACAAGGTTTGCTGGAAAGCAAAGCACTGAGTTTTGGCCCATTTCCCCACTCCCACTGCAGCTAAGGTTCAGAGACAATAAACATCTTTCTGTCTCTCACCCTTTCTGGCTCTGCGATCCGGGTGGTGCTGTTAGCGTGGGTGTAGAAATCAACAGACAGAAGGCAAACAACCAAGCCCAGCAGACATTGTTTTTGTTGATGGCAGCTTTGCACAAAAAAGAATGTGTGTCAACTCAGATGGATTTATGTTGGATAGTATCACACACCCACTCTTTTTCCCATGTGCCATATGTGAAAATGGGAATGCAAAAGACAGGGCTACCTCTAATCACCAAAGTCCAGTATGGTAGGAGTTGGAGGAGGCCTCTGGAGATCTTCTAGTCCAACCCCCCTGCTATAGCAGGGGCACCGATAGCAGTTTGCCCAGGATCACAGTGTTCAGGCAGCTTTGGAATCTCTCCAGAGGAGGAGACTTCGCAACCTCTCTGGGCAGCCTGCTCCAGGGCTTCAGCACTCTCACAGCAAAAAGCTTTTCCTTACATTCACACAGAACCTCCAAGGTTCCAGTTCGTACCCACTGCCTCCAGTCCTGGAACTGGGCATCACTGAACAGAACCTGGTCCCATCCTCCTGCCCACCGCCCTTTAGCTCTTGCTGAGCATTGATCAGATCCCCTCTCAGGCTGCTCTTCTCCAGGCTAAACAGCTCCAGGTTTCTCAGCCTTTCCTCCTCACAGAGATGCTCCAGGCCCCTCAGCATCTTAGTAGCTTCCACTGGACTCTCTCCAATAGTACCTCGTCTCTCCTGAAATGAGGAGCCTACAAATGGACCAGATGTGGCTTCACTGGGGCAGAGTACAGGCGAAGGAAAACCTCTCTGGACTTGCTGCTGTCCATGCTCTTCTAAATGCACCTCTAATGTTAAAAGCTACAGAAACAGAAAAAATCCTGACAAAAATTAATCTACAAATCCAGTCCTAGCTGAGTTTCTAAACTACTTTCAGCTCCTATACCTCATAGTGCTCTTGTACACATACTGTGGGATATTTTGGCCTTGCCACAGTGGCTCTACCAGAGCTTTAGCAACTTCATCAAAACTTATGAATATAAGATTTCTATCCATGAGTGGCAAACCCAAGATCAAAGCAACACCTTAGCTGCTGTCTACAAATCTCAATTGTAACCAGATACTTAACTACCTCCACACACTCCATGTGTCTGTGGATCAACTTTGTGAAGTCAGAGGGCTGGAGCACCTCTCCTGGACCTGGATGATCTCTGAGGTCCCTTCCAACCTAAACCATTCTGTGATTGTAAGTCAATACAAACACACTGCTTGTCTGATGTGCATTTTTGGTTGTAATCTCAAGGGCTGCTAACTTAATTTCCTACTGCAAATGTCAAGGTTTGACATCACTGCAGCTGTAAGTCAATTACCCTCACTTCCCTGTGGTACTGCAGAAAGGTAATTTATATGAACAGATATCAAATTTCTCCTATTTTGGACACCTCCATCAATTACCACTGCCATAAAAACGCATCTGAAATAATCCTTTGTAGGTTATTCCAGTTTGAAAATGCAATTTCCTGATGAAGTGGGTTTGTTTCTCCATTTGCCAATCAAACGTTTCTCCAGATACCTGGACTAGTCTTTCTAATGCTGTGTTCTGTGCTATCTTTGACTACCCAACTCCAGCTTTGATTAGACATCTGACCATGAGATTCAGTTAGCTCCAAGACCAGAAAGTATTTACATGCACTGGTTTCTGAAGCTCATCAAGAGGGTTCTCCTTGCTTCTACATACAGACCCACAGAAATGAAAGTTATTTTGTTCACTGGCATTTCTATTCATTCCCTCGAAGATTTTTCTTCTTTAAAGGGTAAAATAACTGTGAAGAGGACAATGTAGAGAAAACTAATCATGTGAGAAAGCTAATGTACTATCTGTGCCCTGGTGAAGCAAGTTGATGGAACCACAGAATTGTTTTAGTTCAAAAAGGCTTCTAAAACCATTGGGTCCAAGTGTAAGCCTAAGACACCCATGGCCATTAAACCATGATCTAAGGTGCCCTGTCCATGTCTGTCTTCAACACCTCCAGAGATGGTGACTCTGCCACCTCCCTGGGCAGCCTGTTCCTATGCCTGACCACTCTTACAGCAAAGAAATTTCTCCAGATATCCAACCTAAACCTCCCCTGGCACGATTTCAGGACATTTTCTCTTGTTCTCTCACCTGATACAAAGGAGATGAGCACAACTCTCACCTCACTTCAACCTCCTTTCAGTGAGTTGTAGAGAGCAATGAGGTCTCCTCTCAGCCTCTTCACCACCAGACTAAACAATCTCAGTTCCCTCAGTTGCTCCAGAAGTTCTTCAGACTCTTCGATAGCTTTGGTGCCCTTTACCAGATCTGCTCCAGCCCTTCTCGGAGCGAGGGCTCCGAATCTAAACCCAGTATTTGAGGCGGGGCCTCACCAGTGCCAAGTACAGGGACACAATCACTTCTATGGTCCTGCCAGTCACAGTACTGCTGACTCAGGCCAGGATGCTGGTAGCTGCCTTGGCCACCTGAACACACTGCTGGTTCATTTTCAGATGGTTTCCCTCTTTTTTTTTTTCTCCTTTAAATAACTACAACTTTTGTACCTGAGAGGATTCGCACCGAGTTGTTCAAAGTGACAGGCCACCCATTCTTGAGCCATGTTATCAATGGCAAGGGAATTCCTGAAGCTTCACAAAGCAGGGAGATGGGATTCTTCTCCACAATGCTGATATTTTCAGGAGTCTGCAAGTAACCAGCAATGCTTGGGGGAACTGGAAAAGCATAAAGAAAAAACCGTGGTTAGAACAGCTGAAAACTAATTTTGCTCTCAATGATAAAATTACATTTGCTCATATAATGAAGGGATTGGACAGCTTAGCTATGAAGAAAGCCTGAGATACCTGGGGCCATTTAGTCTGGAGACAAGAAGGTTGAGAGGGGATCTTATAAATGTCTATAAATATCTGAGGGGTGGGTGTCAAGATGAAGGGGCCAGGCTCCTTTCAGTGGTGCCCAGTAACAGGACAAGGAACAATAGGTAGCAGCTGGAACACAGCAAGTTCCCGTTTTGCACATACTCACCATGAACATTTAAATCATATTTCCTGTCAGCTAGCCCTGCCACGTTGGCAGCTACACAGACATAGCGGCCAGTGTCTGACACCTGGGCATTTTTCAGCTGAAGCAAGCGACCACCATGAAGTACTGTGATGCCCCTCTCACTGAGCAGTGGGTGGCCATCCTTCATCCATGTAATCACTGGTTCTGGAATGCCCTGTACCCTGCACTCTAAGGAAATTTCCTTTCCTTGGACGACGATGATTTCTGATGGGTGGCTGCCACTATTTAATATAGTTGGTCGAGCTATGAAGGAAAATGAAACACAGTACAGAAGTCAACTGGAAGCTGCAATTCAGCATCTTCATCTATTTCTGAACAAAACATCCACCAGTTCATTGATAAAGATTTTAATGAAGATCAGGTATTGCAGATTACTGCTAGCAAATCAGTTAGGGGCACTCTGTGATTCACAGCAATTTTCACAGGACCAGGAAAGAACAAATAACCTCTCCCCATCCTCTACCACATTTGCAGGTAATTCTAAAAATGCCAACACAAGAAAAAAAAAAGTTAAAGAAGATTTCCCTAAATGTTGTCAATCCTTACTGGGTTTTGAAAACTTCCTCTTTTATGAGGTTGTTTTAAAATGCCTGATTTTACTCCTGACTGAAATACATAAGTACCAGTAAAACCCAAAGAAATCTAAGTTCTATTACTTGTCATTACTACCACAGATTGATGACAAGTGTGTTCAGGGAGGTTCTCCTCTCCCTCTACTCCACCCTGGCGAGATCGCACCTGGAAAACTATGTCCAGTTTCGGGCCAGTGTCTCACCATCCTCAGCACCAAAAATTCCTACCTTCTCTCTAGATTAAGTCTCTCTCTTTTAATTGAAACCATCATCCCTTGTCCTGTTGCAGCCACTGCTGAAAAGACTTACTTAATGTTTTCCTCAGAATGCACTTAAATGAAAACCTATCCTATAGTTGAAAATCTTGCAGTTTAACAGCACCGTGCTGGTAACTCTTTCATAACTTTACTCTCTTGCAGTACTGGTAAACCACAAACAGAATTTGTCAGAGTAACTTACTGTGTACTTGCAAATTGTATTCTTTCGTTGCACTTCCAGCTACGTTTGCAGCAATGCAAGAGTAAGACGCAGCATCAGACTTTGTAGCAAGTGAAATCTGTAGCTGCCTGCCTCCAGACAATATCCGCACCCTTCCCGAAAGGTCAGCTGCCAGTGGAGAGCCTGCAAGAGACACCCTTTGAGACAGAACCACAGAAAAGTGTGCTGAGCTTGTTCATGTGGTGTCCAGTCTAGGGGGTCATTTAATAACCACTTAGCTGCACAACTGTCTGTATTAGAGCTGCTCTACCAGAGTTTTGCTAGGCATCACACAAGTAGGCTCTGAGGGCCTCCCATACTAATTGCTGACTTCAGGACCTAAGCTAAAAACACTGCAACTCTCACCACACTCACATCCATCCAGAAAGTTTTGGACACCTCTACGGAGCAGCAATCCCACAAATTCAGTACATAGTACATTCAGAACAACCAGTGCTTAGGAATATGTCATTTAGTTTTCACAGCCAACTACCTATCTAGTATGTATCACACAGTATGTGGCACAGACTTCCTTGTCTGTGGAAAACCTCAGCAGAATCATGACAGCAAAGTAAGGCTGTAATTAGGACAAGGGGTAACAGGCATAATCCAGAAGTTCCACCTCAACGCAAAGAACAACATCTTTGCTCTGAGGGCACTGGAGTCATGGAAATGGCTGCCCAGAGAGGCTGAGGAGTCTCCTTCTCTGGAGGGATTCCAAACTCACCTAGACATTGTGATTCTGGGCAACCTGCATTTGGTGACCCTGCTTTAGCAGGGAGGTTGGACTAGATGATCTCTACAGGTCCCTTCCAAACCTCACCATACAGGGATTCTGTGTTTGAAAAGAGTGAAGTGCTTCACAGCCTATTTTTAAGTTAGCTCAGGAGAAGTTTAGAGAGGTGTGCTCAGTCCAGCCTCATGAAATTCAACAAGGCCAAGTGTAAGGTCCTGCACCTGGGTCACTGCCATCCCAAGCACAAATCCAGGCTGTGTGGCAAATGGCTGGAGGGCAGCCCTGAGGAAAAGGACCTGGGGGTCTTGGTTGATGAAAAGCTCAACATGAGCCTGCAGTGTGCATATACAGCTCAGACAGCAATCGAGTCCTGGGCTGCATCAAGACCAGGGTGGCCAGCAGGGCAAGGGAGGGGATTCTCCCCTTTTACTCTGCTCTCATCAGATGCCACCTGGAGTAGTGTGTGCAGTTCTGGAGCCCCAAGCACAAGAAAAACTGTTGGAGCAAGTCCAGTCCAGAGGAGGGCCACGAAGATGATCAGAGGGCTGGAGCAGCTCTCCTATGAGGACAGGCTACCAGAGTTGGGGTTTTTCAGCCTGGAGAAGAGAAGTCTTCCAGGAGACCTTAGAGTAGTCTTCCAGTATCTGAAGGGGGCTACAGGAAGGCAGGGGACGGATTATTTACAAGGTCTTGTAATGACAGGATGAGGGGTAATGGATTTAAACTGTCAGAGGGGAGATTTAGACTAGATGTCAGGAAGAAGCTCTTTCCAGTGAGGGTGGTGAAACACTGGAACAGGTTGCCCTGGGAGGTTGTGGATGCTCCCTTCGTGGAGGTGTTCAAGGCCAGGTTGGATGAGACCTTGAGCAAACTGTTCTAGTGGGAGATGTCCCTGCCCGTGGTGGGGGGTTGGAACTAGATGATCTTTGAGGTCTCTTCCAACTTAAACCATTCTATGATTCTCTGAAGTCCCTGCACTGTGCTCCTCTTGCACACTTTTAATAACAATGATACCTAATCCAAACAGAGGGGAAGGGAAGAATCTGCTGCTGTAGTTCATGTTATTCAATATCAGAATGGTTAACTGCATCAGAATGCTTGCACTCCTCAGAGCATACCATCTGAAATGTTCACAGCCTAAAAATAACAACTTGCAGTATTACCACATTTGCTTTATTAAACAGACAACGGACAGTTACCCACCATTCTTTTTCCAGGTAAGATTGGGTGGTGGGATGCCACTGGACTCACATATCAGGCTTATCAAGCTTCCTTCAGTTACTGTCAGTTGAGTGATGTCATCTGAGCCATAAATACTCGGTGACACTGAAAAGAAATTCCAAATGTAATTGAAATACAAGGTTACCAGCCAGTGGCAAGACCCATATGACCCTGATATGATTTTGTCATGTAAAGTGACTCCACCTCTAAAAGCCTGTCTCCTTCATGGCCTTAGCCAATAAACCTATAGATAGCATCATTAGGTCACTTCTGAAGTTCAGACTTAAGCTGAACTTTGACTGTTTCCTGCACCAACTCATTGGCTGCCACATCAAGCACTAAGGACCCCACCCTTCAATTGCCCTGCTGTAGGAGAGGGCCAGCTTTGCTCTGCAGCTTGGAGACTGCAACTCAGGTGCAGACACAAGGGATCACTATTTTCACTCTGACTCTCAAAGTTTTAAAGAATTCCATTTCAATCAGTAAGGAAGGGATAATTGCCTCCTTGAATCAGGGGAACCAAATGAAAAGAAACCAAAACAAAGCAGAGAGCATAGGCTGAACCTGCAGAACAAAATCCATGAACTTTGCAGAGCAAATAAAGCTCTTATTTATCTGAATTTCCTGCATTAAAATTAGAAGTGAGTAGGTTACTTATGACATTAGATTGCACAAATAGAAGGTATGGAGTACCCAGTTAGCTACAGTTCCAACCTGTTGTCATGCATGCAAAACCAGCTAGACAAAGACCTGGGAAGTAGCTGACATCATTTAGAACCAAACCGATGAGAAATGCCTGCACTTTCTCAGGCCCATTATGCTACAGCACATCTTAAAATGACATCCACCTGGCTGAAGCTCTGCAAATGAGTGTCTATGAACTACAGAGGAGTTCAGCAGCTCACATCCTAACCTCATGCTGAACTTCCTTCCCATTCCTGGAATAAACTTAATAAATCTTACCCCAAATCTTCACATTATAGTTCTTTTCAGTTTTCCCAGCAACATTTGTAGCTTCGCAAGTGTAACGGCCAGTGTCCTGGACTTGAGCTCCTTCAATCTAAGAAGAAAATGGAAACTTGGGTGATTTCCTCTGACATTGTTACACACGAAACTTGCAGGGAGAGGTTGCTCAAGTTTCAATTTTTTTTTACATCAGTCTCCAAATATTTGTAATACAAATACTACAGTTTTACTCCTGCAAAAATATCCATGACCTACCTCACTCCTCACTCCCTACTGCACAGGGGGCTAACACTATCCAACCAATAGGTATCTGGTGCCTTCATGGCGAGTACAACCCCAGAAAACAATTGTCACCAGAGCCCATCTGCCCAGTTTACCTTCAGCACGCTTCCATCTTTGGAGATGCTGAGACCTGGTTTCTTCAGCAGGGGTCGTCCGTCTTTGAGCCATGTCAGCACAGGTGGGGGAATAGCATTGCTTTGGCAGAGCAGCTCCACTGCTTGACCAATGAGTGCAGAGACATTTTGCTCCTCTCCCATGATGTTTGGTGGAACTACAGCATCAAACCAAAACAAAGGATCTTTGGGCATTGCAGGCCTCCCAGAGCAAGCATACTGTGGAGTTAACAGTCTTCATTTAACCAAAATGAAATCATAGAATTGTTTTGGTTGGAAAAGATATCTAAAATCATCAAGCATGTGACCTGCTCTAGGTGATCCCGCTCTGCCAGGGCGGTTGGACTAGATCTTTCAAGGTCACTTCAAATCCCTAACATTCTGCGATTCTGTGAGTTCAACTGTTGACCTAACCGTGGCCACGGTGGCCACAGTTAAATGTCTAAAATAATTCACAGGGATTCCCTTTGCTTTCATGCCCTTTAGAAACATACAGCATAATCACAGCAAACTCTTGACATAAATGCAACATCATATCAGGAATTGAAATCCTTTGTCTGGTTATCTGTATCCAGTGGAATTTTCATGCTTCTTGTGTAGTAAGATTGTTCTCCAACAATATAAGAAGTTTTATTGTCACATTTTCTTGGTTTTTTAGTTTTACAATCCATTACTCCATAAAGTGAACATCTGATGGCACAAAGTATCAGCATAAGAAGGGGGAAGCAGTGGGATTATCTGTGAGAAATACTCTTGGCCTCTCTCTGAAGAACAAGTCATTGAATTAATCAGCACACCTGAGAGTATAAAAATGTCCCAGAGTGGTACTCAGTAAAGCAGCAATGCAATTCTCAAGATGTCCTGGAAAATAACATGAACAATAAAGTCTTGTTTTTCTTGCACAAGCAGTACTAAGCAGAGCAGCTGATTTCACAGTTTGGAAATAATTTAGGGAAAAGTCTGGTCCCCATGGATAAGAAATATAGTAACTGGGAGGGGAAAAAGACAAAAAAAAAAAAAAAGTCTGTTTATCTTAGTCTCTTTGTAGAATTCACAAAGGCCCAGAGTCTTTATGGGTGTTATGGAATTAAAATTGGAAGCTGCAGAAGCCAAATTTATTTCCAAACATTTTTCCACCAATTGCTTTTCCTCCCAGTTTAATGAACTGAAACATGCTCAAAAGGAAACAGTTTGTGAAACAGAGAGACAGACACTAAAGCATTTGTTTCTAGAGGAAGAGGGTCTAAAACTACTCTAATTATGCATTTGGTAACTGTATGTTAACCAGACTGTCCCAACTGCTAGGCTGGCTCAGAGCACAGCACACTTCTAGCAACCTCAGCTCCAACTGCACTCCAAATTGTTTTCCTTCTGTGACTTCTTAATTAAATTACCCTATTGAGGTAAGTCCTGAGATTAATAATTATTCCTTTTTGGTGACAGCCTCACTCAAGATGGCCCTGCAGCTGAGTTCAATGCTGGCCAGCCTCTTATGCAACAGAAAATTCAAACATCCACATGTTCTGTTGGAGCAAGTCCAGAGGAGGCCCACAGGGATGATTCAAGGGCTGCTATGAGGACAAGCTGAGGGAGCTGGTGTTGCTCAGCCCTGAGAAGAGAAGGCTCTGGGACCACCTAATAGCTGCCTTCCAATGTCCAAAGGAAGCCTACAGAAAGACTGGAAAGGGGTTTTTACTAAGGGTATCTAGGGATGGGACAAGGGGGGATGGTTTTAAGTTGAGGGAGAGTGGCTTTAGACTGGATTGTCTGAAGAAATTCTTCAGTATGAGGGTGATGAAAGTCTAGAATAGGTTGCCCAGAGAGGTCTGTCAGTACCCCTTCTCTGGAGATGTTTAAGGCCAGGTTATATGAAGTCATAGCAATCAAGTCTAATTGAGAGATGTCCCTCTGCTCATGGTGGGTAGACTTGTGTCACAAACTCAAGTTGACTTATCCTGTTTGCACAAAGACAATTGAGCTCTGGCCCCAATAATCTCTTCTGCATGTGTGATCTACAAGGGTTTTTACAGACAAACACTAATAAATGAGCTGGTGCTCTGAACTCCCAACCCAGTCCAGCCTTGTCCTGGGATCATCCCCAGCAGTGTGGGCAGTAAGTGGAGGGAGGGGATTCTGCCCCTCTTCTGCACTCTGTTGAGACCTCCCTGCAGCTCTCAGCACAGGAGAGACATGGACCTGTTGGAGTGGGGGCAGAGGAGGACACAGCAATGCTGGGAAGGCTGGAAGCCCTCTGCTGTGAGGTCAGGATGCAAAAGTTAGGATTGTTCAACCTGGAGAAGTAAAGGCCTCCAGGGAGACTTTCTTGCGGTCTTCCAGTATTTGAAGGGAGCCACAGGGAGTTGGAAAGGAACTCTTCACAAATGCATGAAGTGACAGGACCAGGGGCGATGGCTTCAAACTGGAAGAAGCTTGATTCCCAGTGAGAGTAATGAGGCACTGGAACAGGTTGCCCAGAGAGGTTGTGGAGATTCCAAGCCTGGAGGTGCTGCAAGCCAAGCTGGATGAGGTCTTGAGGAAACTGCTCTGGTAGGAAGTGTCCCAGCTCATGGCAGGGGGTTGTAACTAGATGGTCTTTGGGTCCCTTCCAACCCAAACCATTCTGTGACTCTGTCATTTTCTACTCATTGAACTTGTAAATTCACTGTTGTAGCTGCATTTCCTCATGGACACAAAGAAGAACATATTCATATACAAGCACACATATGTGCATGCATATAGTTTGTACTTACACACTCACACCTCCTCACCACTGTACCTCCTGTTATGGGTTGGAATCATTTTGATCACTTTACCTTCCTGGAGGTGTTCAAGAAACATATGGACATGACACTTTGGGACATGGTTTAATGGTCACGGTTGTGGTAGGTCAATGGTTGGACTTGATGATCTTAGAGGTGTTTTCCAACTCAAACAATTCTGTGATTCTATGACACAGGTTGGAAGGTGTTTATCCAATGTTGCTAAAGGTCTAGGTCACAGTGAGTTTAATTAAAGCTCTGTGAGCAGTTCTCATGGCCCCCAACAAAGAGATTTGTTAGAAAATCTCACCATAGACCCTGAGATCAATCTCTCTCTGGCTCTCCCCCGCAGCATTGACCGCCACACAAGTGTACCTTCCTGTGTCGCTGATCTGTGCGCTGCTCAGCGCCAAGACTCGGCCCCCAGACAGAACCTGCATTGCAAGCACAGCATGGTCACATTACACACCTCACACAGAACAGGAGCAGAGAAGAGGATTAGGTTTCATTTCACAGTTAAATACTTGCTTTGCCACTGCTTCCCACCATATCTTTGTTCCCTACACACTGCCCTGTGCTCTGTTCTCTTTTGATGGAGTCTGGCAGAAGCAGAAATCTAATCCCATGCAGGTTCATAGGGAACTGCTGGCATTCCAAGTGTTTACAGGAGATGGACATTCCTCCCACTTACAGTTTCAAACATTCTGTCACAACTTTTGTCTGTGCCCTGTGAGTTGTCCCCAGAAAAAAACCACATTTCCCCTCTTCCTTCGCAGACCATAAAATTAGTTCTTAAAAAGTAACCATGCCCTCTTCTTCTAACTGATTTTTTTTCTGAATTCCTATTTTATGAGACAATTATGACATGACCTTGAGCTCTATTGATCTCTTCAACATAGGAATATGGTCCAATTTCCTCCTTTTGCCAGTAAGTGAAAACTTTGTCACTGCAAACTCTTACTCAGTATGAAATGAAGTGAAAGTACCACCTTATTTCAGTGTACCCATATCTCCTACTTTACACAGTAGTTACTGGACCTAACTCACATTGATAGATAACCTAAAGCCAAACCTCTCCTGAGGCTGAGAGAGAGTTGGGGCTGCTCAGCTTGGAGAAGAGAAAGCTCTAGGGAGACCATAGAGTAGCCTTCCACTACCTGATGGAGGCTACAGGAAAGTTGGGGAGGGATTTTTTTAAAAGGGCTTGTAGTGATAGGATGAGAGGGAAGCACTTTGAGCTGGAAAAGGGTAGATTTAAACTGGAGATTAGGAAGAAATTCTTTACAGCGACACTGGTGAGATACTGGAACAGGTTGCCCAGAGAGGTTGTGGTTGCACCCACCCTGGAGGTTTTCAAGGCCAGGCTGGATGAGGCCTTGGGAAATCTGGTCTAATAAGAGGTATCCCTGTGTATGGGAGGTTGGAACTAGATGATCTTTAAGGTCTACCCAACCCAAACCATTCCATGATTCTATTACACTTTCATTTACAAACCTCTAATTTATTCTGTTCAGTCAAACTGCAACAATTTAAAAGCCTCTAACCACAAGGGTAAAGACCACAGATAGCAGGATTTGAATCCAGTACCTGGAGTCCATCACTAAAGCTGGAAACAGGGCTACCATCTTTAAGCCATGTCAGAATAGGTGCAGGGATGCCTCTTGCTTCACACTCCAGTCGCACTAGATTATTAACCACCACTGTCACCATCTCTCTGCTGCCAGAGATTGATGGTGGGACTGCAAAAAATCAAAGAAAACAAAGCTCAATCAGCTACAGGGGAGCATTAATCACAATGAAATGAAACAGGCAGCTTACTTTTGGACATGACTTCTCTTTCTCCAAGGCACTACAATGATGAAAAAGTTTCTCATGCTGAGCTCCTGTCATTTGTCTGCTCTGTGCCAAATCCTGCTCTTTCCTTGCAATAAGCAGTCAGATAACTTCAATGAAACTACTATGAGCAAGGTAAGGAGGACTGGGCCCACAGCCCAGAGGACAGCTGTGAAACAGGAACCACAATATAAAACCAGAAAATGTTCTCTGAGACTTTTATAATATTCCATTTAGGCCTTGTGAAAGGCATTAAGAGTGGTGGGGATTCAAAAAAGAAGTTTGTCATGTAAACTGCATAAAGCAGAGACACAGAGAGTAATAAACTGTCCTTGCAGAGCATATGGGAACATTTACCAGATGAAACTGTGTAACATCTCCCTGCCTGATGATAAAAACCAGGTGAATGGAACATCTCAAAACCCTCACTAGAGGTACACAGTCAAGCACATTTTGTAGAGTTGTGTTAAAAAAGGAGACAAGGAGTATTTTAAAAGGGAGATGTTTCATTCATCAGGAGAAACAAACCAATTTTATTTGCTCCTATCACTAATAGCTTAAAGTTTCGGTCAGTGTCAATACAAAGGTTAATACTTGAAGTCCCACCTAGAAAGAGAAAGCTCCAGGCCTTCAGCACCCCCACAGTAAAGTTTATCCTCATGGAACCTTCTGGGTTCAGGTTTATGCCTGTTCACCCTTGTCCTTTCAGTGGTGCCCAGTGACCAGACTTTGGTCCCATCCTCTTGTCCCCCACTCTTTAGCTCTTGTTAAGCATTGAACAGATCCTCTCCCAGGCTGCTCTTCTCTAGGCTAAACAGCCCCAGGTCTCTCAGCATTTACTCCTCACAGAGATATTCCAGGCCCCTCAGCATCTTTGTAGCCTCCACTGGACTCTCTCCAGTGGTTCCCTGTCTCTCTTAAACTGGGGATCCCAGAATTAGACCCAGTACTCCAGATGTTGGCTCATGAGGGCAGAGCAGAGGAGGAGGAGAACCTCCCTCAACCTGCTGGTCACACTGTTAGCTGTACTTGACACTTTAGTCTGTTGTCCATTAAGTAGGTACTTCCTATTTCCACTATTTAGAGGGGAAAAGGCTTAAATTCACAATCTATAAATAAATTGGATAATAAACTTCAAGGCAGACTCAAAAATCATTGCACTGTATGCTTGGCACAATGCAAGCTGAATTAAGTAGGTTGTGAATAGGTGTTTCAGCTTCCTTTGATGCAGTTAGTTTTGGGCACATACTTTGTTTCAGAAGGGGAAGCAGTTTTGTATCTCTAGGTCAGAAAGATCTTAGTTCCCTAGAAAACTCTGGACATATCAACTGAAATGCCACCACCCATAAAAAGATACACAGAGATGTAGGAGTCATTAGTATTTTTTCATCTTAAGCAGAATAATGATCTTGGCTCTAAATATTTCCTGGGAATTAAACCCTAGAGTGGGGTTAACATTTGACCATGTTTTGAGCCATCTCTTTTTCCCATGATGACCATTAATTCCATGGAAATGTACTGCCCAACTTATTATTTGTTAATTAACATTAATAGCAACTGCATACTCTGCCTGTATCTCAGCTGGGGACACTGCCAAATTTGGGCCACAGTTTTGCATGGAAGCCTCCCACAGAAAAACAGCTACATGCATATGCATGTTTCAAAGATAAGAAATTGGATGATATCCCCATCCCAAAGCCACTGAAATCACTGGAAAAGCTCCAATTTGGCTTTGGATCAGATGTCTCATGTCTGCAAACACCCACAGTTCCACTTCATCTCATTAGAAACAGTATATTTTTCTTGTAAACTCTTAGGTTATGAAAAAGCATTTGACCTATGTCCTTTCTTTATCTACTGTGAGCTGTAAACTCATCTGAACCTGAGGAAAAACTTCTTGTGAGGGTGGTGGAGCCCTATAGCAGGCTACCCAAAGAGGTTGTGGAGTCTTTTCTCTGGTGAGATTCCAAATGCACCTGAACACTGTGATCCTGGGCAAGCTGCTGTGGGTAACCCGACCAGCATGGGTTTCTGTGGTGGAGTGTAACCCAGCAACTGCCAGGTCTTTCAAACTTCTGAAATAGCTAAGTCATGTGCTGAAGTTTTTTACAAGTCTGCTGTCTCTGCTCAGACTTCCTAGAAATTAATTCCCTTACTACATATTCTTAATCAAAAACCTTTATTCTAACATCAGTGAAAAACAAGAGTGACTTTACTTCTCTCTGACTCCTGTTGTATCTCTCCCAGTGTGATGAGTGACAGTAAGCCTGCTCAGCAGACTTGAAATTGAGAGTAAACATTGGTGGGCTTTGTACATTTTGTAATACTTACCATGGACCTGAAGGCTATAGAACAACTCAGCCGTGCCTGCTGTGTTGACAGCCACACACTTGTAGACACCAGCATCAGAGATCTGAGCACCTTCAATCTGCAGAACCTGCCCTCGGTTCAGGAGCGTGGCGCTGGTTGCAACACTCAGGGGACGGTTGTCTTTGTACCATGTGATAGCTGCAAAACAAAAGGAAAGGTGGAAGAGTTCCCAAAATACTCCCCTGCAAGTAATGGGACCAGAGCCTTCAAACTTGCCATCTAATGTTTCAAATACTAACAACATTAGCAAACCAATAATGAAAAACTCAGTCTGAGCCAGCAATGGTGGCTGGTAGCCCAGCAGGCAGCTGTGTCCGGGGCTGCATCCAAAGCAGTGAGAGCAGCAGGACAGGGAAGGGATTCTGCCCCTCCACTCTGCTAAGACCCCACCTGTAGTGATGTGTCCAGTTCTGGTGCTCCCAGCATAAAAAGGACACAGGACTGATGGGGTGGGTCCAGAGCCACAAAGATGATCAGAGGGCTGGAGCACCTCCTCTATAGTGACAGACTAAGAGTTAGGGCTGTTTAACCTGGAGAAGAGAAGGCTTTGGGGAGACCTTAAAGCAGCCTTCCAGTACCTGAAAGTGGCTATAAGAAAGCTGGGGAGTGACTTTTTACTTTGGTTTGTAGTGATAGGATGACAGGAAACGGACTGAAGCTTCAAGGAGGCAGATTTAGATTGAAGATTAGAATTAAATTCTTCAGATTGAGGGTGGTGAGACACTGCAACAGGTTGTCCAGGGAGGTCCTGGATGCCCTCTTCCTGGAGGTGTTCAAGGTCGGGTTGGATGAGGCCTTGGGCAACCTAATACAGTGGAAGGTGTCCCTGCCTATGGCAGGAACATTAGAACTAGATGATCTTTAAGGTCCCTTCCAACCCAAACCATTCTATGAATCTATTCTATGAATCACCATTAATAACAATTATATGTAACTAGAAAATGTGAAAATCCAATATCTGTACAAAATACTGACCACACCTAAGATTTCAATAGTAAACTTGACAATACCACCTGTGTGCACCATGAACTTGTGAAAAGACATTCTGATGGTTAAAAAAAATATCACACAAGGCACTCAGAGGACATTTACTCACACCAAGGTCAAGAGCAGCTGGTTAAAACTGCCAAAATATGATATATATTGGGGTTTTCACCTTTTACCCTGAAATATTGCTACATTAACCACCTGGGAGAGTTGACAGAATCAAAATGCAAGGAAGTGAACCAAAGTTCAACTGGCAAACTGAAAAAAATAGACATAAATCCCAGAAAACTGCTACTACCCCAAAAGTGAATTTAACATCAACAGAATTTGAAGAATTTTGCATCTCTGCCAAAACATGTCCCACTCCATCAGCAGAACATGGAACTAATGCTGAACTGGCATCACTTTACCACTCTGCCAGATGAGAGCAGAAATCTTGCAAGGAGCAGCTGAGGGTTTATAAGTCTGGAGAAAAGAAAGCTGAGATAAGACCTTCCTTGAAGGAAGGTTAGAGCCAAGTGGGACTTTGTTTATTCTCCCAAGTAACAAGAGACAAGAGGAAATAGCCTCAAGCTGCACCAAGGGAGGACATTGGGAGGGATTTCTTCTCCAGAAGGGTTGTTGAGCCCTGAAACAGGCTGCCCAAGGCAGGACTGGGCAGCCTGGAGGGACTTAAAAGACATGCAGATGTGGTGCTGAGGGACGTGGCTTAGTGGTAAGCTGGAAGTGCTGGATTAACAGTTGGACTCAATGATCTTAAAGGTCTTCTCCAACCAAAATAATTCTGTGATTCAATAAAACTACCACTTGTAGAATCATTTTCCAAAGCACACAAGTTTCCTCTGATAAACAGAAAACCAAGGACAGGACTGCACACAAGCTTCTTTCTTATTCAGTGTGCTATTGTAAAATCACCTTTCTTAATTAACATCATACCTTGACATTAGTAGGTAGCAGCACACCATAGATAGAAGATCTGAATTATCTGGTTTCATTGTCTAAATTATACAAGCTCCACTATGTAAAAATCATGTAGACGTGGCACTTCAGGACATGGTTTAATGGTCATGGTGGTATTAGGGTGGTGGTTGGACTTGATGAGCTTAGGGGTCTTTTCCAACCAAAATGATTCATGGAATTACAGAATCACAGTAACATTCAGGTTGGAAAAGACCCTCAGGATCACCAAATCCAACCAATATCCCTACTCTGCAAGGTTCACTCTAAACCATATCCCCAAGTACCACATCCAAACAACTTTTAAACACAGCCAGGGTTAGTGATTCCACCATCTCCTTGGGCAGTTCATTGCAATGCTTGACCACTCTTTCTGTGAAAAAAGTTTCCTAGTGTCCAGTCTAAACCTACCCACTCACAGCTTGAGTCCATTCCCTCTTGTTCTATCACTGTTTACATGTGAGAAGGGACCAGCAGCAACCTCTCCACACCGTCCTTTCAGGTAGCTGTAGGCAATGATGAGGTCTCCCCTCAACATCCTCTTTTTCAAACTAAACAGCCCCAGCTCCTTCAGAAGTTCTTCATAAGATTTATTCTCCAGGCCCTTCTATGATTCTGTGTTAATTGTTTGTGCTAAAATAACTGGCAATTTGCTGAGGAAAAGTATGCAAAAATGATACAAATTCCTTGTTTTCATGGCATTTCACATATACTCCAATAATTGCATATCTTGTTTTATGGAGGTATAAATTATTCTCGAGAATAACATTTTGCTGAGAATTGTTTAAAATAAGAGGGAGGTGAACCTGGATGTTCCCTTGAAAATGGGACACAGAAGAAGAAAAAATTGCTGTTCCAACTATGTTAGTAATACACTATTCCCTGATTTTTTGCTGTACAGTAATTAATAATAGATAACTACTGTCCTGTTACTACATTATTTTTATATGCCATCAGAAGAAAGTGGGAACAAACCCCACACATTAGAAAAAAAAAAAATAGTTTCATTCGCACACCTCAACAACAGGAACAACAACAAAAAAAAAAGACTAACTGAAAAAAAAAACAGCTAAAATCCCAAAATCCTACTGTTGAAAGAATTCCAGCAATGAAATAATTATAATCCAGACTACTCTTGATTTTTTTTTTTGTCATTTCAGACACAATTCAGAAGATCCAGCAACCTAAACAGGAGCCAAACTCCTTCAGCTCTCACTTGGCTAAGTAGCTATGATTTCTGTGGGAAACTTGCTGGGGGAAAAAAAAATAAATCTAATTCCACAAAACAAGAGGAAAATAAAAGACAAACAGATACAGACAGCAGAGCTGTCAAATCTTGGGAGTACAAGGAAAGCCCACAAGTTCATAAGTGTCATTTATCATTGGGGCAAACCACAGACAGCACTGTACACACACAGAGAGAGAAAACCTACTCATTTTCACAGCAAAAGACCCAGACCAAACAGCCTTCTATTCAATTTCAGTAGACTCTAGAAAAGGTCCCAGACATGGCCACATTTGACAGGCACTCTCAGAACACAGAGTATTGCTTTAGGTCTGCCCTACACTATGAAATATTCATCTGACAGATGAAAAAGGTGGAGTGTTTATAGCTGATTTCTGAAGAACCCAGCACAAGGATGTGGAACTGTTACAGCAAGCCCAGAGGAGATGGTCGTGAGATAGTCAGAGAGCTGAAGCACCTCTGCTGTGAGGACAGGATGACAGAGTTGGGGTTGTTCAGCCTGGAGAAGACAAGACTTCAAGGAGATCCCAGAGTAGCCTTCCAGTATTTGGAGGAGTCTACATGAGAGCTGGAAAGGGACATTTACAAAGGCATGGAGTGACAGGACCAGGGGTGGTGGCTTCAAATTGGAAGAAAAGCTCCATTTTGATTAGATGCTAGGGAGAAATTCTGCCCCATGAGGGTGGTGAGGCACTGGAACAGGTTCCCCATAGAAGCCATGGAGGCTCCAAGCCTGGAAGTGTTGAAAACCAGCCTGGATGGGTCCTTGAGCAAACTGCTCCAGTAGGAAGTGTTCCTATGGCAAGAAGGTTGGAACTAGATGGTCGCTTTAAGGTCCCTTCCAACCCAAACCATTTTGTGATTCTATGACTTAGCTGAAGTCTAACAGTACTCTTGTCATACAGTGCCACTGTATGTACAGGAGACTTGATTATCCTTGTGGATTTCATCTGTTTAATTAAAAATTGTGAGGATTAATGAATACTTAAATACCTACACCACAGTAGTTCATACATTGACATTGCCATTATAGACAGCAATCAACAGTTTGTAGCCAGTTTAAAAAAACACCAGTTGAACTTCACCTTCAGAATATCCACTACTTTCAAAAGACAGATAAAAGTGAAAACCTTTGATCAAATCTGCTTCTTGCTCTCAAAGGGGCACGAACATACCTGGCGGAGGGTTCCCAGATACTCTGCATTCAAGATGAATTGGACTGTTCACCACTACTGTTTCATTTAGCATTTTTCCTGCATCTTCCAGACTGGGTGGTTCTGGAAAAAGACAAAGGCATCAGGTTTTCATTAATTCAGCCACCCAGTTAGAACATCCACTCACGAAGTCATCAGCCTTCTGAGAAACTCTGGGCAATGAATTATTGCACAAGATTCAGCTAACCACTGAGTGATCAAGGAATTTCTCAAGGAAGTGTGTCCTTGAAACAGGAATACTCAGTAATTACATGACCCCTCTACTCTGCCCTAGTGAGGACACATCAAGAGCACCGTGTCTGGTTCTGGGCTCCCCACTTCAAGAGACAAGGAAGTACTGGAGAAGGTCCACAGAATCACAGAAACATTCCAGCAGAGGTTTCAAAGATGCTAAGGGGTCTGGAGCATTTCTGTGAAGAGGAAATTCTAATAGCCCTGGGGTTGTTTAGCTTGCTGAAGAACAGCCTGGGAGAGGATGTGATCAATGCTCAGTAAGAGCTAAAGGGTGGGGGGCAAGAGGATGGGGCCAGACTCTTTACAGTGGTGCTCAGTGACAGGACAAGGGCCAACAGGTACAAACTGGAACCCAGAAGGTTCCATCTGAACAGGAAGAAAAGGTTCTTTGGTGTGAGGGTGCCCTGAAGTTGGCTGCCCAGAGAGGTTGTGGAGTCTTCTTCTCTGGAGAGATTCCAAAGCTGCCTGGACATTGTGATCCTGGGCAAGCTGCTGTGGGTGATCCTGCATTAGCAGGGGGGTTGGACTGGATATACCCAGAGGTTACTTCCTATCCCTACCATTCTGAGATCCCATGAGAAGTCATTATCATGTCCTTTATGCCCTCAACCTAGGCAGTCAGTGGTACAGCACAGAACAGTAATTCCTGTAATGGGATAAGTTCCTCTCATATGAAGTGGTAACATTAAACTGAACATCGTACTTGGCTTTAACAAATCAAGACTACACCTTGCTGAAGTTCAGAAATTTGCAACGTGACAGAAGCACCAGATAATGACACCAAGTATGGAGGAAAAGAAATATTTCTGAGCATGAGACTGGCACTGAAATTAACTTTCATGCAAGTGTCACACTATAAGACAAGTGTGGTTTCTCCTCCCAAGCCTCATCCATGGAGATACTACAATATGTTTCTTAGTTTCAGTTTAATATTCTCCAGTTACAGACTTGGTTTAACAATAAAAGTCAACACCACCATACTCATCAACATTTTTTTGCCACAGTCCATTCCTGCACCTCCTGTATTCTCTGAGGCCTGGGTCACATCAGGAATTCACGATATTTTGTGGTCATCTCTTAGGCAAATATATGTAAATCATGGTGACAGCATTTATGAAATTCACATGGCAAAACACCAGCTTCTCAAATTTCCCTGATTGTTTTAATACTGCTTTTAGCTGCAAAATTAAATTCCTTTTAAGCAGGTTGGAAAAAAACCCAACTCAGTATGCTTTTTTTCCTCAGAAAAGCCATTCTTGCAAAATTTCCCCATTGCAAGGTCACTGTTACCCCAGGAGACTTGATTAAATTAATAATGCTAATAGCGGTACACCATCTCTGGATTCAGAAACAGAGTACCCTTCTCTAGTATTGTTCCTATGTTTCATAGAATGACAGGTTAGTAGCAATTAATCTGGCTTCCTGGAATATCTCTGAAGAGAAGGGTCAGCTGGAAGGACTTTCTTTTCTGTGCCACTTGGTGCCACACTTGAAAGGGTAAATCTCAAGGCACACAGCTTTTGCCCTGCCTTCTTACTAATGGAGTGGGTCAAAGAAAGAAAACTGAAAGATGGATGCACAGCGGCAACAAAAATGCCAGACTGCTTAAAAGGGAAAGAAATCCAGAATAAAAAAGCAGCCTTACACCAGCCACATTTAGTGTCAAACTAGAGGCAGAAACATTACCATGCACATGAAGTCGAATGTGCTGTTGGGCTTCTCCTGCAGCATTTGTTGCCACACAAGTGTATTGGCCAGCATCTTCCAGCAGGGCCTTGCCAACTTTCAGAGTACGACCTGAAGACTCCAGCTGTACCGAAACAGAGAGCAGGGAATCACTTTACGCAGCGATCTCGGGCAGTGACTGAAGTGCAGTGGCAGAGCTGACCTTAGCGCTGAGCACAGTCAGTCTCATCTTTTATCTAACCTGGGGCTAATACTCATGCAAGAGCTGTCTTGGTAGTTCAGAGCCTTCAGTGTTCCTGGGACATCAGGATTATTAGCTGTAAGGAGACCTAGATGACAGAGGGGCAGGCAAGCAAAGTGAAGGGGAAGCTGCAGGCAGAGAGCTGCAGCTGGCAAGATGTCACAAACTGCTCCAGCCTAGAGTAAATCAAAGCCATTTTAACAGCTTAATCTTCTGGGGCATGCAACTACTGGAAAGGGATGTTGTTTGGAACAACCTTATCATGAGAAGGGACAGAGAGGTGCTGCAATGGCAGTGATGAATAGAAAAACACATCTAACCCCACCTCACAGTGGCAAGTGGTTAGAGCCACCCCGTAACCAGTAGAGAACAATACCTTGAATGTAAAAGTACAATAGAAAGAGCCAGAAGCTGAAGCTAGTCTGACAGGGAAGTGCCTAATGGGATTCAGTCACTAAACACCGCTCTTCAGCCAGATACTGTCCTACTCAAGTACAAAGCCCGTTGCTCTCCGGGATGGATTATTAGCATCATCATATAGCAACATGAGAGGAAGCAAAAGGAAAAGAAGCACTAAGAAGTGTAATTTATTGCAGCTACCTTTCACAGTTTGGATCCCATAAAGGAGTAGGCTTACCCCTACATTTCCTCTGGCTGTGTTTACTGGTTGACCATCTTTTAACCAAGTTATGGAGGGGCTGGGAATGCCATTGGCGATGCACTGCATTGTCACAGAGTTGTATATCACCACAGCTCGCTCAGAAGTCCCAGCTGACTTGATGGTTGGAGGAACTACAAGAACCAGGAGAAACAACAATGAAATAGTATTTGCACATATGCATTTAAATATACAGAAGCAATATCCCACAGGTAAAAGCAGCTCTACTTCTGTTACATCTCCTCTTATCTCCCATTTTTCAACATATTAATACAAATATTTATAAAAGGTTTGAGCACCTTCTTGCTAGCAGTCTGCTGCTTCCCCCCTTCCCGAGTAACCTACCATGCACTATAACATCAAATCCCTTTTCGCGTTCTCCTGCCTTATTTGCAGCCACACATTTATAGTGGCCAGCATCTGACACTTGAGTTCGAGAAATGAGAAGCTTTTGTCCATCTAATGAGATCGTATGTCCAGCTCCCTCTTCAACTGGTTGGCCATCTTTGAACCATCTACCAAAAAGAAAGAACAATCTCAAAATTCTAGGAAAGTAAGGTCAACAAATACACACAATTTTACTAAAGAGAGTGTTTCAGTCATGCTATTTGCATCTCTGGGAATGTTTGGAGATGCCAGGTAGTGTTCTGCTTTTCTAAGTGCCACATCAAAACAGTTTGTCAGGAGAAAGAAGTATAAGTGAATAGGCACCAAGGAAGAAGTCAGAGAAGTCATAGCTGGGAAGCAGCACCAGAGGCAAACAGAAATCTTTACAGTCACCGGTGGCAGGAAAAAGTGCATGATTGCATTAGCAAGGGAATGAGAGTTTTGGTAGCTCTTGTTACCTATCCCAGTTTCCAGAATATATTGTGACAGCATACCAAACCACACTAAAATCAAATCCTGATCCTGCCACCTGTGTGCCTGATGCACAATCCAGCCAGGAGTTTCTCCATCAGACATTAACCACCACTAAATCCCATGGTCAGTTCCTACAGACTGCCTCCAAGTTCACCTAGTTAACCAGTAGATTGTTATTTTTTTTTTCCTACTGTCATACCAATCCCCCTACCTGATAGTTGGTGAGGGTGTCCCTGTTGCTAAACAATCCAACTCCAAAGGGCTATGGAGAATCACAATGGAGTCCGAGAGCTCATCCCCACCTTCCACAAATGGTGGGACTGTGAGAGAGAAGAATCCATCAGCACAATATTTAAGCATTCAGAAATAATCACAGAGGCCTATCTCAAATAGTCATGTTAAAACCCAAAGAATCTGGACATTTATCTGATTTTGGGAAAACACTGATTTTCTGTGCACTGTTCCTTCTGAAGAGAAACACCTATCCAGTGATATTTTGTGGCTGGGGCATAAGCACCACAATACAGCTCCCCAAGCCTTTAAAGCTCTTAAGTAAACTGCGAGGAGAACGTGATTAACATGTGCAGTTCTTTGACATAGGGACATTCAGAAGGGACTGCTAAGATGCAGACCAAGATAACAGTTTCAATGGGAAAAGAAGAAAAAGAAAAAAATAAATTGAATCTTCCTTATGAAAGGTTCCAAACCTGAACAACACAGCTCACACTCAGAGAAAGATGTTTCCTCATCAGAGGAAACTACTCTGTGATATTTTTAATGGATACCTTTCATATCCATCATTTTCTTCTACAAAGGCAAGTAAGAATAAATTTTAAAGGTTACTGAGAATAATATCTACCTACCAAGCACATGAAACCTCTTCAAGAACTAACCTAAAAGCATGAGTCTTCCAACTGTCCTGTAAGTCTGGACAGTATTAACTAGATATGTAGCTTGATCAACTGATCTTTCATGTCATGATCCTGACAGCAATAAAAATGTGCTTTATTAGAGTTATGCAAATCTGATAAACCAGGAGTTCTGTTAGCCACACACCTAAGATTTCCACTTCATATTTGATTTCTTGTTCTCCAGCAATGCTTGTGGCCACACATAAATAATGGCCTCGGTCAGCCTCAACAGCGTTCAGAATCTCCAGCTTCCTGCCCCCAGCTACCACGCGGAGGTTGGCACTAGCTTTCACAGGTACACCATCTTTTAACCACGTAAGGAGGGGTGGAGGGTTGCCAGCAGCTTTGCACTCCAATGTCAGTGAATTGCCAGCAGTCACCTGCCTGTTTTGGGCTGTGGCAGCATTGCCCTCAATTACTGGAGGAACTGCAGAAAGGAAAAATATTGCAAGTGATTAATTCTGAAGCCAGAAAATGTATTAAGAGCAAATGGGTTAGTTCCTCCCCACCTACTTTGGCTCTGTGCTCCATTATGCCACACACAATTTCATGTGAGAATTTGCTGCTGAGGCAAGCCAAGACAAAGGCCAGACAAGTCAATTGATGCAGCTGAGTATTGAACACTGTACAAAACAGAGGACCCACAGGGCTTTGAGATGCAAGGATTAAATCATAAAGACCTTAATGATCTTTAAGTCCAACCATAACCAAACTATCGTGACCACTAAACTATATCTTAAAGTACCACATCTACAACTTCTTGAACACCTCCAGGGATGGTGACTCTGTCACCTCCCTGGGCAGCCTGTTCCAATGTCTGACCATTCTCTCAATGAAGGTCTTCCTGATATCCAAGCTAAACCACCCCTGCACAACTTAGGCCCATTTCCTCTCATGCTATCACCAGTTACTTGGGAGAAGAGACCAACACCGGCCTCACTCCAACCTCCTTTCACAGAGTTGTAGACAGCAGTAAGATATTCCCTCAGCCTTCTCTTCTCCAAACTAAACAATCCCAGTTTGCTCAGCCACTCCCTGTACAGCCTGCCCCCCAAACACCTCACCAGCCTTGTTGCTCTATGAAGATCTTGAACAGTACTCTAAAGATCCCACCCAGAGTGGTTATTTCAGGTAGGTGTTGTTTGGCTTACACTTTGAGAAAGAGAAAGTCTACAGGGAAAAGAAATAGTTCTGTTATTTCCCTAAAGACTTTGCCTGTGAAGTCAAGAGCTTTCCAAGACTCAAAAAGCACAAAGTGTAAAGCTCCTTCTACACAGTTCTACTACCACAGGTCAGTTTTTAAATGCACTGCTGTGTATCCTTGACAGGCCTGCAAGGCTGCTGACCTTACAAAGTCAGAGAAGCTTTCCTGAAACACGGCAAGCAACCAAGTCAAATAAACCCTCACTTACCATAGACATCCACATCATACATCTTCTCCGCAGCTCCAGCAGCGCTGGTGGCACGGCAAGTGTACTTGGCAGAATCAGCTACTTGGGCCCGGGGTATCTGCAGGAACTGCCCTCTGTCCACATACAGAGCTTGGGGGCTGGAAACAACCAGGTGTCCATCTTTGTACCATGTAATGGTGGGAACAGGGATTCCTTTGGTTTCACATTCCAAATTTATCAGGTTGTTGAGAAGTGCTGATACCTCTGTCGTGGTATTTCCTCCTCTAATACTAGGAGGCACTATTCCGAAAGACAAAACAATGTTACAGCCATAGCGTACAAGTCTCTGCAGATTTAAACGGTTAAATGTTAAGGTGGGGCAAGAAGAAAAGATTTTGGGTTAATCAGACTTACAGCCTTGGTGGATTTGGGTTATTTGCCCAGCAGTTTATACACTGCCTGTACAACACTCTGGGGTACAGAGGTCAAAGTACCTGAAAGGTTTCTATGAGAAAGCAACTGAAAGGTTTCTGCAAGAAAGCTGGGAAGGGACTTTTTACAAGGGCTTGTAGTGATAGGATGAGAGGGAATGGATTGAAGCTTGAAGAGGGCAGATATAGACTGGAGATCAGGAAGAAATCCTTTGCAGTGAGGGTGGTGAGACATTGAACAGGTTGCCCAGGGAGGTTGTGGATGCTGCCTCCTTGGAGGTGTTCAAGGCCAGGTTGGATGAGACCCTGGTCTAGTGGAAGGTGTCCCTGCCCATGGCAGAAGAGTTGGAATTGGATGATCTTTAACGGTCCTTCCAAACCAAGCCATTCTATGAATCTATGAAAGCATGAAGAGAACGCAACATAGCCATTTAATTGCCACAGCAAAGGATGCTGAAAAGCATTGCTGCTTCACTAGAGGAATCTGGAAACATTTTACCTTCCAGGCTTCAACCTGTGCCATGTTAGTTGGGCATCCAGGCATCACTCCAGAGCATATGGACATGGCTCTACCTCTTTCCTACCTCTGCCCTCTACACCTTAGGACGTGCATTCTCCCAAAAATCAAACAGCAACCTGCTATATAAAATGCCAAAGGCATCTAGGAGTCTCTATGACTGTAGTAGGAACTGCTCAGGACTCAAAACTTCTGAAGATGAAATCACTTACATGGAGACTAAATATGAGCTTAATAGTCTAGCTTCATTCTCCTATTTTTGAAACTTTTGGCCCATGGTCATTTCCCTTGCTCACTAGGCAGCAGTACTGGGATTTTTCTTGCAAACGAGCCTTTGTGTAAATCAGCCAATATAAAGAGTTTATAAATCTCTGTAGAAGTAATAAAAACACAGTGCAATTGGCAACAACTAAATTTATGACAGTTGAAAGTACCTAACACATCTGGCAGACACATTAACTCCTCTGCTGCCAAACATGCTCAATACACCCCAGACTTCCATGGGCTTCCACAGTGGTCATTTAAAATGTCACTGCAGAAATGTGAAGCAAAGTGGCAGTGTGTAGATCTACACCTATGAGATGCATCTTGCAGATTATCAAAATCACAATAAAATGTTTCCCTATTTCGATAATTTGTGTGCAAAACCACCCCAAACCTATAAAACTTGCTGAAACACACTCCAAAGTTGAATGCACTTCTCTATTGGCAAACACTGTCATTCGCTAAGATGGGGAATAGTTTTAATAAGGTGTTCTGGGAAAATATCAAAGGTAAAAGTAGGGCTAAACAAATAAAACACAGTAAGACCTAACAAGGATTATCATCTTACTTCCTGACTTACTCCATTTGTCCAGCCAGGATCAATGAGAAATTGAAAAGTCCATATATTCCATTCTACTTATACAAAGTCACTTCTCTCTTCTGGAGAGCCTTGTCTACTCAACTGTGAGGATTTCATTTGAGGGTGTGTTTTGGTTTTTTTTAATTGATCTCACACCAGCCACAGTCGTCTGCGAGTCCTCATGGTATTTTCTTTGGCCCCAACAGAAAAAGACTTCACCATGACTGATGCACAGGCTTATTTCTGTGCACGTGGTTGCTCCATGCTCCAGAAACATCCCAGGTGAGGGAAATATATAAATTCACAGATATTAGAAGACACTCCCAGAAGCAAATTTATAGCAAATGAGGACTTATCAGATCAAAAGCTCACAGAATCAGATTCTGCTTGCTCCAGGCACAAGAGTGTTACACCACCTTGAGATTTCTGCTCTTGTTTCCCCCAAATATCCGCTAGCTCTGTGCTCACTCTGTTTTCAGGTCTGACTGAGCTTTCACACATCTCCCAAGCTGAAAAGGTCTTCCTCCTGCCTGCTTTGAAGTTTTCCCTTGGAACCTCCTACTTTCATGAATTGTCCTCCTCTTTTTCTCCCACATGATGATCTCTTAATTTCATTAAAAACTTATCTACATCCATTAGCGGAACCGTCCATCCTCTCAGCCAAGACTCTGTTGCTTGTAAAACCACAAAAAATGTACTCTGCTATAAACTTCACCAAAATAAGAATAAGGTTATTCTTATCTCAAGCTAGTTCTTATCTTACTATAAATAACCTGAGTTTACAGCAATTTAATCAAGGCAACATACCACACTACCTGAAGATCACCTGGAACACTCTTTTTCTAAGAATATTTGGGTCTGATTCTTACTGGGTTTGCATTTTGCTTTGTACTTTTGCACTAATTGATTTTTTCCTGGCTACATTTACTCCTAGCACCAGGTTAAAGAAAAGGTGGCCATGAGTATATTAAAAGAAATACTCTAATTACTTTTCTTCTTCCTAAGACAATCAAAATAATGAAGCCAATGTGATAATAACCGAATTCAGTTTAACTAATAGCAAAATTCCAGGAGGCCCTTCAAGATGTTTCAGAAATCAGAAACTAATTTATAAATAACCACATAAAAGCCACTTAAAGGCTAAGCTTGAAAAGTCTACACTCATACTTAAATTGATAGATACAAGCACTCAAAAAGATCACTTTGAACAGATTAATAGATTCATATAATGGTTTGGGTTGAAAGGGATCTAAAGATCGTCTAGTTCCAACCCCCCTGTCATGGGGGACAGCTTCCACTAGACCAACTTGCTCAAGGTCTCATCTAACCTGGCCTTAAACACCTCCCTGGGTCTCACCACCCTCACTGTAAAGAATTTCTTCCTAATCTCCAGTCTAAACCTGCCCTCCTCAAGCTTCAATGCATTCCCTCTTGTTCTACCACTACAAGCTCTTTTTAAAAGTCCCCTCCTGGCAATCTCTAATTTATATTTGTCTGAGTATCTCCAGAAGAGAACTCTTATGAGTAGAATTAAAGGATCCTCTACAATCATGCATGCTTTAAACTTACCGTGGATGATCAACTTAATTTCCTTGACTTGTTTCCCAGCCGCATTGGTGACGCTGCACTGATAACGCCCTTTGTCAACCCTTCGAGCACTCTTCATGTGTAGAACTTGATCTCTGTCCAGAAGCTCAACATTGGGATCACCCAAAAACAAGGGCCTGGAACAAAGATTGTTTTACTTCACAGAACTTTCATAGACTCAAGGAATCATAGAACGTTCTGGGCTGGAAGTGACCTCTCAACATTGATTTCAGCTGACAGTGATGAAAAGGAGTCCACTGGATGGAAGTTATTGTACCATTGAAGAGTACATTTTAGCACTAGATCGACAGCATTAACCCAAAAAAACACCACACAGTGACAAAAATATAATTAATTTTATTTTTCAGTTTTTAGAAGAAACCAAAGCACAGAAGTACTGTATTTAAGGCATCCAGGATCAGAGACAGTGTCCTGCTGCTGATCTCAGTTCCCTTCCTAACTATTTAGGTCATGACAATCCTTTGCTGATAACAGGAAGTCAGTTATTAGATGAAGGGTCACCATATCACTAGCAAAAGTAAGAAATTGTTACATCAGAATATCTATGGGTACTAACTACTGTCTATACTAAAGCACACTGTTAAACATCAACACAATTCAAAACCATTTACGGCCCATTTTGGTTTTTGGTTACTATTTAAGCTGCCAAGAACTCTTCTCTAGGTTTGCTTTCCTGGGGGATGGGATTAAGAACTGGAACATGCAGGATGCAAATGTTTTAAACTGTTTAATGTATATATGCAGAACTCCATTAGGCATTAGCTAGAAAAATGCTTGACCAATGAAAAAACCATGTCAGCAAAACAACTGTGTTTTAACTAATGATATGTTTAAACCACTCCAGACAGAATAATCTCAAAGAAATGGTTGTGTTCATCTTGGTTCAATTATTATCTGGCTTTGAATATCATTGAACTGCTCTGCAGGTGTCAGTGTCACAAAATAAAGCAGGATGCTAACTTTTGAGTGAAGAATCTACCACCTCACACTCCCACAAATTATATCCAATTTCATAAGTTAACATTTAATAGTTAAAAGCAGAGCTTGGTAGTATAATGCACCTTGTCTGTTCTGAGGGACCAATAACGTAGAGCAAACCACAAAAGTTACAATACACTTACTTGCCATCTTTGAACCAGTGTATGTCAGGAAAGGGGAAGCCTTTGGCTCTACATTCCAGACTGACGTCCTGGTTGAGGATGACTGTGATTTCACTGGGGGTCTCAGCACCTATTATATTTGGTGGGACTTCAAAAAGACAAACATTACAGGACAAACTGTTTTTTAAGCAGAGGAGATATGCTATGAAAGTGGAGGAAATGCTGTAGTGGAGCATACAGTTCCCTTGAAACAACTTCAGTTCATACTGCAAAGTGACTCCTGTTAGATCACATAATCTCTACCATCACAAACACTTCCACAGTTATGCTGATGAACTCTGCATACACAACTCCTTATGTTACACAGCAGTACATTCAAAACACAAAACAAAGGATCAAAGATCAAAAGCCAGTCATGAAGATCATTTTGTCTCTGTTACTACTCAAAATGGTAAATTTTGAGTATTCAAAAGCCACTGTAATGAGTGCCTTCGCAGCCACTGTTTAATGGGCAGTGAGGAAATTCTATTTGTAATGAGTTAAATTTTATTTCCTTTTTGAATTATCAATTGCTTTTCAGATCATGAACTTAAAAAAATTCAGACTACAACAAAAGGTTGTCCATGTCCTTTGCTGACAAAGGACATGGACAAGGCTGAGGTGCTCAATGACTTCTTTGCCTCAGTCTTTAACAGCAAGGGCTCCAACCACAATGTCCAAGTTGCAGAGGGTAAAAGTGAGGACTGGGAGCAGGCAAATCTGCCTACTATAGTAGAAGATCACGTTTATGAGCTCCTAAGGAACCTAAATGTGCACAAGTCCATGGGGCCTGATGAGATCCACCCACGGGTCCTGAGGGAACTGGCAGATGAAGTTGCCAAACCACTGTCCATCATATTTGAAAAGTCATGGCAGACTGGTGAAGTTCCTGCTGACTGGAGGAGGGCAAACATAACACCCATCTTCAAGAAGGGTAAAAAGAATGACCCTGGAAACTACAGACCAGTCAGCCTCACCTCTGTGCCTGGCAAGAT
>VWZE01003727.1:145785-169410 GCA_013396675.1 Eubucco bourcierii
GTAGCCTTCCAGTATCTGAAGGGGGCCTACAGGAAGGCTGGGGAAGGATTATTTACAAGGTCCTGCAATGACAGGACAAGGGGCAATGGGCTTAAACTGGCAGAGGGGAGATTTAGACTAGATGTTAGGAGGAAGTTCTTTACAGTAAGGGTGGTGAGGCACTGGAATGGGTTGCCCAGGGAGGTTGTGGATGCTCCCTCCCTGGATGTGTTCAAGGCCAGATTGGATGAGGCCTTGAGTAACCTGTACTAGTGGGAGGTGTCCCTGCCTATGGCAGGGGGTTGGAACTAGATGATCCTTGAGGTCCCTTCCAACCTTACCATTCTATGATTCTATGATTCTAAAACCAGCCCAGGGAACTAACCTAGTATGTCGAGGTTGAACAGCTTCTCAGAACTTCCTGCTATATTTATGGCTTTGCACAAATATTGCCCAGCATCATCAACAGCAGCTTTAAGGAGCTTCAGCATCTTCCCATTGTGCAAAATCTGAAGCGTGGTGCTTTCCACAACCTTAAAAGAATCCAAGACATTAGTCTTATGTGATCCAAGTAACAGCAGCCAACTATCACAGCTGGATTTTTATAAGAAAATGGTAATTTTAGTCTGAGGATAATCTGTTTCCCCTTTCAGTTAGAACACTAATCTCCTCCACTTCTGCAATCTATTCAATGTGGCTTGTAACCCAAAATGCAACAGAGTGGGAAAACCAAAGACATTCTTTGTCCATCAGTAATGCTCTGTCACAGAGGTGCATAAAGGGGGTCTCTCATTTTAAACTATCACTTCTCAACTTCAAGCAGAAGCACAGGACTTGAGGATAATCCTGAGGAATTCAGATGAACTCCAAGAGTTCTTATTTCTCCATCTACAGAATAAAGAAAATAACATTACTGGTCCCCTCTGCAAGGACTCTGGCATCCAGAAAAGCAAGAGATTGCTAAGGGTAATTCCTAAGGGAATCTTGAAAGTAAGAGTATACTTTTGACTTACTGACCAACTGAACTAACAGATTATCCATACTTAGCCTCCTTTCTGTGCAGATGTTCTCCATGTGCATACAGGCAAGTACATGCATTTACTTTAGATAAGCTCTCACAGCAGCCTCTCCAAGCCAACACAAAACTGGTTGCTGATGGCTACATTACTTCACTGAGGTTAGTCATGCATACCTGGATATCTTCTTTATACCAGGAGATGATTGGGGAGGGGCTACCAGATACTTCACAGAAGAGACTTACAGCATGATGAACAACTACTGATGTGTTTGTCACCTTTTCTTGATCTCTGATTTCAGGAGGAACTATGAGAAAGTTCAAAGTCATGTATTAAGCCTCCTATTCCAGTGATTTCACCCTTCACCCTTCCCTCCAAGTTAAGGACAATTGCAATTTAAAATCCTCAAATCCTTTTCGTTCCCTCTCCAATGCTTCCATCTGCCTTTTGGATCTGGATGTATATCCCTGTGCCCTTTCTTTATCAAGAAAACATGTTCTCTTGCCCAATATGAGTGAGACATTTGGAACAGGTTGCCCACAGAAGTTGTGGACAGTGTTTAAGACCAGGTTGGATGAGGTTTTAAGCAACCTGGTCTAGTGGGAGGTGTCCCTGCCCACACCAGGGTGGTTGGACCTAGATGTTCTTTGAAGTCCCTTCCAACTCAATCCATTGTTTGATTCTCTGATAGTGTCAGACTCCCGGGGAAATACACTGAAACACACCTATGTGTTTGCATGCATTTCCACATAACCACCATCACCAAACACAATCACCATCAACATTTTAAGAGAATAATCTTAACATTTAACTTTATTTAATCTTAAATTTAATCTTAATGTCCCATATTATTTGTTAAGCATATAAAGGAAGCAGTTTCCAGAAAGTCACCCCCAAGACCATCTGCTATCACTTGTCCCACTGTAAGTGCAAAGAGATGGGCCTTATGTGGTGAATTAGAAAGTTCAGACTCCACTGATGAGCCCTGCTGGCACAAGAAAGATTCTTGCTTTTCTCAAAATGAAGATAAAATTCTGTTCATGCATCAGAACTAACACGGCAAGTGAACAGGGCTGGAGTAAAAGCACTCTGGAAGAAGCAAGACACCAAAACTTCTCTCAAGGCCATCTGTAGACTTCACATATTCCAGTTAGGATTCTCAAAGAAGCGTGTCAGGAATAAGAATTTTCCTATTCTGTGTTCATTTGGATAAATAACTTTCCTCACATTTATATTCAAAAAGTAGATCTATCCCTCTGTCTTTAATTGCTACAGCATAGAATTCTGGTATTTGCAGTGGAGTTTTCAAGTATGACTCCAACCATGTACAAATAAGATGCACCCAGCTCTTTTAGCAAAATGAGATGGTTTGTGCATAGAGAACAACAGAAAAAAATACAGAGAGTATGTAATAACAATAGAAATGCAAGTACTCATGGTGACATGTTGTTACTTAGCTGCACACAGGGAGATTTGAGGCATGCAACCTGCAGCTATACAAGACAAGCTGTTTTTCATAACCAGTTTGTTAAATAAATAAATCGTATTTATTACTTACCATTAACTTTAAGGTTGTATTTTCTTTCTGTGCTTCCAGCTTCATTGGTTGCCACACAGACATACTCTCCTTTATCAGAAGGTGCAACAGAAGCTATGACCAACAGCATCCCACCCTCCAGAATGGAAATCCCAGGTTCACTGCCTGTCAGCTCTCTTCCATTCCGGAGCCATTTGATGACAGGTTTTGGAGTACCTGACAAGAGAAAGGTGAACCTTGAACAAGTCGTTCACTCAGCTCAGAATAAGAAAGAGTCAAACAAAGCCTGTTGATTGTTGGAAGTCTTCTCCCTAGTATCAAGTAATAGGACAAGAAGAAATGGCCTTAGGTTGAAACAGGGGAAACTTAGGCTGGATATTAAAAGAAACTTCTTCACTGAAAGGGTTCTCAATCACTAGAATATGTTCCCCAAGGAGGTAGTAGAGTCATCATCCCTGGAGGTGTTCAAAAACCATGCAGACATGGCAGTTAAGGAGATGGTTCAATGGTCATGGTTGGATTCAATGATCTTGAGGCCTTTTCTGGTTGAAACAATTCAGTGATTCTTACTGGCAAGGACAATGCATAGGAGGCCATGAGCTTTCAAACTGAGAGGAAACTCCAACTGTATCATTTTAACATTAACAATTTTAGTCCTAAACATTATAATATTCCTGCTGGCTAGCAATGACTTGTCACAGAACTTCCACACTCAGTGGTGATTTTTACTGATCAAATTTTTACTGATGGTTTGAACTTTTCTGCAAAAAGTATATATGCAAAATGCTGTGTGGGTTGCACATTTTTTACATTAACAAGGCACACTATCAATGGTCAACAAAACCATACTTTTGTCACTAAAACATACTGAAGGAAGTGCTGATCTGCTTGAGGGTCAGGAGTTCTAAAGAGGGACCTGGACAGGCTGAATTGATAGGCTGAAGCCAATAGGTGGAGGTTCAACAAGAACAAGTGCTGGGTCCTGTGCTTGGGTCACAACAACTCCATGCAGTACTCCAGGCTCAGAGAAGAGTGACTGGAAAGCTGTCCAGTGGAAAAGTACCTGGGGTTATTGTTGACAGCCAGCTGAAAATGAATCAGTGTGTGCCCAGGTGGCCAACAAGGCCAGAAGCGTCCTGGCCAGGAGGGCCGTGGTGATGATTGTCCTCTTCTACTTGGCACTGGTAAGGTCACACCTTGAGTACTGAGTTCAGTTTTGGGCCCTTCACTTCAAGAAGGACATTGAGGTGTTGAAATCTGTCCAGAGAAGGGCAACGAAGCTGGTGAAGGGTCTAAAGTACAAGTCACAGGAAGAGCAGCTGAGGGAACTGGGGTTGCTTAGCCTGGCAAAGAGGAGGTTCAGTGGACACTTTCTTGATTTCTGCAACTCCCTGAAAGGAGGCTGTAACAAGGTGGTGGTTGGTCTTTTCTCCCAGGTAACAAGTGATAGGATGAGATGAAACAACTTCAGCTTGTGCCAGGTGAGATTTAGGTTGGATACTAGAAAAAAAGTCTTCACTGAAAGAGTGGATAATCCCTGAAACAGGTTGCCCAGGGAAGTGTTGGAGTCACCAAACATGGAAGTGTTTAAAAACATGTAGATGTGTTGTGAGTGCCATAGTTTAGTGATAACCTGGTTGTGCTGGGTTAATGGTTTATCTTGGTGATCCTAGAGGTCTTTTCCAACCATAATAATTCTACAATTATTATGAGTGGTAATCTAAGAGTGGCAACAAGGACACTCACCTCTTGCTGGACATGGGAATGCGATGCGTTGATTCGTCACTCTTTCTTGAAAGGGACTGTTGTATGGAGGGTCCAGATCTTCAATAACAGGAGCCTCTGAAAGAAAAATTAGACCCTCAAAAAATCCTTGACCTCTGCACCCAAATACAACAATGCAGTCTAGCTATACACAACACTTCTAAGTCTCTTATGCAGACAAAGTCAGATTCAATATCCCTCTTTACACTGATGAGCAGTGAACAAACAGCCTGGATTTCAGTGGGAGCATGTAGGAAGTAAGAACTATAAAGAGGCTTTATCCAATTTGACTCCAATTGGTTCTCTCTAAAAGCCAATCTATTTGTTCTGAAGGCAAAGAGACCAGTTCTGCAAAGCCTGAAAAACACTATTGAAGTTAGTTTTTCTCATACAACATTGGCAGTGCTGGGTTAATGTTTGTATACTTGATAATCTTATCCTCAACATCAGTCCAGGCTGAGGGATGGTGAGATTGAGAGCACTTCTGCAGAAAAGAACTTGGGGATACTGCTGGATGAGAAGCTGGAGGTGAGCCAGCAATAGGCAATTTGAAGCCCAGAGGCAAATCACATTCTGGGCTGCATCAAAAGAAGTATGGTCAGTAGATGAAAAAAGGGGGTTTTGCCACTTTGCTCTGGTGAAACCCCATCAGCAGTGCTCTGTCCAGCTATGGAACTCCCAACACCAGAGAGACATGGACCTGCTGCAAAGGGTCCAGAGGAGAGCCACAAAATTCATCAGAGTGCTGGAGCACTTCTCCTATGAAAAGAGGTTTAAAGAATTGGGGTTGTTCAGCCTGGAGAAGAGGTGGTTTCAGGGAGACCTAACTTTTCATTGTCTGAAAGGGACCTACAGGAAGAACTTGTAGTTACAGGATGAGGGGCAATGGTTCGAAACTAGAACAGGACAGACTTAGGTTCGACATCAGGAGGAAGTTCTTTACAATGAGAGTAGTGAAATACTGGAACAGGTTGCCCAGGGATGTAGTTGAGGCCTCATCCCTGGAGACATCCACGACCAGGCTTGCTGTGGCCCTGGGCAGCCTGATCTAGTTGGAGGTGTTCCTGCTTGCTGCAGGGGGATTGGACAAGATAATCCTTGAGGGTCCCTTCCAACATGATGCAATACGAATCTTAGAGGTCTCTTCCAACCAAAAGCATTCTATGATTCTATTATATCAGTACTACTTCAATCCTTTGATCACACATCTCACTTTGATGGTGTGTGTAGAGTGAGACTCTACAAAGAACACTGTTTATAATTCAGTAATGTTGCTGGCAGTTCTTTGTTGTTTGTAACAAAACAGCACCTGTAATCCAAAAGGGATCAGAATGTTGCTTTTAGACTGTTACAAGGAAGAAATAATTCCTGTTTAGCTTAAGTCAGTCATGCTATATTGATATATGTCAGTCCATCTAGTGAGGAGTTACACTACTATTTAAAGTGGTCCTATCTGCTAACCCCATCACCATTTGAACAACATATAGAGTGAAGAACTCAATCCCAATTCAAGAAAAACTCCCAAAAGGCATGACACGAGGCTCTGTAGTTCAGAAGCTATCTCTGAAAATGTCAGACATCTGAACACACACACACACACACATGAATAATGGTGGAAAAAGAGGTTTTCCACATTGGAATCTGATTTTAATTACCTACTACAAAACCAAGTCATAAGTAGTTTGAAGACAGTTTTCCAAAGACTATTTGCTTATTCTTATTTTCCTTCACTAACATCAGAATGTGACACCTAAACCAGATTTGCGTTTGCATCAAGAGACAGTCCAGCCACAAGGATCATTGCCCTGCAAAACACAAACTAGGCAACACAAGCATCAAATCACACAAAGCCAGGGCAGGAGGCAAACAGAAATACCTTGAACTTGTAGCGTAATCTCTGCCATGTCACTGCCTGCTACATTACTAGCCACGCATTTGTAGATCCCAGCATCGGGAAGCTGGACATTGCTGATACCTAGAGCTCCATCCAGGCTGTGGGTGAACTGCCCACCATCTGTCGGCACAGTACTTCTGCCTTTGAACCAAGAGATTGTTGGGGAAGGGATCCCCTGGGCACGGCAATGTAGGTCGACTCTGTGGCCAGCCTGGACTTTCAAAACTCGGGGCCCACGCTGTATTTTTGGAGGAACTAAAGAAGAGAAGTTTAGTCCATAAGTATGTGAAGAAAATTATGTACAAGATAATTTCTGAAGGTAATTCTTCTCTGTTTTTGTCCTTTTAGAGAACATCCTGCCTCATCCACTGAGACCACATTCCTTCAGGTGGGTAAGGAAGCAGGCCTGCATGGCCTCTACACAGGATAGAGACATGATATCCCATTGCTCAACTTATCTGAAGAAGCTACATTTCAAATTCTACTTGGTGACCTCCATATCAGTAGTGTAACATTATTACACTGAGCACATCTGAAGAACACAAAACCATTCAAAAGCTTTTATGCTGAAGTTAGTTTTCCTTTCAACATTTTAATTTCCTTCCCTCAATCCCTGATCTTTGTATGCTTCCAAACACAAGTTCAGACAAAGAGATAAAACATGACTGGAAGAGATTTTGCTGGTCCTAAAGAATAATGTAAATCCAGAGCAGCTCTCTGCCAGAATGTTTTCCTCTCTAAGGATCACGGACAATGACAAGACTTGTAAGGAATGCCTGATAGAATAACAAGTGCCATTTTTCCAGACTCTGTGTTAATGTACAGTTACAGATAAACAAAGATGTGCAGTGATAGCAGCCTCCTCGAGCTCCAGACAGCAGCCTGCCAGAGCCACTGTACCTCGATTAGCACAGTCTGAAGGTTTCAGAGCTACTAGGGGTAGGAGTTCCAACATGGTAGGCTCACGGCATGTGATCCACTTGACAGACGTGCTAGCAAAGGGCACTGGCAGCCACACTTCCAAACTCTCCATGAGCATGAACCATAGGAGAACTATCTAAACATCTGCAGTATCAACCAGGTTTATATGGGCTGTGCTGGGCCACGGCTCCTGCACCCACTGTCCTGTGCCCTTAGTTCTGGCAGGAGATATGTATGCCACGGTGTTTCTATCTGACATAGGTGATGAGGGAGCACAGAGCTAGCAATATGTGACACTGTGTGAGCAGTTAAGAGACTGTGGTTGGGGTCCCAGTATGGGACAAGTAGCACAGAGACTAGGGTGTAACTATTGATGATCTATGGTAAAAAACAAAGGAAGGAGACATGGCCCCAAGCTTAAACATGAGCAACTAGACACTTTCTCTGAGCAGCAGAGGAAGGCAGGTACCAGCATAGGGGTGTGGTTTGAATAGAGAAAGGACAATAATGTGGGTTAAGGTGTTAGTTTCCAAAGGCAGGTGCAGCAGAATGCATATGTACAGAGCTGTGCACAGACAGAAGTAGCCTATCCACAGGTGTCATGGCTGCACACTTGGTTTCACCACCACCTGAGCAGGTGAGCCAGCAAACTTTGACACATGCTACCAAAAGAGTCTGGATATGCAATTCCCACAACTTGACACCTGTAAGACAGCTTTGCTGTTCTCAGTCACTTTCTGCAAATTTAACTGCTGGGAAGCCTCTCGCACAGAGAACATCCAAATGCATTATAACAAGTTTTCAGCTCTTAAAATCCTTCTGGCTACTTTCAGGAGTCAAGTGTCATATTGTCTTGTAATTCTTCCACAACTGTAAGAAACATTATACAGAAGGAGTGTGTGCATTTTTATGTATAAATATACTTATGTGTATACACAGTGTTTTCTTTCCACACAACAACAATTATTTGGATATGAGTACAGCATGATCTGAAATAATACAAGTCCATAGCATTTAATGTACAGAAGGAAAAAATGTTTGAAAAGTTCTGCATGATGTTGAAGTACACATGGAAACTTGCAGTTGATTATGTTTTAAGTTAAAACTTACCACGAACACTGAGCTTCACTGCCTGTGTCACATTCCCAGCAATGTTTGTGGCTACACAGATATACGTTCCACTGTCTGACACTTGTGTCTCACTGATCTTCATCGATCCTGAGGGGAGGAAAGTGTGTCTGGAAAAGTAAGAAGCAGGTATGCTGTAAAACACGTACGGAAAGGTGAATAACCTCTATTTACACATTTGATAATGGCTACATGTGCTAAATAACACCATCCTGCAGGCCACACTGAGCTGTGCTCACCTATCACTTATATTTACTCTAAGTCTTTACTGAGCCCCTACTGAGCCACTCAGAATACACATATTCAAATATCCAGACAGTTAAATAGCCAAACAGCTAAATTAGAAGATCCAAACTGCAAAATTTGGTTGTAGCTGCTTACAGGACATTTGAAAATCTGTCTTGTTTCTATAAATAAAAAAAAAAAAAAACCAACCAAACAAAAAAACAACAAAAAACCCCAAAAACCAAACAAACAAAAAACCCACACCAAAATCAACTAAACAAATCCGAACAACGAAATACCAAACCACCCCCAAAACCAAAAAGTAAGAGAAATTAAGTTCTTCAACTCAGGTCAGTAAGTCGGAAAGTAAAAGTTCTGCTCCTATTTCATCCTAGCAAAAGATGATGTTACACTGATTCAAAATAGAAGAGAAGATTCTAAAAAGCATTCTGTTTCAAAAGTGCCTGTTCTGGTGTTTACAGAAATTGTCATTATTCTTCAGGAAACAGTTCACTACATAGTGCTTGTTTTCACTGCATTTCTGTAGCACAGGCCTGTAGCATCATAAGACACATTGGCCAGCTAAGCCAAAATCCTCTTATGTAGAAGACAAAAGTGATAGAGACAGAGAAAATAAATGAGGAGGGAAGGAAAAAAATGACAGCTAAGAACTGACAAGAAGAATTTCAAGTCTAGCACTTGAGGCTATATACAGACTTTAAGAAAGTTGGTGGGAATTGGTGATACCTTCTGTCTCCTTTTTCTGGCCCTAATCTGGCCCCAGTATTAGCGTATGAGCATAAGTAGTGAATTTTTGGATTGCATTGGCCCAGAGAGATGGATGGAAAGGAAGTGAAGCACAGCTCCTCCAGGTCACCCAGATCTGTCTGATATTATGATTCCTCCTCAGCTACCCATATCTTTATAAACTTTGTGTTTTTCAGTAATCCCAAAAGATTGATTGCTGGGGCAACTCATCTGCCATTATTTTGCCCACTAATTATATTTGCTCTCTGATAGAAGTTCCTTCATTTCTGATATCACTCTTCTTTTGTTTATTGGTCACATTTCTAACATCATCTTTGGGTGGTCTCAATGTTGTTTGGACAAATTCTCTAGCTTTTACTGACATCTCTAAACATTTTTATGGAATGGGCTGAGCTGGACTTCTGTTACTCTGGACAACTTGGATCTCTCCACAACAGCCATGAGCAAGCAGGCTAATTCATCCATGTCTCCGGAGGTAAAATAAATAAGGACAAGTAAGGGACCAAGAATGTGGATTCATCAGTGTGTGCCACATGCTCATAGCACAAAGTAGAAAATACCACAGAGATCACTAACAACTCAACTCTGTGCACAAGCCTCCTTCCTCAGATATGCTGGCCCAGATGCTGAGGCTGCTACAGACTCACTGGTATGGCTGGCTCCAAGGAGCAGCTTTGGCTACAAGGAAAGGAGGCTTGGTTTCGGGACTGTACAGTTCCTTAGTTGAGCTCTCCCACTGGTTGATTCCTGCCACTTGGATCTCTAAGAGACTAGGCCACAGGCCCAGCAATCGCTATAGCGTGAACTTGGCCAGCACTACTGTTCTCTGGTTCATGACTGCAGCTGTAGTCTTCACCCCTTCCGAGGTGTCTTGAAGTTCAGAGAGCCCTGTGATGACACCTGACACTTAACTGGGAACACAAAGAATAATCACCTACTCATCTCCCCTCTTATTTGCATCACATTAAAATAATATGGAAGAACCCCAACATTGTGGCCCAAGCTGTAAACAAAGCAGTCCCCATCTCTTCATTTTCTAGGCCTGCCAACTCCTTATTTTTAGGAGCACTTAGCTATTTGCACACATTCAAGAATACCTAGAGAATTTTGGAAACAAAAACACAGCGAGCAGTGACCCTTTGTCAGCACTCCCAAACAGTTATCATCATCTGTATTGTACTGCCCAAACTTCACATGAATAACAGTCAGTGCTTCCTGAGCATAAAGATGAAACACTTAAGAAAATAACAGGTTTTAAACATTGATAATCAGGCACAGATTATGTGGGTTGCTGAGCACCACCACAGCACAAATCAAACAGGATCTCTCTTGTCTTGGCTTCCTGAGAATGTCTTAACCATGCACTGGCATGGGAGCTGTATAATGCCTGGTCTTAGGAGACGTATTTGGTTTGGGAAAGAAAAGTTTCAAGACCTAGTAAAACAACTTAACACCTTCTGATTGATCATGTGGCAATTAGTAATTATATACCCTTACAAATCTTGATGCCGTTTCACCATCAGACATTGTTACCTTGGAGAGAATGGAGAGATAAGCTGCATTTCTCTGGCCCAGGTAATTATGGGGGGTGGCAAGCTCTTTACTTCACATGGAAGTGTGACATCTTCCCCTGCAAGTACTGAAATCTCTATGGGTTTATCATGAGTATTTTCTTGCTGGTCTCCAGGTCTGGATACTCTAGGTTTCACTATGACACAGAACAGATTAGGAAGCTGCAATGAATATACAAATTCATACAAAAGTAACATCATACCATTTTACTTTAAACTCAACTCTTTGGATTAAATCTCTCTGTTGTTGTTTTTTTTTTTTTCTTTTGGGTTTTTTTTTAAATCAGGTATATAACACCACAATCCTATTGTTAGTGACATGCCTGCAACAGACAGAATTAACTGTAATGCTGGGGTGCGGTGCCTGTGGCTCAGTCACTGGCTGATGCCTACATGCAACATCACAGATGTCAGCAAGACTGCACTAAAAAGCTGGACAGCAACAGATAGATGTAGTTCATGCATATGCTGAGCTATACTGCATAGGCAGTTTGGAACCAAAACCTGATCTACGTTACCCTACAGCACCAACACCTACAAGTCATAAAAGCCTTGCAAAGCAAGCCTACATCTAAATCAAATCCTGAAGGCAAGTGAAAGATGGCAGGAAACTCTGGAACTGTTGTGATTAATGGATCTTCATTCTTCTATCAGGTATCAGAAGGTTTGAAGAGAATCATAATGGCTGAAGAATAAGCCTTTCAGTATCAGCCATTCGTAAAATTGCCTCATATGCAGATCCAGGGATCTAGAGCAAAGTCAAAAGCACTAGAGATCAGTTTAAATCCCATTTGCACCTAGCTAAGGATCCACCTCAATGAGTTATATCATCTAAAGCAGAATGCAACAGGAGAAGGACAATGACACTGTCATTTGATTTTAGCTCATCCATACCATAGACAGTTAGCTGGACTTTTCGTGTAGCATAACCAGCAGCATTTGATGCAGTGCACACATACTCTCCAGTCTCTTCACCACCTGGTGAAACTACATACAGACTTCCATCAGATCCTGCAGAAAAGTTCTCATTGCTGGGGAGAATTACTTCTCCTTTCTGTGGAAAGAAGGAGAAAAAAAAAAAAAAAGTCCATAGAGCCTAGATGCTCTAAAATAAACTCAAGTACAATCATTTAATTCAATAAAAGGTACAGCTGACAGTAATACAAAAAATAAATTTAATGAAAACACTGGAAGTACAGAAAGAATATAAGAACTGTTAGTGCCTGCAGTGTCTTTCCTAGTTTACCCCACTGCTGTGATCAATTCTTCATTTGAAGATGACTTACTGTGCAGTATGTTCCATGCTCTTAACATAGTTCTGTACCCCGAACAACTCAACAGGCATTCTGACTAAATCAAGCAATAATTTTAATTTACATTACAGCACTGCTTCTACTGTTTATGGTTGAGGTGGATGAAATATTTTATAGTGACCAAGAAGTCTGGCCCCAAAATTCCATCCATATGAATTAAGTGACTTAATCTAACTTTTCATGCTCTTTGAGTGTCACTAAGCAGAACAAGAACAGAAGAACAGAGTCCTCTACAGAAAACCTGTTACATTTTACAGACCCTAATTCTTAAATGAAATTAAATAGAGATTTCAAATTAGTTAATTTTGACATTGATTTCTGACTTATGTAAATTGTTAGCAGACTCTTCCCTGTCTGTATTGAGCATTACAAACACAGAGAGGAAAAAAAAATCTGCTCTCCTGCTCTCGTGCTTTCCTCCCTACCAAAACCAACACTTAACTGTGATCTATTCCTTTGAAATGAAGCTCTTTGCAAGGTCCAATCAGTCACACCTGCATAATTTCTGAGGCACAGCAGCACCTCACTGCAATGTCATGCACGCTGTAACATACCCCAAATAACACACTATCAGAAATTCCCTTGTTCAAGTAGAGAATAAAAAGGCTGACGCTCAGAGAAATTCCCCAAAAGGCTGAGGTCCCCTGCAGTGGGCATCTTGTCAAAGATGTGAAGGGTAACTCCAAAATTAGATACACTTCCCTCAGAGGAAAATATAATCTTAAAGCAAGGTTCAAAAGAAAATGAAAATAAAAACAAAACAACTTTCTATCTGAGGCAGGTTGCCTAACCTCCAATTATCAAGTCGCAACAGGAATATGAGTCCTTTCTAAAGGGTTAAAAGTAAAGATACAGCAGTTACCAAGGCCCTTTCAAAGAGCAGACCACCACTCTATGGTTGCTCTAAGAAACCAAAGAGGTGTGTATCCACAAAGACTTCCAGGTCTCTCATAACTGATGTTTATGGTTGTGTTTCTTGCACATAGTTTTTGTGACAACTGAATGACATGTTCACCATGAACCGCACAAAGATGGGAAATTACCTTGGACCAGACAATAGATGGCTTTGGAACTCCACTTGCTTTGCATGGTAATGTGACTGGGATTCCTTCAATGGTGCTGAATATCTGCTGGCCATGCTGAATAACAGGTAGAACTGAAAATAAATGCAAATATCAGACATATGCAAGAGGCATCTCAAACCACGGCACAATAAATCCTTATATTCAACTACTGCTTCATACAAGCAGCAGGGTTTGGGGATTTTCAGTCTCTTTTCTTCTCTGAACTCTAACATTGACCAGTCACCTTCCCCTCCACTCTCCAGTCTTTTGTAACAGAATAAATACCTGTTCATAAAAAAGAAGGTACGTATAAAGTTAAACTAACTGCAGGTACTTCACGCATCTGAGTGCAATCACTTCAGACAGAAAGTCTTTGCCATAACATTGTCTGACAACATTTTAGGCTTCCTGTAACCGTACTGTACAAGACTCAACCTCTACAGCACCTATCATGAAACTGGGTTCAGCACTTTTGGTTTGTTGATGGACATCTTAACCGATCTGGGTTTGAATTAACAACAAAAAAACAGAAAATCAGATTTAAGGTTATAACACCAAAACCCAGACTCTTCTAAAACCATGCAAATCTATTCCCTTCTGTTCTTAAGTTCTGAGATATTCCAAAATCCAGTGTACACATGGGACACCTCATCAGACACTGTGTACTTGTCTCTATTAAAACTCAGTAGCTATTCTGAACAAAAAAGGATGTTTCAGCATCTTCAGTGAAGTTTAAAATAAACCTCCCATGACCAGTTTAAAAGGTGAGAAAACTGCAGGCTGTAAATCATGAAGTGTTTTTTTGCCCAGACAGAGTTAGTGGAAATGTCTTCAGCTGAAACACAGATGAGTTACCACAATGCTAACACACTGTCTGGCTGTCAGTGTAACTTTGGGGATGTTTTATATTAAAAACAAACAAACAAACAAAACCAACTAAGAAGACCCAAAAGACATTTTGCTGAGCTCCTAATTATTTTTAATTATTGTCTTTGCATGAGTTGTGCTTATATCACTTATGAATCCCTCAGACCATGCTTTCCATGGTTCTCCAGTATGCTGTCACTTCACGTTCATTTGTTACTAAAGCTAGGAATGAAGTTTGCACAGCATAACCTTTGGAGATGTTTCGAAATTAGGATTTTATCATCACAAAATGATGTTGTTGTATTTTAAAAATAGTCACCTTCCTTGTGGTGGATCCTCCTGCCCAACATATTGCTCCACAAAGTAGCACCATTACAAAAGAGGAAATATGAGTAATTGGTAAAATTGTAGCAAAAAAAAAAAAGTTATAGTGAAAGCTACTTTCTGGAAGAAAACTCAACAAGACGACGTTCCTCACCGTAGACATTAACAGTGGTGGTTTTATTGCTTGTCCCAGCAACGTTACTTGCCATGCAGGTGTAATCGCCGCTGTTCTGCAGCCGAACCCTCTCCAGGTGCAGACTTCCATCACTGCGAACATTAACGTAGGAGTTGGGGACCAGCTGCCAAGAGAGTGATGCCGTATTTTAATGAAGGAAATATGTGTTCATAGATTCATAAAATGGTTTGGGTTGGAAGGGACTCTAAAGATCATCCAGTTCTAAGCCCCTGCCATGGGCAGGGACACCTTTTCACAGATCAGGTTGCTCAAGGCCTCATCCAATCTGGTCTTGAACATCTCCAAGGAGGCAGCATCCATGACCTCCCTGGGCAACCTGTTCCAGTGTCTCACCACCCTCACTGGAAAGAATTTATTTCTTACATCCTGTCTAATTCTCCCTTCCTCAAGCTTCAATCTATTCCCTCTCTCCCTATTACTACAAGCCCTCACAAAAAGTCCCTCCCCAGCTCTCCTGTAGCCCATTTCAGGTACTGGAAGGCTACTCTATTGTCTCCCCAGAGCCTTCCCTTCTCCAGGCTGAATGGTCCAGCTCTCACAGCCTGTCCCCATAGCAGAGGTGCTCCAGCCCTCTTATCATCTTCTGACCACTTCTTAATGAGTTGATACTGAAAGAGTGTTCAGGCATTGGAATAGGTTGCCCAGGAAGTTGATGGAGTCAAGCAGCCCTGGAGGTGTTCGAGAAAAGTGTGGACGAAGCACTTTGGGACATGGTGGGTTTAAGTTGATGGTTGAACTTTAATATCTTTGAGGTCTTTTCCAGCCAAAACAATTCTATGATTCTGTTCTATGATTCTATCAGCACAATGACTTGTTCTGCCACAAACAGAAAATATTCTTTCAGTTACCAAATGCTTCTAACTTGCCACGTCCATCAAGAAGAGATCAGATCTGAAGCATACTACTAGGAAAGGTAAGAAAAGTTTTAATTTCCCAAAAGTAATATTTTAAACTTATACATCCTACAGCTACACCAAAACAGTCGATGAAAAATAGATGTGCCTTAGAGAAAATTGTTAAGAGTGCAGAATTGTTCCAGTCACACCATGCCTGGAGAAAGTTGCATTCTTCTCTATACATAACTTACTTGAACATTTTCCCCCAGAATTGAGCTCTTGCTCTGAGCTTACAATTACAGGAACCTGGCACTACTGTTTAGAGGAATTAGCAACTCAACAAGGAGGATCCTGCCAGAATTTCTCCCAGAAGGTACAGTCTGTGCTACTTGCACTTACAGAGTCTAAATGAAAGGCCAATGATTTCCAGTGATACAAAAAGTGAAAGGTCAGGTAGGGTCAGTTTCTGTTTGGTGACAATAAATAAAAGATTTTGCTATTGCTTTTAAATTACAGCTGTGAAGAAATGGTTTTAGGGAGAAACTGGCAAGCAAGATAAAAAGCAGAGGTTCACAGAGGTTAAAGTCAGTAATGGGGTTACTGCTAAAGAAATTAAATTTCATTTAGGTCAAGGGAGGTGATGCTGCCCCTCTGTTCTGCTCTGCCAAGATGCTACCTGCAGTGCTATGATTAGTTCTGGAGCCATGGACCTCTTGGAAGAGGAACAGAGGAAACCACAGGAGTGGTGGGAGGACTGGAAGCCCTCTGCTGTGAGGTCAGACTGAGAGAGTTGGAGTTCTCTAGCCTGGAGAAGAGAAGGGAAGACCTTAAAGCAGTCTCCAGGACCCACTGAGAGTCTCCAGGATCTAGGATAAGGGATAACGTCTTTAAGCTGAGAGAGAGGAGATTTTGCTTAGACAGAAGTTCTTCACTGTGAGGGTGTTGAAGCACTGAACAGGTTGCCCAGGGAGATTGTGCCACATCCCTGGAAGTGCTGAAAGCCATAAACTGGCAAAGCTAGGTTTCTCAGATGAAAGAAAACTCTCTCAGCAGTGCACCACTAGGGCACAGGGATACTGACCACCCTATCAGCAACAGTCAAAGTCATGATGCTAGAACATTTTCTGGTACTCTTCTTTTTAAAAAAGCAGGGGAAAAGAAATGTTTTTCAGTGCCCAGGGTTCAAATGCCAGCACTTTTGTCATTCTGGTAGGTATATTCCACTAGTACACCAATGTTCAGAGTACAAGAGCTATGAGAAACCCATAAAACTGTTTTGAAAAAAAGTAGAACAGAAGAATTGAACTGCATTCAATTTTGGGACATTTTGGTGCTGGTCCAGAAAAGGGCAAAATGGCAGGTGAGGGGTCTTGAATACAAGGTCTGTGACAAGGGGCTGAAGGAGCTGGAGTTTCTCAGCCTGGAGGAGGCTGAGGGCAGACCACCTGGCTCTCTACAGCTCCCTGAAAGGAGGTTGGAGTGAGGTGGCAGGTGGCCTCCTCTCCCAAGTAACAGGACAAGAGGAAATGGCCTTAAGCTGTGCTGGGGGAGGTTTAAACTGGATATTAGAAAAAATTTCTTCACCAAAAGGATCATTGGGCACTGGAATAGGCTGACCAGGAAAGTGGTAAACTCACCATCCCTGGGTGGGGGGGGTTTGAAAGACATTTGGATACTGTACCTAGGGACACATTCTAACAGTTGCGTAGAGGGAGATATTAGGTTATGGTTGGACTCAACGATCTTTTCCAACTCTGTGATTTTACAACAGAAGAATTCACAAATACTTGGTTCCACGTTGCTTTGTAGACCTTCACAACTGTCTCCTATTCCCTCACCTATGCTTGAGTGAGAACTTTCCTAGCAAGGCCAGTGCTCACTGAGGCATAACCATCAGGATCTCATACTTCCACTATCATTCTTTGGACAGGAGTTTTTCAGGAGACTGTCCGTACTCTGGAAGACAGCACCTGCAGAACCTCAGAAATAGCTACCACCTTACAAATACAGCCAAATGACTTCTCCTGAGAAGGCAGCAGCTTCTGCTGAGTGTGCTTCCTGCTGTAATTCACCTCAGGGCCACTGGACCTTTGTTTCCAGTCAGCCAGTCCAATCTCCTGAATCATAGAATGGTAAGGTTGGAAGGGACCTCAAGGATCATCTAGTTCCAACCCCCTGCCATAGGCAGGGACACCTCCCACTAGTACAGGTTACTCAAGGCCTCATCCAATCTGGCCTTGAACACATCCAGGGAGGGAGCATCCACAAGCTCCCTGGGCAACCTGTTCCAGTGCCTCACCACCCTCACTGTAAAGAACTTCCTCCTAACATCCAGTCTAAATCTCCCCTCTGCCAGTTTAAGCCCATTGCCCCTTGTCCTGTCATTGCAGGACCTTGTAAATAATCCTTCCCCAGCCTTCCTGTAGGCCCCCTTCAGATACTGGAAGGCTACTATCAGGTCCCCTCGAAGCCTTCTCTTCTCCAGGCTGAAGAGCCCCAACTCTCTCAGCCTGTCCTCATAGGAGAGCTGCTCCAGCCCTCTGATCATCTTTGTGGCCCTCCTCTGGACCCGCTCCAACACTTCCATGTCCTTCCTGTGCTGAGGGTTCCAGAACTGCACACAGTACTCCAGGTGGGGTCTGACGAGAGCAGAGTAAAGGGGCAGAATCCCCTCCCTTGCCCTGCTGGCCACGCTTCTCTTGATGCAGCCTAGGACTCGGTTGGCTGTCTGGGCTGCATGTGCACACTGCAGGCTCATGTTGAGCTTTTCATCAACCCAGACTCCAAGGTCCTTTTCCTCAGGGCTGCTCTCCAGCCATTCACCACCCAGCCTGTATTTGTGCTTGGGATTGTGCCTACCCAGGTGCAGGACCTTACACTTGGCCTTATTGAATTTCATCAGGTTGGCCTGGGCCCACCTCTCCAGCCTGTCCAGGTCCCTCTGGATGGCATCCCTGCCCTCTAGCAAGTCGACTGTGCCACACAGCTTGGTGTCATCTGCAAACTTGCTGAGGGTGCACTCCATTCCTCTGTCCATGTCACTGACAAAGATGTTAAACAGCACTGGTCCCAGCACTGACCCCTGAGGGACACCACTTGTCACTGGTCTCCAGGTGGACATTGTGCCGTTGATCGCCACTCTCTGGGTTCGACCATCCAGCCAATTCCTTATCCAGCGAGTGGTCCATCCATCAAGTCCATGCTTTTCCAGTTTGGTGACCAGGATGTCATGTGGGACAGAGTCAAATGCTTTACTCAGGTCCAGGTAGATGACATCAGCTGCCTTTCCCTTGTCCACTGTCGCTGTGACTTCATCATAGAAAGCCACTAAATTTGTCAGGCAAGATCTGCCCTTGGTGAAGCCATGCTGGTTCCCACCAATCACCTCTGCTTTGTTTTCCATTTGCCTTAGCAGGACTTTCAGCAGGATCTGCTCCATGATCTTGCCAGGCACAGAGGTGAGGCTGACTGGTCTGTAGTTTCCAGGGTCATTCTTTTTACCCTTCTTGAAGATGGGTGTTATGTTTGCCCTCCTCCAGTCAGCAGGAACTTCACCAGTCTGCCATGACTTTTCAAATATGATGGACAGTGGTTTGGCAACTTCATCTGCCAGTTCCCTCAGGACCCGTGGGTGGATCTCATCAGGCCCCATGGACTTGTGCACATTTAGGTTCCTTAGGAGCTCATAAACGTGATCTTCTACTATAGTAGGCAGATTTGCCTGCTCCCAGTCCTCACTTTTACCCTCTGCAACTTGGACATTGTGGTTGGAGCCCTTGCTGTTGAAGACTGAGGCAAAGAAGTCATTGAGCACCTCAGCCTTGTCCATGTCCTTTGTCAGCATATTTATCTGTCAGCATGAAAAACATTGGTACATTTCTGCATCCAACTTTTGTAAACTAAACCAAGTTGTTATTGTAGCTTGAAATATCACTTGTAGTTTTTCTCTGCCAATAACTCTCACAGGAAATAAAACCAGTCTTACCACCATACTGTTCTTAATCCACCTCCGCTCTGGAATGGGGTTTCCAGAAAGCAGCACACAGGGCAAAGTGAGCTGTTGCCCCTCAATCACATTGGCTGTGGCTGGACTTGCTCCAATCAGAGGTGTAACTGCAACAGAAGAAAGAATTAGAAGGAATTATTAGGAAGTTTTAAATATATAAAGTCCTACATTTGAACTGTTACAAGTCCTGTCACTAATGCTACTTGCAGCAGCATCAGACAAAGGTCTCCTTCTGCAAGGTAACATCCAAATATAGACCATGAAGCATTTAATACAATGAAAAGCACAAAAGAAGGGATAAAAAAAGTGGTAGGAAAAATTATTTTATCAACAATCAGCTCAAAAGTTTCAATAGGCTTAATTTTAGGACAAAAATACCAGATGAGATTCTGGGATCTGAAATGTCAATGATGTAGGTGGGAAAAAAATTAAAGAAACAAATGGAGGAGTGAGGTAGCACAGGAGAGAAAGGAAGTTGGGGAAATACAGTAACCATGATCCTGAAACTAAGGAATGGTAGCAAATGGAAGACATCGTCTGGTTGAAGTTAGATCCAATCCAGATTTTCTGTCAGAAATCTTATCCTACTGAAGCCAAGTTGATATGTTACTTTTATTCTTCCATATTTTATTCAAGTAAGGAAAAGTAGCCAGTTTGGAAAGGATGAAAAATAACTGTTCATGTCCTTTGGGCATAAAATTTTAAAGGATTAGGAGAGGTCAACAGCTCAGCAGAGTATTCTGGATGCTCTGCAAAGAGCCAACAGAAGGCACTTCTGGGCACATGTGTGGTAGATTCATTTTAAGTACTGGGGATTAAACAACACTTTAAAATAAGTAAAACCATCTCTCTCAAACATTACTAGCATTAGAGATTCCCACTACATCTTTTAAGCTATCACAGGGTTTCTCTGATGGCAGATGGACTCCATCCTTATCCTCGCACAACTGTATACATTCCAAAGCATTATTTTTCCTTTCGCTGCCAATTGGCCAACTGAGATAATAAAAAACTCCTTAAGAACACAGTTATTGTCAAAGCAGGACGTTAACTGTCTTCTTGGATCATTAAGTTATGGCACACACTGACCTAAGCAAGTTCACTGCTGCTTCCCACCCCCTCAAACTCCATCTTTAGCACTCATTATTCTGGTGATTTTTCATTTCTTAATAAATTTACTTAAGAATAAGAAACAGAAGAGAGGATAAATCACTTTTTTAAGGTTCATGCTATAAAGCATAGATGGAACTAATCCAAATTTATGTAGCCAGTCAAAAAACAATGTTCTAAAATGCAAAAGTCCCTGAAACCAATTGCAATACTCTTCTGAATCAGTTTGTGTGGATTACTACATATATGTAAATATAGATTCATAAAATTGTTTCACCTGGAAAACACCTCTAAGATGATTGAGTCCAACCATCAATCTAATCCAAAGTGCCATGTCCACACATTTCTTGAACACCTCCCAGGATGGTGACTCTATCACTTCCCTGGGCAGGCTGTTCCAATTCCTGACCACTCTTACAGCAAAGAAATTTTTCCTAACCCCCAACTTAAACCTCCCCGGCACAACTTCAGGACATTTTCTCTCATTCTATCACCCAATACTAGGGAGAAGAGACCAAACCCCACCTCACTCCACCCTTCTTTCAAGGAGTTGTACAGGGCAACGAGGTTTCCCCTCAGCCTCCTCTTCTCCAGACTAAATAACTCCAATTCCCTCAGCTGCTCCTCACCAGACCTGCTTCTCCAAGCCTTTCAACCAGCCTTCTTGTCCTTCTCTGGACCCTCTCCAGCACCTCAATGTCCTTTGTGGAGTGAAGGCCCCAAAACTGAAACGACTCCTCAAAGTGTGGCCTCCCCCAATGTATTCCAGGCAGTGAAAAGTTGCCAGTCTTCTTTCATTCTCATCACTGACGTTGACCAGACTTACCCAGTCCAGTTACAGTGACTGTGACTGGTCGTGACTGAATCTTTCCAAACTGATTCTCAGCTTCACAGATATAACTTCCTTCATCGGTGACCCACAAATCTAGAGGCAGTAAAACAAAGACATTTGATTGTAGCAGCTGAAAGGATGTTGAAAATTTTGCAATACTTGGATAACCCCTTTTTTTTTTTTTTTTTTTAATCTTTCATTTCAAGCACTAGGTCTTGGACAGATCATCCCTTTCCATCTGTCACCAAGTGAAGAATTAAGGACTGAGTTAAAATGAAAAAAAAAAATGTAAAGCAACAACTGAGTATGAACACTGGAGTGAAAAAAAAAAAATCACATTGTATCACACATATATGTAATACTTTTCATCATCATATCCATGGTAAGAGAATATTCTTTCTACACTTACTGAAGAAATTACTAATATGCATAAACAATATAAGGTAGAATACTTCATATCTACATATACTACCATAAAGTGTACTAGCTATGGAATATTGCCTACTACAGACAGCAATGTGTGTCTGTGTGAGCAGACACCCACAAAATGGCACATAAGACAGGAGTTCCTGCATTGCATGTAGGGAGGAACTACTTCAGAGGAAGAAAAAAACCAAGAACATAGAATAACATCACTCAATGCAAGGGTGAATGAAAATCTCCAAGCAACTGAAATCACAAAGCCATTTGCAGACTTTTTAGTTATGGACCAAATTAGGGCTTGCCTAAAACAGTAAGTTTAGAAACAATTCTCTCAAATAAAATGCAAACCCAAAACTCTATGGATCCTCAGTATTAACAGAGACCAGAATCCACATGCAAAGTCATGGAGACAATAAGCCTGGAAGTTTTCCTAGCCAGGTTGGATGGGGCCTTGAGCAACCTGGTCTCAAAGGAGGTGGCCTTGTCAATGGCAGGGAGCCTGAACTAGATAATCTTTAAAGTTTCTTCTAACCCAAACCATTTTATGATTCGACGTTTTAAAAGGTATTGAAACAAAGGTGTAATAATTTCTGTGAAGAAGAGCGAAACCACAAACAGTTGAATTCACAGACACAGGGGAAAATGAACTACGTGCCAAAAGCCATGACGTCAGTATCAGAAGCACAATCCCCAAGAAAAAACCAGCCCTTTATGAAGCTAACTTTGTAAAATAATACAAGAACTTAAATGTTTTCTGTATGTCAGATGTCTTTCTGGAATGTTCTTTGCAAACAACTGCAGTCTACTTACTATAAATAGACAGAGCTCCTGTCCTCAGCTGACTGATGGAACTAGGTGAGAATGGTCTGGAGAAAAGGGCAGCGCCATCCAGCCGCCTCCACTTCACTTTTGGTTCTGGGTAACCCTGAACATAGCACGGCAGTGTCAGGTTTGAGCCAATGTCTGCAGACTCATCACTGGGCTCTTGCGTGAAAACTGGGGGAGCTGGGAGAAAAAAAGCACATAGGAAAATCAGCTGAGGTTACAGCATGATGTTTGCATTCCATTTATACCATTTAGACCACTGTGCATGATCATTCTTGCAAAAACAGATTCCCCACTCTAGCAAGAGCTTACCAAAGTAGCCTTAGCTTTTCATCCTCGGTCCCTGCAATAGAGAGCTCAGAAATGGGATAAACATCTCAAAAAAATATGAAGATACAGTCATCCCCACCAGACAAATGATCATATTCAAGTATAAGAGTTGCTAAGTTCCTCGTCTCCTTCAAAGAGTGGGAGTCACTGCTTCAGAAAATGCAAGTGCCCAACAGGAACATGCATTTAATAACATACGTCAGGTTGCAAGCAGTTAAGAGTGAATTAGGACAAGAGGAAAGGAGCAAGTTTGCAGATGACACCAAGCTGTGTGGCACAGTCGACTTGCTAGAGGGCAGGGATGCCATCCAGAGGGACCTGGACAGGCTGGAGAGGTGGGCCCAGGCCAACCTCATGAAATTCAATAAGGCCAAGTGTAAGGTCCTGCACCTGGGTAGGCACAATCCCAAGCACAAATACAGGCTGGGTGGTGAATGGCTGGAGAGCAGCCCTGAGGAAAAGGACCTTGGAGTCTGGGTTGATGAAAAGCTCAACATGAGTCTGCAGTGTGCACATGCAGCCCAGACAGTCAACCGAGTCCTAGGCTGCATCAAGAGAAGCGTAGCCAGCAGGGCAAGGGAGGGGATTCTGCCCCTTTACTCTGCTCTCGTCAGACCCCACCTGGAGTACTGTGTACAGTTCTGGAACCCTCAGCACAGGAAGGACATGGAAGTGTTGGAGCGGGTCCAGAGGAGG
>VWZE01003727.1:169569-224879 GCA_013396675.1 Eubucco bourcierii
AACCTGTACTAGTGGGAGGTGTCCCTGCCTATGGCAGGGGGTTGGAACTAGATGATCCTTGAGGTCCCTTCCAACCTTACCATTCTATGATTCTATGATAAGCTAAGTTACAATAATTTTACATACAAACAGATAGTGTTAGTTGTCTACTAATGCATTCTCTACTTCAGATCTATATTAGGTTGAGGTCTGAACAGTTTCCTCCTCTTTTGACACTCTTTTCCTCCTCATAACTTCCATGCTTTGCAAAAGAAGAGTGAAGAAACAAACGTTATAAGGAAAAGAGTTCCGCAAATGCAACCAAAAAGGTGTTCCCAGCACAGGCATAGGATGTATTTGTGAGAAAGATTTGACTTACCAAGGCACCACTGACCAGATACAAAACACCAAAATGGGAGTACTTCCTACCTAGATTGCGAGCTACTTACAGCCAACATCTAGAGTTATCCTTCCAGAAGCTCTCCCTGCTTCATTGGTAGCCACACAGCTATAGTCACCGGCATCCAGGTCTTGTGTTTCTTGGATCTTCAAAAGACCCCGATGAGCATCAATGTCGAGAAATGCTGATACTCTCAACTCTAAGTCACCTAAGTCCACACAGAGAAAAAGTAATGAAATATAACAGGCTGTTTATCAAAATTACTCCAAATTTGAGATCAGCTCACAGCATGGCTGTGTCCACCCAACAGATAAGTGCTCTGACTCCCTCCCAGCTGAGTGGAAAAATTCATTACTGCATCATATACAAGCTTTTGTTTTTCATTTGTTTCCCAAGGGGAGCACAAACTCCAATAGTTTTGGATAGAGATCGGCATTAGGAAAGTGTGACAGGCTGTTTCTCCTTCCCAAATTAGAGGCTACATGTGGTGGGCATACGTCTGACAGCTCTGTACCAAGCTAAGAATTCTGTAAAACATAAGAAATAGTTCTGATACATTTCAAGCTCAGCAGGAGCCCCAACACTGATGTGTAACATTCAGAACTGGCCCACACATACTCTCTGGGAGGAGTATCAATGCCCACTGACTCCTGCTTTCAAATACAAGCCATACATTAACTGCGGTGAGTTCAGAAGAAGCTTCTTTTGATGGAAGGATATTTGCAAGCAGATCACAAAGAGTTTTGGGCTTGCCTCCAGCCACTGTCAGAACTGAAATACTGACCTGGATAAGCTATCTGTTGGCAGTATCTGCCTAAAAAGATTACTGGTTTTCCAGACTCTTCATAGGCAGGCTCTTTATACAACCACATATAGGAGTCAACCACATATAGGAGTCAGCTGATTTTCTGAGATGTGGCATTCCCTGAGTCCCCTTTAACTCAATAACACCTGCAGTTCTCATACCCAATATATTGCCTCACAGCCAAAAAAAAAAATGTAGGATACACCTCTGAGTTTTGGAAGAAGGAACATACACATATTCCCTAGGTGTAGCAAAGGAATTTAAGCAAATATCCAACGGGAGAAACAGATTTTTATACTATACTGTAAAGCATTTCCTGGTAGAAGAATGAGCCTTGATGAAGTAGACAAGAGGATCAGCTTTTTTTCATTTATTAACTATACTATACAATGTTCATTAACTGTGTTTAAACAGGAGCAATAATTTATGCCCTAGAGGCCAAGTTCTGTTTCCTTCTGTATGCAGAAAATTTCATAGGTCAGTCACTAGTTGAACACTACATAAATCTTTTGAGATCATTACTCAAAATATTTCTGTGAATGTAAATACACCAAACATAAAGTAATAAGTGCACCTTTAAACCATTTAACTTGAGGATGAGGGATTCCAGTTGGTGTGCACTCCATAACAGTTGTGTCTCCAAGAGCAACCAGAATTTCATTTTGAACTATGGTCAGTGTAGGGCCCTCTAAATAGAAACAATATAGAGAAAAATGAGTTCTTCTCCCAAAGTATAAACCATTTATAAGACACAAATTATAAAAGATTACGATTTTCTCCTGTTAAATGGAGGAATATTTGCATTAAAAGCTAAAAAAAAGGCTTAAAAATCGTGTAAGGTGAGAGATATGGAAAAACTTATTTGGTGTGAGGGTTCTGGAGTTCTGAAGCAGGCTGCCCAGAGAAACTGGATTCTCACTCTCTGAAGAGATTCCAAACCCACCTGGACATTTTGACCCTGGGCAACCTGCGGTGGGTGCCCCTGCTTCAGAAGGGTAGTTGGACTAGATTCACAGATTGCATCGCACTGAAAGAGATCCTCAAAGGTCATCTTGTCCAACCCCGCTGCAGTCAGCAGGGACATCTCCAACTACAGTAGGATGCCCAGGGCCACGTCAAGTCTGATCTTGCATGTCTCCAGGGACAGGGACACAACCACATCCCTGGGTAGCCTGTTCTAGTATTTCACTGTCATTGTAAAGAACTTCCACATAACATCTAACTTAATTCCTTTCCAACCCCCACAATTCTGGGATTCTGTGATAGACTGGGAAACACAAAAGAGTAAAGTCTGGTCCAGACAACCTAGATCACATGCAGAATACACAAGAAACTGAAGGGCAGACCCAGAAAAGCTTCATCATGTAGAAAACAAGATTAAGGAGTCACTCTTCCTTCTCCAGTTACATGATGGTCATCAAGAATTTTATGACCATTATGCTATGCTATTGTGATGGTTTGGGAGTTCTCTGACATGCTTTGTAAAAGCACCCAGACTAGACTCAGCTAGCTGGAAGTTAAGGACTGAAGTTCTATTTACAGCTTAGCACAACGTACAAGCAGATATACACACTATATACAGGAATATTTACAGAAACATACAAGTTAAAGGTAATACAGAAACACAATTCCCCTCCCAGAAATCAGAGTCCCCAGGAGGGGCTCCCAACCACCCTTCCACCTTCTCCCCACCCTTCTACCTTACCCCACAGTTTGCCTTACGTGCAAGGTGAGTTTGGAGGATCAGCCAGGAGGGTTATAAGCAGAGCAGTTAGTTAGGTTACTTGGCAGAGAGAAGGCAAGAACCTAGAGACACCAAGAGGCTCTGTGTGTGTGTCGTATCTATGTTTTGTGTTCTTGTTCTTACACATCTCAGCAAGCCTATGAGTAAAGTAGACATCACCACTGTTTTCCTTTCACAGTCTATAATATAATTTTCTTCATTGAAATATTCCAATTAGCCTCAAACCAGCACAGCTATTAATATAGTGACACCTTCTGCTTAGAAGACTTCAGATTGAGGAAGGCAGATTTAAACTGGATATTATAAAGCAATTCTTTTCAGTGAGGGTGACATGACACTGGAAGAGGTTGACCAGGAAGGTTGTGGATGCCCCCTCCCTGGAGGTGTTCAAGCCCAGGTTGGATGATGCCTTGAGTAACCTGCTCTAGTGGAAGCTGTCCCTGCACATGGCAGGGAGGTTGGAATGAAATGATCATTAGGGTCCCCCCCAACTCAAACCATTATATGAATCTATGAAGACACAGACAATTTGTGTTAGGACTCCAGAACATTAAGTATGCTAAAGGAATTTACAGAAACAGGATTCCTTTTTCTTTGATCCACTCAGGTTTGCCAGCCCACTCCACTTTGACTCTCAGTTTTAGGTGTTTTAGGTTTCTGTTTAGGGTTGGGTTTTTTTCTCAAAAACAGTGCAAGAAGAATCACTAATCCCCAAATATCACCTACCAATGCTATTTAGATTGGAACAGAAAACAAAAAGGACATTTGTGATCCGTTCGACACCTTTTCTGGGTGTCTGTGAAATTTCTATCGCTAAGTTCTGCATGGTTCTATCAATTCGAACAGTTCCTCCCTAACAATGTATGAGTTTGCTTCCTTCATTTCCTGAGGTTGGTTCCTCTACTTACCAACGTATGTAAGGGTGGAAGTCTGTTTTTCTGTCCCAGCTGAGTTACTTGCCAAACAGCCATAAATTCCTGCATCTCTTGCAATTGCCTTTCTTATGATTAAGGTACCTTCTGGGTTCAGTCTGTACCTGGGAACAGAAAGGGGCCAAATCAACATGATTAAAGCAAAGAGAGTAACAGTTACACCCACACTCCAAACAGCACCAGCATGGGCTTATGAACAGGTATTGCTGTTTGATTCTTTTCTCCAGGATAAGGAATAATATGAGTATTATTATGTCTGGCACAATGTATTTTGTGAAGAGTGGTCAAATTCATACTGTGAAAAGACTTCTGAAGAAAAGAATTAAACATGAGGAAAAACTTCTTTGGTGGGAGGGTGCTGGAGCCCTGGAGCAGGCTGTCCAGGGAGGTTGCGGAGTCTCCTTCTCTGGAGAGATTCCAAACCTACCTGGACATTGTGATCCTGGGCAGCCTCCTGTGGGTCACCCTGCTTAAGCAGGGTGGTTGGACTAGATGACCTCCAAAGGTCTTTTCCAAGTCTTACTGGGCTGGGATTCTGTGATTTCCATTTCAGAGATTAAGAAATTGAAATTAAAGGATTATAAAAGCAAAATCTGAGGGTCTATTTTCAAAACTCATAGACTCCTGTGGAAGAAATACTCAGAATATTTTGGCATTCATCAAAATTTATTTCTCATATAGTAAAAAAACAAAACAAAAAAAAACTAACAAAGTTCTAGGACCTACCTGTTTGAACCAACAATAAACTTATCATTGTGTGTCCATACTACTGTTGGCTTTGGATAACCTGTTGCAGAACACCTGATAGACACTTCAGAGCCTTCTGTAAAAGTCTGATTCTTAGGTGAAATGACAACTTTTGGTGGTTCTATTAAGAGAAATTAAAGCCGGCAATTAAACACAGACATTTAGAAAACATTTAAAGATTATAACAATTGCTTTAGTCCCATTTTTAAACAGCTCCATAGTAAGCAAACAATTCTCATGAGGGTCAGAGACCATTCATTTCCTCACTTTCTCATAATGAAACAAGTCCACCTTTACAAAAGTTAGTAAGCTGGGATTCAGTGTACAGAGATCAAATGCATTCATATCTACAGTGTTTGCTTTGGTCTGAGATGCAGAATTTGGAGGTCCCAAAATCTGCCAGAACCAGACAAAGTTCACAAACATGATCTATCAATATGACAAAGCCAGGGTGAAATACATCCAGTTCTGGTGTCCCCATCATAAGAAGGACATAGAACTGTTGGTGCAAGTCCAGAGGAGGGTCACAAGGACAATCCAAGGGCTAGAGCACCTCTGCTATAAGGATAGGTTGAGGAGGTTGGGGTTGTTCAGTCTGGAGAAGAGAAGACTCCAGAGGATTCTTATATCTCAAGGGATCTACAGAAAGGCTGTAGAGACGCTTTTCATAAGGGTGTCTCGAGACAGGACAAGGAGGGGTTGGTTTTAAGGTGAGAAAGAGTGAATTTAAGACTGGATCTTAGGCAGAACTTCTTCAGTATAAGGGTGGTGAGACTCTGGAATAGGTTNTGCAAGTCCAGAGGAGGGTCACAAGGACAATCCAAGGGCTAGAGCACCTCTGCTATAAGGATAGGTTGAGGAGGTTGGGGTTGTTCAGTCTGGAGAAGAGAAGACTCCAGAGGATTCTTATATCTCAAGGGATCTACAGAAAGGCTGTAGAGACACTTTTCATAAGGGTGTCTCGAGACAGGACAAGGAGGGGTTGGTTTTAAGGTGAGAAAGAGTGAATTTAAGACTGGATCTTAGGCAGAACTTCTTCAGTATAAGGGTGGTGAGACTCTGGAATAGGTTGCCTAGGGAGGTTGTGGATGGCCTCTCTCTGGAGGTGTTCAATGCCAGATTGGGTGAGGCCTTGAGCAAGTCTAGTTGAGTGGCACCCCTGCCTATGGCAAGAAGTAGATGATGTCTGAGGTCCCTTCCAACCTAAGTCTTTCTGTGATTCTATGAAATAAGAATAAATTGTGCAAGGTTATTATGCTGACTAGGTGCAACAAGATCTTCAGTGATTTCACATGGATTCCACTTGAATTTGTCAACGATTTGTCCCACTCTGGTCTAGGACACTGGATCTGTTCACTTCCTCTTCATTCTGCTCTAATATCTTTCCACTAATCTCAGCTAACANNGGAGGTTGTGGATGGCCTCTCCCTGGAGGTGTTCAATGCCAGATTGCGTGAGGTCTTGAGCAAGTCTAGTTGAGTGGCATCCCTGCCTATGGCAAGGAGTAGATGATGTCTGAGGTCCCTTCCAACCTAAGTCTTTCTGTGATTCTATGAAATAAGAATAAATTGTGCAAGGTTATTATGCTGACTAGGTGCAACAAGATCTTCAGTGATTTCACATGGATTCCACTTGAATTTGTCAACGATTTGTCCCACTCTGGTCTAGGACACTGGATCTGTTCACTTCCTCTTCANCTCTGGTCTAGTACACTGGATCTGTTCACTTCCTCTTCACTCTGCTCTAATATCTTTCCACTAATCTCAGCTAACACATAACTATGTAAGCTTTGTTGGTTGTTCTGTTTTCCTGGCTGGGAAAGCAGAGGGAGAAAGAGAGGGCAGTTTCGAGCCCTTCTGGGCAGTTTTATTTGTCCAGGAGGGAGTTTGAATTTCTGTATTATTTCCGATTTGTATATAATTGTAAATACTTGTAAATGTATTGTGTATATATGCTTGTAAATTTAGCTTTGTTGTAAATATACCTTTATCTTACTTCCAAGCCATCTGAGTTAGTTCTGGTAAACTTCAATAGCATGTGTGGGGAAGTTCCTAACTCACCACAAGCAGCAGCAACATGCTGACAACAACGGACCATACACTGTTAACAACAAAGGTTACTGATTTCAGCTGCATTTATACCAGAAAAGGGATTGGTGAATTTCACAGAATTCATTCCCTTATGCCCTCAAACAGGTTTCCTCAGTAAAATCAATCACCAAAATCAAAATCACATAACTTAAGGTTGAAGCCTGAGGAGGGGAGATTTAGACTGGAGATCAGGAAAAAAAAAAATATCTGTCCATGGCAGAGGAGTTTGAACTAGATAATATTTAAGGTCTCTTCCAACCCAAACCACTCTAGGAATCTATGAATCACTGTAGCAACTCTGATTTTCTTCTATGGTTCATAACTCAAAATTGTACTTAGAGCACAAGAAAAAGATCCACGCCACTTAATGGATGAAAAAGGAGCAATTCGTAGTACTAACTTGTAGTAGTATTGCTATTTCATCTGAGTTACAGCATGAAGCTGACTACTAACAGTAGCAGCATCAACCTTCATCTTAGAAATTTTGCTTTTGCTAATAACACCCTGTATTGATACATATCTTAATGCCAGCAACTGCTGAGTGAAAAGACTAAGCCCTATTCTCTTCCCTTTGGGAGAGTAAAAGCAGCTAAATAAATGCATCCCATAGGTACCTTGAATCCAGGGCTGCTCTGCACAGCCCCTTTTCTACCATCTTCAGTGGGAATTACACCATGCTACAGGCTTAGGTGATGTCTGACATGTTTTCATGGCTGTAAGTTAAAATATGTCAGCACACAGAGTCCAGTTACACATGACATACATCAAGAGCAAGATGAAGGTGTGATGCTACACAGCCTCCAGGCAAACAGCATCAATTTTTCTAGTTCAAGCTATCACAGCTCAAGCAGAAACAATGCAGAATGCTACTGTGAATGCCCTGAAAGAGCTAACACTGTGCCTTTTTCATCGGCATTGCAGGGAGGAAGATTAGTTTTTTGTGTTGTAATATCTTCTGCTTGAAAAGCTGCCAAGTAAAAATCACAGTGTTTCTGACTTGAGAGAGGAATCTCCCTGCAGATTTGTGCTGCTTTTAGGGCAGAAGCAAGGCAAGTTCTGCCTCCCTGCAGGGCTGAAAGACTGTGGAGCTTAGTCAGCAGGTTTTTAAGCAAATGGCTTATGGAAAATGAACTTATTAAACAATTTTCCTCCCCAAGATCTCAGCACAATTAAGTGACTGATGGAAAATAAGCTAATCGGAAATAGCATCAGGGAACTCTTCACATTTTACATGGAATGGTTTAGCAAGAGTGGCACAAGTTTGAGAAGCACAGGCTAGTAATCTATAGCTGTTACCAAATGAGTCACATTGCTGACTTCAACAAGGTGTCTGTGCCTCTTGCAGGTCCCATTTCACTGGACAATATGGAATAGCACATGACAGCAGCAAGGCAGGGGACTCCTGGGGACGTGAGACATTTTAGTGTCTGCCACAATCACTACTTTAGAATTATTTGCCCTATAATACATCTAACTGAACAGGAGATCAAGGTTCTCAATGAAATGGGCAGGTTTGAAGTATAATCAGTTGTAACATCAGTATAGAAGCCATGGGCGCAACTTTGATTTAGCCTTTTAAAATGGACTTCTATTTAAAATATTTGCACTATGTCTTGTGTTTGAGTTTCATGAACAATTCACATCTATTAATGCTCTGTGCAAACTGCTCTGCATCTGCCTGTTGAGCAGAAAAAGCCCCTCTTTCAAACAGAACTGTAATTCCTGCTTTGAGGAAAGTTTTCTGATGCAGCATAGCACCTGGTGCTCTGGGAAGCCAAACTACTGCTGCCAGGACATGACGGTTCAGTTTTCAGCCATTATCCAGAGGTGTGAGCCTGTAAAAGAGATTCTGAGATCTGCAAATAGAAGTGCATGCAAAACCACACAANTTTGCACACAGTTGCAAAACTGTAAACAGAGATGTGCAGAATGCCTTAGTATTTCCTTTCTTCATTTTCTGCCCATTAACCTTCCCGAAGTTCATCAGTTCTTCACTTGTAGATTTAACAAAGAGCTGCAGGGTCCTGAAAAACCCCTCCTGCATTTCATAACAGGTCCAAAACCTCTGAGCTCCCAGAGGAAAAGCACCACACCAAGGGAAGTTTCAGAAGTGCTGGTGTTAAATCCAGATACAAGGCGGCAGGGAGAGGCACGAAATGGATGTGAGATACAGAACTGTCCTCAAGTGGTTCATTTTGTGCACAGTTTTTGCAGCTATTTATATTTTGTTTTAAATCCTGCCAAGAGACACTGGGAGATATTCTGTATGCTCAGGTCTTCAGGAAGGTCTCCTGTAATGTTGATATTAAGGAACTGTTTGTCTCCAATGACAATTATACATCCTGATCTGGCAACACATCATTGCTCATACAGTTATTTTCACACAATGATTTGGACACCCCATGCCTGGAAGTGTTTGAGACTAGGCTGGATGAGGCCTTGAGCAACCTGGTCTAGTGGAATGTGTCCCTGCGCATGGCAGGGGAGTTGCAGCTCAATGATATTTAAGGTGCCTTGAACTCAAACCATTCTACGATGAGTCTATGACTTGCAGGCAAGCAGAAGATGGAAGAAATATTTGTATTTTACACACAGGTAATGATACTAATTAAAAAAAAAAAAAACAATATACACAGTTGCAAAACACAAATTACCAGCTAGAATCAGTGAGGCCAGATTTGCCCCTCATTAGCTATCTTGTTTTCTTGTTCCAAGGCCAGCAACCATGACAGTTCAGTCTGATTTCCTTTGTGTTGTAGAGGAAATTTAAGTGGGCAGAAGAAACACAAACTCCATACAATGCCAATCCAAATCAAGGCTGTAGAAGAGAATCTTTTCAACAACACAGATCATGTGTGAACTTCTGAAGAGCCAAAAGGTTGGTGCGAGGAGTTCGGCATCTGAGGCATTCACACTTGTAACCACCACTGGCCCCAATATTTATCAGAAGCAGTAAAACTTTGCAAGAAAAAGGGACAGCAAACACCAATTTTTTTATTTTGTACAATGTAAACTCCTCTTTTCACCCTCTGTCAGTAAACCCAAACCCACTGTCAATGTTTTGGGTTTTTTTACTACTTCCTGCATGTTTTGGTTTTTTGTTTTTTTTAAACTGAAGCTTTTTCCCCAAAGCCATCCTGCAGATGATACTTGACTGAATAGTTACTTGTATCACCAAAGGGAGGCTCAGAGACCTGGGGCTGTTTAGTCTAGAGAAGAGCATCCTGAAAGGAGGTCTCATGAGTCCTCAGCAAGAGCCAAAGGGTAGGAGGCAAGAGGATGGGGCCAGACTCTTGTCAGTGGTGTTCTGCAACAGGACAAGGTGCAAAAGGCACAAACTGAACAGCAGGAGAAAATTCTTTGCTGTGAGGGTGCTAGAGCCCTAGAGCAGGCTGCCCAGAGAGGTTGTGGCGTCTCCTCTGAGTTCCGAGTTCCCTCAACCGCTGCTTGTGTGCCAGCCCTCTTCCTCTTCTGTGGACACCCTCCAGGACCTCAATGTCTTCCTATACAGTGGCACTCAGAACTGAACCCTATACTCAAGTTGTGGCCTCAGCAGGACCACGTACAGGGGCACCATCACTTCCCTCCACCTGCTGGACACACTATGTCCTCCCAAGCATGGATTTCCACTTTGATGGAATTCTCAGGCAGAGAATTCCCATTATATTCCATGTTATGAAATAAAACACACATAATCTACCACTGCCTTCTCAACAGGCATTCTCACTGGTCATGTGATTTCTATTAAGTTTAAAGCACAATTTAGCAATATGCACTGGAATTCACATTCCATTTTCTACTTTCATTCACAAGCCAAATGAAAGCAGTTTAGGTGAAATATTTCACATGAACAGAAAACCTGTCAAAGGCTCCTGTATGAATAGCAAGCTGAGAATGGATTCCTTACACCATAAATAAAGATCAAAACACTCAAGAAGGATAAACAAAAAGCAGCCTTCAGCATTAATCATGCAGAATGAATCAATTCTACTTCTGGCATCAACCAAGTGAACCCAATTAAAAAGGAATATTGTCTTTGAACATTGTTATCTTGCCTCATTACTTGCCAGCTCTCTCGCCTAGCTGCCAAGTTCCCACTGCTCTCCTTCCCAATCCAGCCTTAGCCATGCAGAGGCACAGGTTGTGCTGTCTGGCATCATCCCTTGCCTTGGCACTCTGCAAAGGTGACACTGCACCACAAACCACAGACACCTCTGCTCTCCTAAGTGCTTATGCTTTAGCTCAGTAAGTGACATAGAGCAGTCAGACTCATGGGTGCTCTTGTGAGACTCTTCCAAGCACAAATACAACATCTTTAGCATGGATCTACGTGAATGATATCAACACAATCAGTTATACCTGGTGAGGCCACATCTGCAGTACTATGTCCATCTCTGGGTTCCCCAGTACATGAGGGACAGGGAACTACCAGAGAGAGTTGCAAGGATGGTTAAGGGACTGGAACACCTGCCTGATGAGGAAAGGCTGAGAGACATGGTGCTCTTTAGCCTGGAGAATGGCAGCCTGAGAATGTTTATTATTATAAATAAACGTTTATTAATGTTTATAAATATCTGAAGGGTGGGTGTCAAGAAGGCAGCACACCAGTCTCTTTTCAGTGGTGCCCAGTGATAGGACAAGAATCAGTGGGTGCAAACTGAAACCCAAGAGGTTCCATCTGAACATGAGGAGAAAATTCTTTGCTGTGAGGGTGCTGGAACCCTGGAACAGCTGACCAGAGAGGTTGTGAAGCCTCCTTCTCTAGAGACTTTCAGAATCCAGGTGGCTGTGTTCCTTAGTGATCTGCCCTAGGTGACCCTGCTTTAGCAGGAAGGTTGGACTCAATGATTTCCAAAGATCCCTTCCAAGCCTTAACATTCTATGAATCTATACAGAGGTCTCAAAGACTGAGATGTTTATTTCTGTATGGTCTCTTTTCAGAGAAAGAGAAGAGAAAATTGAGAGAATGAATAACTGGATTATACCAAGGAGGTAATTTACGTTTTGCCCATCTAGGCCATCTCTTCCCTGAAATTACTCCTGACAAATACACTTGGGGTGCTCATTCAGCTCAGGTTTCTACCATTTGGCTGGGAAGTACCCAAGCGTTAACTGCTGCTGAAGTTGAGCCAAGTCACATACATTGTCTCCCGAGTGATTGTTTTCCAACCTGGACTTCAAGCTGTTAGTTGGCTGAGAAGTGTCCACAGCAGCTCCCTACAACAGGCAGCATGCTTACATCTTGTCAAGCAGGTCAGTACCACATTCCCCTGCTTCACATCTCCTGCAGTTGACTCCACAGACAAAAGATCACTCAGTAGACTTAGAATAGCACTGTCAGTTTTTCAGGGTCCTTTATCTCTTAGGTGGGCAGGTGGGATACATCAAATGTGCAGTTATTCCTTGCAGGTGTGGCTCAGAGCCGCTAACATCCATCACTTGAATTATATAACACCACTAATTGTAAACAGCTGCTAAAAATGGAATGCACTTGTCATGGTGATACCAGACAGGCATTTCACTATTTAAAATGTGCATTAAATAAGCAGGTAAAAGAAACCCACCATATCACTGAATCCCAGAGGGCACCTCTGGAGATCATCCAAGTCATAGAATCATATAGAATCATAGAATGGTAAGGTTGGAAAGGACTTCAAGGATCATCTAGTTCCAACCCCCTGCCACAGGCAGGGACACCTCCCACTAGTACAGGTTACTCAAGGCCTCATCCAATCTGGCCTTGAAAGTTCAATCTCTCTCCTAAAGCAGGGACACACACCACAGGTTGCCCAGGATAACAGGATCCAGAAGGAATGGGAATCTCTTCAGAGGAGACTCCACAGCCTCTCTGGGCGTCCTGCTCCAGGGCTCCAGCATCCTCACAGCAAAGAAGTTTCTCCTTGTGTTTTTCCACCATGCTATGGCCAAAGCAGTAACTAAAGGATGTAAGAATTTGTTGTGCCTGTACATTCAGATCAGGTATACCAGGTAGCAGGGTGCTCTGCATACTGCTCATCTGTGAGCTTCAGTGCACAGCAACCCTTATGTGGTTACCTTAGATGGTTACTTCTTGTTAACCAGCTGCTGGAATTCATCATGTGCTGAGATGACTAAAACTTAAACATCTGTACTAATCACCACTGTAAACACAGGCAAAAGCTGTAAAAGCCTCTACATACTACACAGCTGTGTTGGAGACACAAAGGACAGTTGCAATCATTAAAAGAAGTTCTTTGTTGTCTGCTCTCACTTATACCAGAACACATGCAAAATTTCCATAAATATCACATTTAGCATCACGTGAATTTCCAGGATCTGGGTTTTGAGGGTTTATTTGAAATATCTTCAGCATGTACACTATTTTAAGTAATAATAATAAAAAAAAACCACCTAAAAAAACCTAACACACCAAACACAACCAACCAAAAAACCAAAACACCCACATAACAACCACCAAACCCCAAAACAACTAAAAAACCCAGAAGGCAAATTCCATCCTAGGCCTCATCAAAAGCAGTGTGGCCACCAGGTCAAAAGAGGTGATTCTGGAACTTTCCTTTGCTGTGGTGTGACCTCACCTGGAGCACTGTGTCCAGTTCTGGAGCCCTCAACATAGGAAGGACATGGACCTGATGGAGCTGGTCCAGGTGAGGGCCATGAAGATGATCAGAGGGCTGGAACACTTCTGCTACAAGGACAGGCTGAGGGAGCCGAGGTTGTTCAGCCTGGAGAAGAGAAGGCTCCAGGGAGACTTAATAGCAGCCTTCCAGTACCTGAAGGGGGCTACAAGGATGATGCAGAGGGGCTGTTTCCAAAGGACTGCAGTGATAGGATGAGGGACAGTGGTTTGAAATTAAAGAGCAGATTTAGGTTGGATGTTAGGAACAAGTTCTGCACCATGAAGGTGGTGGGACACTGCAACAGGTTGCCCAGGGCAGCAGTTGAGGTCCCATCCACGGGGATATTCAAGATAAGGCTCAACAAGGCTCTGTACAACCTCATCTAGTGAAGAATGTCCCTGTTGATTGCAGGGGGACTGGACTAGATGACCCTCAGAAGACCTTTCCAACCCAAACCATTCTCTGATTCTGTGAAAACATCAAGCTGCCAAAACATGCCGTAGTAATCCAGCCTGCTAAATATGCACATAGCAAACTGTTACTTCGCCTGCTAGACTGGAACAGGCTGCAAAGAAAAAGCTTATAGAATTTCCCTTATCAGCAGGATATGTATCATTAAAAAGTTTACAATGTTTCACACTTTTAGTCAATTTCTAACCTCACCCAGCTCCAATATGCTCCTGATAAATTATAGGAAGTATCTGACAAAGCAAGGGATGCCCTTATAAATTCCACATTATACCAGACTGTTTGGAGTACTTGAGCAATCCACACTGTAGCCACCATTTAAAAGGTCCACAGATGAGGGTGTACTTTAAAGGTTAGTCACAACACTCAGTAAACACTAATATGATCCTAGAACGCTCCTTCAAATTTATAAAACTGCATTCAGAGACCTTTCAGACTACTCTGAGCAGTGTCAGCACTCCACAAACAGGCTTGAGTCTTAAATGGGATTTTCATCTAGCTGTGGGACAGTTACTGACAGAGTTTAGCGTGTTCTGAACACAGAACACGCAACTGGAGGGAGAAGTCAGCTCTCACTCAAGACCTCAGTCTGTATTTGTACAGCTGCTGGCACAGAAATCAGCTGAATGTTCTCTTTCAGAAACAGCACTAAACTCAAAGCTTTCAAAACAAGGCTTTACTACAATCCACTTCAGCATGTAAAGCAGATGCTGGGTTATTTTTAGAGCTACCAACATTCACTCTCTGCCTTAGCTCCTACTCCAGAAGCAAAATGGGGATGAAAGCAGTGTTTATTCTCTTATGATCCAAAATTCAGAGATCTTTCTGAAACTGTCCCAACAATAATAAAAGGCATTAATATCAATTTGACATTCTCAGTTACTTTGCAGCTAGACAAAGCATGAACCACCTCAATCTATTAACAAGACTTCACATTTCCTTCTTCAGAATCTTAACAATGGCAACTCTACAAAGCTCTTGCTCCTTGCGTATAGAGACCTTTTACACTTTAGCTGCCAAATACTACTCTAAACCCTATCAATCACTACAGGTTTTATATGACACAGCCACAGAACAACAGAAAATCTGATAGAAATAATTTTGTCCCAGTAAACCAAGGGATCACAAATAACAGCACACACAACCATCCTGATATCATTCAGATCCTGCATATAGTTGTTGAAAGGCTGGCGGTAGATTACTTTTTTACACGGAAGAAGAAAAAAAAAAAGGGGGCAGGCACTACTGCAGCAAGCTGAATTCAGCTGCAGCTTAGTGTTCCCTACACAATTATTCTGTTCTAAGCATGCCCTCTACATATTTATTCATATTCATATTTTATCTTTAATCAGAAATGAAAGAAAATACAACTCAGACTCCCATCTGAGCCTGTCTAAACTGTCCAAGAAGGTTATCTCAGACATATTTCAAAGCTGTTAGCAATAACAAGACCAGCCAAAATCTAATTCCTAACTATTTGATATAACCGTTCTATGTATATAAGTGATTTAAAACATTCTGCTGTGACAGCAGGAAACTTCTCTAGCTTCACTATAAAAAGATGCCAGAAATAATTTGGTCATTGTGTTAAAGCTCCCAGCTGCTCCACGGACATTAGGGAGGAAAATCTAGATCCCAGGAAGGGATGAAAAAGGGAGTAGGGGTTCTTCTCTTGCTGCCTTTGACACACTTGAGTCTCTCCATGGAAAAAAATCCTGCAGAATTTCAAACTAAGTCATCCAAATATATGAGTGAGTTCTTTTTCCATGGTTTTTTTACCTTCACCCTTGCTAGAAATTTAACAGTTCTAATTCTGTTGCAGCCACCTAAAGGGAATTGAAACAGATCAATGAAGAAACAGTTCATCCTGTATTTTGCAGTAGGTCCTGCATAATCGATTGCACACCTACTTATTCCATCCTAGTAAACCAGTACGCTTTTCCCACAGGAAAAACTACATCCTAGTAATAAAGCGTTACAACTCCACTTCTGACCTCTTTCTGTTCAGTGCACCTAAGATAGGCAATTTCATTAACTTTTCTTTTTCCCATAATTGTAATTTTTCCATCACCTAACACGATACTGGAATTACAGCAAAGTTAATGAAGCTACCCACTCAGTACAGAACATGGCCCAGCACCATCAGCAAGACACCTACAGCTGACAGACTAACTTTCTTAACAAAACTTTTTTTTTTTTTTCACTTCTTACCCACAGACAGGCAACCGGGAACCAAAGGTTCAAACTTCCACATGACCAAGGCAAATGGAGAAAATTCTACAGCACTTCCAAGTTTTACTGGAGTCATACTTACAAATCTTGATCTAGATTAGACATTAGGAAGACATTCTTCCCTATGAAAGTTGTGAGACACTGGAACAGGTTGTCCAGAGAAGTTGTGGAGGCTCCAAGCTTGAACGTGTTCCAAGCCACAGTGGGTGGGGCCTTGAGCAACCTGGTCTAGTGGAAAGTGTCCCTGCCCATGGCAGGGATGTTGGAACTAGATGATCTTCAATGTCCCTTCCAACTCAAACCATTGTATGAAAATTGTTGCTGGTATGAAGCAACAGCACGGATCCAGACCTTGTCTGGTCTCACCCATGCCATCTCAGTTCTGACGTATTTTTCACGTCCTTTATAAAATCATAACCAGTTTTTATCTTGGCACTATAAAACAGACACAAGAAGAAAATACACAGAAAAAAATAGAAGTACTATTCTATCAAAAAAAATATTCCACATAACCAGCCCATAAAGTTTCTCAAAGTAGAGGCTGGATACAAATACTGGAGAGTGGTGGTACAGGGCCGTAAAAACATAAAGTAATACCCAGAAGTTACAAGAGACAGTTCGCAAGACAAAGAAAACGTAAGCCACAAAGTGTAGCTTAACATGCAGCTTCCTTCTTACCTTGCACTGTAAGGAAGACAGAGGCTGTGGTGGATCCTCCCTCATTAGCAGCAATGCAATTGTACTTGCCAGCATCTGTGTGCTTTACAGCCTTCACCTCTAAAGACAAGTTGCTCATCATCCTTATCCGCAGGGGCTCCTTAAGCCTCACATCCCTGCCATTCCTCTGCCAGGTGAGGTTGTAATGCACGGTACTTAACGTCAGGCAGGTCAGGATGGCCGTCTCGCCAGGGACAACTGTGATGTTATTTGGAACCTGAATCATGGGTGGAGGCTCTGTGTAGAAAAAGTAGAACAAAAAGCAAAATCATTAGAGAAAGATTGGTGAGTCGGTGCTTCATGGGTGCATTCCTGGTAAATAATTTCAGTACAATATAGTGTAAAAAGAAATTTTTTTTTTAAAATCAATATGCAAATTAATATTGGTTTAGTATTTAAAATCATAGAACAGTTTGGGTTGGAAGAGACCTTTAGGATCACCAAGTCCAACCAGCGCCAGCTACTGTGGGATCCGGTGTGAGTGGACTGGGTGCCAACTACTGGAGTTAGACTACAGAGTGTAGGCACTCTGGGACTGCGGTCTGAGTACCAGCTACTGGAGTAGGCAAGAATCTGGAGCAATTCTGTGCCTTCCTCAAACCAAGTGTGTGGTTGGTGTGTGCAATTTGTTAGTAGACTTCAACAGTTGGCAAGAGGATCTGGGCAGAAGTACTGGGAAAACAGAGGGGTGTGGCACTACTTAGAGGACCTGCGAACACACATGTGGCTCTAGAAAGCAGTGCATGTGTGTTGTCTCCAGAGAGTTTCAATCCTTACCAGCTTGGAAGGAGGATGAGAGGCGCTGTGCAAAAATTCTACACCACAGCTGCTGCTGAAGCCTGCACTTGTCTGTGACAGCCTGGAGCTGACTGTGTCAGCATTACCCTTTGTGTCTGCAATACCTGCTCAGCTTTACTGCTGACAAATGAGTAAACGGGAAAGCAGCAGCAGCCTCAAAGTTTTGGGACAGAGACCTTCAGGTCCCTTGAGTTCATGGGGCTGAGCTCCAGCAGCCAGGCAGGAGGAACTTCTAGGCGGGAGCTGCTCTAGGTAGCAGCCACTTACAACATCACTTAACAGCTTCCACTCAAATCTTAGGTAGATTCCTAATCTTTTCTTTCCTATCTGAACATATTTTATGTTGTAACTTGAACTATTTTTTACTATTTACTTTCCACCCTGCTCATCTGTACACTCCCACCACCCTTCTGGAAGAAAGCAGCTCTGTAAGAGAATTAAACTTAGAAACCACAATACTTAAAATAGGAGCAGTCCTCCCGATCCTTAGAATCACAGAATGGTTTGGGTTGGAAGGGATTTTTAAAGATCATTTAGCCCAAGCCTTCTTGAGAGATACTGATAAAGAAGACAACTTTTAAATGGCAGAGAAAGAAAATACACTATATATCAAATGATAATTATAAGTATATATATATATATACACACACATACAAGCATATCTATTTGCTTTTCCCCAGACTGGTTCCTGAAAAAGGAACGCTGACAATGAATAATGTTCTGAGTGGGATGATTTAACAGAAATATGACAGCTGGGAGAGCTGTGAGGATAACAGGGAATTAAAAAGTCTGTATTTATTAGGAGTGAAAGTCACTCCTAAGCTCAGAGGCAGTTATAACTCCTCCCCATTTTAAGTCTCCTGTGGGGTCACGGATGAGGTTCACAAGCTTTATGCTGCATCTAGACGTGGTGCTGAGGGACACGGTTTAGTGGTGACCTAGCAGTGCTGGGTTAATGATTTGACTTGATTATCTGAAAGGTCTTTTCCAACCAAAACAACTCTGTTATTCTGCCTCTGCTTAACAGTGGATCACTCACACATTGCATGCTGGGTGTGTAGCTCTGCTTCCACACAAACATTGTCCCCTGACAGCAATCACCCTTATAACCAAAACTGGGTATTTCAACACATGCAGAAGAGAGGGAAGAAAAGCTACACTTGCTTAGGCAGAATGAATTTCCTCCTCTAAACTTTATGCTTTGGCTGGTTGGGAGAAAAGACAAATCCTTTCCATGGGCACCTCACAAAGCATGTTAGTTAAACTTAAACAAGAGAGAGGCGAAGCCCAGAAGAGAACCAAAGTGCCATCTTTTGATTATCAGCCTGGTGGGGCACATCTTTTGGACTGCAGCAGCCCCTTACCCCAACGCTGCACATACACACAGGGCAACTCCCAGCCAAACTCCAAACTGAACTCAGAGCACTTCTTTACTGGCACTTTAGTTAAGGTGCCTGTCCTGGAAGGCTAATAGACCTAGTATATATCCTGGCTTGCCCCACCCTTCTGCTGATGGGAGAAGCAAGGGCAAGAGGAAAACAAAGGCTTGAGCTATTATGTCCCCTCTCAAAGTAATAAACAGGTACCCACAGATGTTTAGGTACTTGTTAGTGTCTTGCCCAAATAAGGGTAAGCAAGCCCTGGGTTCACCTAATATGGTCAGCTTTGCAAATGCCATTCTGATTGGTGAAGCTCTGTGGCCAAAGGAGCCATTACTCTGGCAAATAATATAAATTAAGCTAAGTTGCAAGCAGTTGTGCTGCTTCTGCCTTGCTGCTCTGCCTCTGCGCGTGCTGCTCTGCTCAGCTCAAACAACATACTTCTGCCTCAATGCTCTCAGCTTGGACAATGCGTTCTGCTCTGCCTTGTGCTTCACACCAACTTAACCCTGATGTGTTGGGCTTGAACTACCTGGAAACTTAAGTGCCTCAAGTTTACCAAGAGAAGACATTGAGTGCCTCATGACATGGTGAGAAGTGCTGCTGGCATTGTGTTCTCTGCACATCTGCAAGAGGTCCTGCCTACACCTCTGCAAACCTCCATGCCAAGGGGAACCAGGATGAGGTCAGAGATCATCTGCCTCTTTCCCAGCACCCTGCTAGAGCCTGGGAAGATCTAAAAGCCTCTCAATGGCTATCAAGATGCTGAGCAGCTCTAACACTGCCACAAAGGAGCCAGGGACCATCTCAGAATTTCCACTCCACTGCTGTGAGAAAAACAGACATTCCCTAGGGCTCCAGGCTGTCTATTTGTAAGTGGGGCAAAACCATTTGTGGCTAAATCTTTCCAATTTTTCTGATTCTCCTAAATGAATGAATTGCCCATAAGCAATCTTGTGAAGATTTTCCTGACTGAATGAGAACCCAAATTTAACTGGTTTGCATATAGTTTGTGGGCAGGGCTTTTTGGGAATAAAATAACTACATATTTTATAATTCCTGCCTTGTTAATTGTCCCAACTAAATCAGTGCCTGCAAAAGCTGTTCGCTTTGTCCTGCCTAACAAGTTAGTTTCTTTGTCCTGCCTAACAAGCTATTTGATATTTTAAAGATTTAACATCCATAAGACAAAAGCAAACTCAAGTATTTGCTTTTTCTGAAGCTAGAGTGTGTTGGTAGAGCTCCAATACCTTTCACACAGCAGCTGACAAGACAGATTATCTGTGATACACTGTCTGTCAGCTGAGCAAGCTAAGAAGGCTTGAACAGATTGTTTACTTTGCTTAAGGAAGACATTTCAAGTAATTTTCTTCCAAATATTTGTACACACAGATTTCAAAGCATCTCCCTCACATTAATCCTCTTCATGGCTCAAGATAGAACTAATTGCTGATGTTTACACAGTCAGTCTCAGCCACTCTCTCAGTGCTCTGTAAATAAGATACAAGAATTCGTCCCCTCATCACTCTTGAATTTCAAGTGCTACCAGTATCACAATGAAAAACTTAGGGCTTTCAGTTTTCTCTGGAAGGATGGCTGCACCTTGTACAACTGCTACTAACTCTACAACTCCCTGAAAGGAGGTTGTATCCAGGTGGGGGTTGGTCTCTTCTCCCTAGTAACAAGTGATAGGAGAGGAATAGGCACAAGTTGTGTCAGGGGAGAAACTTTTTGCTGAAAGGGCTCTCAAACACTGAGACAGGCTGCTCAGAGAGGCAGCTGAATCCCCATCCCTGGAGGTATTTTAAAGAGGCACAGGAGGCGTTTCAAAAATGCTGAGGAACATGGTTTAGTACCAGACTTGGTAGAGTTAGAGAATGGTTGGACTCAATACTAAAAGCTTTTTCCAGCCAAAAATGATTCTGCTATTCCAGACCAAGAATTTTGTGCCCACAATTTCTGGGGCAGAATATAAGCTTTTTGCTCTCCAAAGCATGGTTGGAAACAAGCATATAGGAACGCCCTATCTGCCTGGAGGATTTTCATAGCCAATATGAGTGGTCTCGAGCCACAGCTTGGGTAAGCATTGATACAACTGCTTTATTCTGCAAGTACTTGCTGCAACTAAAAGGGTCTCCTCAAATTTACCACTTTGTGGAAGAGTTTGTAAATGTTTCATAACTCATTTCTTCACTGAAAGAGTTCTTATAAACTAAAACAGGCTCCCAGGGATGTGGTTGAATCCCCATCCCTGGAGGTGTTTAAGATGCAGGGATGTAGTGGTGGCAGACATGGTTTAGCATCAGCCATGACAGAGTTAGAGAATGGTTGGAGTTGCTGGTCTTGGAGGTCTTTTCTCAACCAAAACAAATCTATAATTCTAAGAGGTCTGTTTCTCTGCAAACATTGCCTTGCATGGAACAAAAAGGTATCACAGTGGTTTCTTTGAATTTGTTCATACTGCAGGGAACACAAAAGAGAAGATGAAGGCTTCAACTACAGACTGAGTTATTTTAGAGAATACAGAGTCAGAGTCTTCTCACAGCACACACACAAAAAAAAAAAAAAAGAGAGTCTGTGGTCAAAACATGCAGCAGAGGAAATTCTGACTAGACATGCAAAATATTTTTCTTGTGGGGGTAGTTAAGTGCTGAACGCTGCCTGTGGAGCTTATGAAATCTCTGTCCTTGGGGAGGCTCAAAGTTTGATTGGATGAGTTTGTCAGAAATGCAATCAAGCTTGGAAGCTAATCCCGCTTTGAGCTGTGAGTTGGACTAGGTAACTTCCAAAGTCCAAATTACTTTGTGATTCTACAATTCATAACCCAGGTAAACCCAGCTGAGTTAACTACTACAGGAGATAAATGACAAGGCTACTTTGATTTCAAGTAGTTACATGAAACCCTGAGGCTGAATTTCAGCTGCTGTCCTGAGCTCTGCCATCCTCACTGCCATTTTAAATGAACTGACTCAGCTTCAGTGGCTCCTCTAGTCAGGAGCTATAGCTTACACTCTGCACGATACATGGTTGATCAACACAAACAGAAGGCTACAGAAAATGGCTTTTTCCTTTTTGCCCAGACTCCATAGCACCTGTGAAAAATGAAGTAGCAAAATTTGCTGTAGAATGAACAGGCTTTCATCCACTCACCCACATACAATAAATAAGCTTTTCTTTTTTATTTGTCCTACAGCCAAGGCAATAGAAAATATTTCCATTACTCCTCATCACAAGAAAGTCCCCCTCAGTTCAAGAAGGACATTGAGGTGCTGGAGCATGTCCAGAGAAGGACAACAAAGCTGGTGAAAGGTCCGAAGCAAAAGTCTTGTGAGGAGCAGCTGAGGGAACTGGTGCTGTTTACCCTAGGAAAAGCTGAGGGTAGACACCATTGCTTTCTACAACTCCTTGAAAGGAGGTTGGAGCTAGGTGAGGGTTGGTCTCTTCTCCCTACTTATAAGTGACGGAACAAGGGAAAACTTCTCAACATTAGAATAGACTGACCAGGGCAGTGGTGGAATCCCCATCCCTGGAGAGATTTCAAAGCCACATAGCTGTGATGCTGAGGGACATGGATTAGTGGTGACCTGTCAGTGCTGAGTTAACAGTTAGACTCCATGACCTTGAAAGTCTTTAACAGCCTAAATGATTCTATCATTCCAAAACTCCAATTATGCACTGAATCTTGTCTTAAAAACCCAAAACTTTTGAATGCTGCTTTGGTATTTCCTCATCTGTCAGAAAAACACATACACAGAATTGAGTAAACTTAATTGTTACTACAGTTTGAAATAAAAGTGAGAACAACTGAACTTTGAGGTTCCATTTGCTGCTTCTACAGACCATACCTTTTCTGCAATGGTCTTCCTGGTGGTAGGAACTAATTAAAACAAATCCAAGGTAAATATTTAACACAGATGTGCTGAATAAACATCAGTACATTCAAGTACCTAGGTGAGAAAAGCACAGCACACTGTGTGTAGGAAATATATTTTAGTAGCCCAAAGTGCTCCATTCTGTGTTCCAGCAAAATGCCTTGGCACACTTCAGCATGCAAGGATGAAGTTCTACCCACCTGACACATCTAGAAATGTCTGTGCACGGCCATTTCCTGCACTGCTGATTGCTATACATTCATAGAAGCCTTCGTCAGACAAGGAGACCATGGCAATTTCCCAACTTATACTGGATGATTCTCTGAAAGAAGAAAAGGACACACTCAATTCCTGAAGGAATCAAGAGGTACAAGGACTTTTAGATTTTCACAATACCAAGGAGGAAAGCTAGACCCTCTGGTAAGTCAAACTGGATCTAGCTTTATGAATTTTACTTCAAGAAACAGCATAAACATTGTTAGGCTTCTTTCAAATATTAAAAACCCTAAGTTTGTGCAGAGTATCTCCCCTGTACATTATAAATATGGATTTAACAGTCAACAGTTGTCCCACAGTAACTAAACCCACTGTATCTGCAGTCACTGACACAGCTGCTTGCATTCTCCTGTTGCATTTGCTACTATTCTCCTGTTGCATTTGCTACTTAGAAGCCACCTTTCCTTAATGCTAGCAAGTTTCTCTGTAATACCAGCATGTGGTACTGAATCTGTGGCTCTTATTAGCAAGGGTTCATCCTCCCAGTCTGAGTATCTCAAACGCCCAGATGCAGAGAGGGGCTACACACAAAGGAGAGCCCATCCTTTAACAGATACAAACTGCTTTCTCCTCTATATGCAAAGCCACTGTTGGGCTCACACAGGTGAGAAGGCAACAGCATCTACCTTATCTACAAGACAGTTACATCCAGGCAGTTCTCTGTGTTTTTTTGAACTGCAGGGACCAAACATACACAATGCAGCAAAATATGAAAGATCAGTAGGAAGTTGACCAACTTCTGCTCTGCGAGCTGCACCTCTGAACTTATCAGCAATAACTACAATCATCCAATATTCTGCATGTTGGCTGCCCAGCCATCCAAAAATACACAGCACAACACTGGGAGAAGCATAAATGATGGATTCAAGATTGAAGATGGAGGGTTAGATACAGAAGTGATGTGAGCAAGATAACATAACAGGAACCTGCAGGTTTTCTGTAAACCATAGGAAGGACAGTGCAGTAACAGACAGTATATATCACACAGTGTTCAAGCCAAGAAGAGAAAAGCATAACTACACTACTGGCTGCTTAAAAACAAACACTCTGCTTCTCAAGGCACAAATCCACATTTTATACAACTAATGGTGCAACAAATAGCAGATGAAGACATAAATGAGCAAAATAGTGGTGGTTCTGCAGTGTCCCAGTGCTCCCTATGGTGTGTTGCTATGGCACATAAACAAAACTGATGAGTGCTAAAACATCCACCAAAGTTCTGGCAAGTAATTGCCACCTTATGGGAAAAACACTGAATATCGAAGCCTTTGTCTCTCTTTTGTTTGGCTGAATAGATTTATTTATCGGTCCTTAAAGGACATAGAAAGAACAAAACAGAGACTTGGAATAGGCATGGAAGTTCACTGCTGTAGCATCATGAGACAGGCAATCCAACTACCCCAATAACAAGAACAGCCTATAGTGACCTTAAATGGCTTCCTACTTCTCTCTTACTTCATACTTACTCTAGATAACCTGTATATCACATACTAAACCCAGGACATCTTCCCTTGCAGCACAGGCAGACAGATGTGGCGTAACTGTCAACACTAAAGAATAAGGCAGTATTTCTTCCAGGGGAAAACTGAGACTTCTCTTTTTCATGGAAGTGCCTTTAAAATAAGTTATGCAACTCTATTCTTCCCCTACACCAACATGGAAGCCTTCAGAACCGAGGCATAAAAAGGAAACGTGTCCAGAGTGGAAAAGCATGGCAAACGGAGACCTGGCCAGTAAAAAGTATTGAACACAACAATGGCAGCAATGACTTAAAACACACACTTGGAGGCAGCTGCTGCACACCTTGGCATGCACTGTGAAAAGCAGTAACTGTACACAAGTCTTTAGAGCATGTCTTACTGGGATACCTTAGCACCTTTCGGCACAAAGTCATTTATTTATCCAAATCATAGAATGGTTTGGGTTGGAAGAGACCCAAAGATCACCAACCCCCCCACTATAAGCCCAGACACCTCCTATCAGACCAGCTTGCTCAAGGCCACCTGGCTTCCAACACTTCCAGGTTTGGAGCCTCTACAACTTCTCTGGGCAACCTGTTTCAGTGCCTCTCCATCCTCATGGGGAAAATGTTTTCCTAAAGCCTAATCTAAATCAAGCTTCTTCCAGTTGGAAACCATTACCCCTGCTCCTGTCACTCCATACCTTTATAAAAATTCCCTCTCCAGCTCTCCTGTAGCTCCCTTCAAATACTTCGAAGCCATGAGAAGGTCTCCCTGGAGCCTTCTCTTCCCCAGGCTGAACAGCCCAACTATCTCAGCCTGGCTCATAGCAATGGGCTTCCACACCTCCCATCGTTGCTGTGGCCTACTCTGACTTCACTCCAACAGGTCCCTGTCTCTGCTGTGCTGAGGACTTCAGAGGTGGCCCCAGCACTGCAATTGGGGTCTCAGCAGAGCAAGGCAGAGGCACAGAATCCCCTCCTCAACATGCTGCTCATGCTAATCATCATCTATACAGAGTGGACATCCTCCTAAAACATGTGTATATGTACATTATAAATCACTCCCTAATTAATATCACCTAAAATAACAGAATGGAAGCAATATAATCAGTATGTAATATTAAACAATAAATATAAATTATAGGATATAAATAGAAACTAAAACAGGATTGAGAAACAAAAGGTCACTACTTACTTGAAGAACTGATCCACTCCTAGTTTTACTCCATTTTTAGTAAAATGTTGAGTAAAAGGTATAAGACTTTCTACATGGCAAGGAACAGATCCTGGCTGTAAATAGTATCCTGGAGTCTTCGTGGGCATTGTAACTTTTGGAGCATCTGAAGAAAAATGAGTGATACCCAAAATATTAGTAATTAACATCTAACATAAATCCTGTCTTTCTCTTTGATTGAAAGGAAATTCAACATCTGATAAAGATGTACTTAGAAGATAACAACATTGTTCATCACAATATAGAGATAGAACTTTGGGAGGAAACAGCACAAAAAGTACTTGTGTAGGTTAGATAAAGATACTAGATATCAGTCCTAACTAAGTCAGATGTGACAAATGCACATTCAAATCAAGCTGAAATCTCTTACCAGGAGTAATAGTAGAAAATGAAACACTTGAGACTCTCTGAAAAAGGTAACCATCCTTGTCATAGCCTGTGATTTTAACAAAAAAAGCTTCCTCTGGTGGAATGAAGTCAGAAATATTCCACAGTCCATAGGGCTTTCTGTCAGGATAGTATTTCACAGGCAAGGTCTTGAGAAGTTCCCCTGTAATGCTCAGAAGTTCCAGTCTGTCTACTCTTGCTGGAAGAAAGATCCCTGTGGTATTCAGCAGCACAAAGGTAGGAATCCCTAGAAAAACAGAAAAGTGATATTTTAAGTGTTAAGAAAAATAAATAAGTGGAGGAGTGAAAAAAAATTAATTAAGAAAAAAAAGTTAAATTCCACAGGTATGGCTCACTACCCCATGAAGCACCATTCAGCTTCAACCCTTGCTAAGCAGCAAAATCTGAGGTTGTGCTAAACTGAACTCTACTGATTACCTGTCAGGAGACACAAGGCTGATGAGGGTTTAAATTACTCATTTCCAACAGGTGCTCCTAAAATAGCAGCCTCTTTATTAACCACTCACTGTGCCTCACAGCCAAAGGTTTCTTCTGAAGCTCCAAAAGCAACAGAGAAAGCATTGCAATTTTGAGACATTTCACAGCTAAAAAGATCTGGATACAAGAGGCATAAAAAAAATGCACCTGAGCTAATATGAAAAAAAAAAACAAACAAACAAACAAACCCCCAAAAAACACACATGCACACACAAAAAAAACCCCCACAACCAAACTAAAAACCAACAACAACCCATAATATGCTAAAACAGGAAAAGTGTCTGCCAAAACCCAACCAACAGCAGGCCTGGATTTATCTCAAAGTTCACCTGAGTGTTCTATTCAGAAGTTCTATTTTTTGAGGCCCAGATTCAGTTATTACTTAGCACAGACTGATCTGGAAACAAACCTTGCACTGGCCTGCTGGATGTTTTTTTAAAGTCCAAGGTTGGCTTCCTAGAGAACCCAGCTCGGAAGTCGATGGTGCTGAGCCCTGTGATCCGAACGGAGTGCCGACCACTGCTCGAGGTCTGAAAGTGCAACAGAGACCATGTGCATGAGGAGGAACCCTTCAGGGACTGCAACAAGTCTGAGCCAGCCACTGAGTTCAGAGGGTAGACTTCAGCTTTCAATAAAAATGAGGCAGAAGGGAGTTTATGTCAAGCTGTACATTAAAACACCTTTAGTAAAGCTTTACTTTTACAATTGCAGCATCACCAGAAAGTGACAATTTGGGAAACGGACAGGAACAGCTATTGCTGTCACACGCCGGTGACTGCAAAAGGAGACTGAAGGATTTTGACCATTACAAAGGTTACTACAAAATAGTAAATGAAACAAAAGTCAGCAGAAAGAATCAGTGTAACGCTTTTACTGATAGTTAAAAATGTACTTCCAGTGCTACAGTAGGAATCTTATTTTTTTTATTTATTAGTAACCTCCCTTCTGAGATGTGCACAAAACTCATTCTACCCGTGAGGCACATGTAAGCACTGTGTATCATCCAACAAGTGCCAAGCACATACCAGTCTTAATCAATGCTGTTTATTAAAGGTCCTTCTCTTTTCCAGCCAAGGTCTCAGTGGAAAGCAAAGAGCGCAGAATTAGCTCTGATCTCTGTTCTCCACTACCCACCTTGTTATTCTGGTGGAATCAGCAACAAATCACAAACCACCTATCCATCTACTCTGGAAAAGCCTTTGCTTCATGATGTTTGAGGGTACAGATGCGTTTATGCAAGTTCTCAATCTTATAATTATTTTGATTTATCTTCTTTAACTCACTTTCTATTGTTCTGTGCTGAGAAGGAAAAGGACAAGTGCTACTTGCCAAGACTGCACAGGAACCCAAAGCTTTTTGTTCTCATCTACCCTACAACTTCCAGGTGTTAGCTAAAAACAACCCCAAAAAACAACTGCTGCAATGAGCCTGGAGCAAGATTTTTTTTTCCACAAATATAATAACAAACCCGTGAGCAATTTCAACCAGAAGAGAACAACAAAATAAAGATCAAAGCTTTATCATGCCAAGATTAACCTACAGCTAGTAGAAGCTCCTCTGAGGTTTTGTTCTGGGAGATGACACAACACATGAGATTGTCAGTGTGAAATAAAATCAGTAGTGGCATGAAATCATCCCACCAAGCTTTACCTGTGCAGAGAGTATTATCTGATCCATTCTCAAATACATGAGACCTTCAGCTCTGTAACCACATCTGGTACAGCTGCATGTGAATACTCAATTAAACAGCCATTCCTCATAGCCAGCAGCCCAGGGACAACCATTTAGACATCGTGACTAATTGATGTCTATCTGATTCAAACAGCCTCGATTTGCTTCTATTTGGCTAGCTTTTCACCACCAAAGACTCCACCACTAAAGCCTTTTTGACACAAACCAGCTGCTAACAATACAAAGAAATAACTCAGTCTGCCAAAGAACTCATGTTATCAAGTGTTAATTGGCAGTTAAAGCTTCATTAGACAAACTCAGCGACAAAGTTTTCTTTTTATAGCTTTGGGTATCTGTATAAGGAATTTATGGCATGGATAAACTTGGTGGGAAGTTCTTTAAGTCTTCAGTCACAGCCTTAAAACCTTAGTGCAAACAGAACAAGCCAGTGACTAAAGCCGAGTAAACAATCCACAGTAAAAGACAGGAGGAAATTACATCTCTAGCCCAAAATGCATTTTTTTTTTCCACTCTTTTTCTTATTCACATGGATGAGTTAACTCTACACAGCAGGGAAGTCTTCAAAGGCATTGCTCAGGGTTGGACTAGATCTTTCCATGTCCCTTCAAGCCACTAATATTCTGTGATTCTGTGAAGTTATGAGCTATAGATTAACCACAGAACTGAAAGGAGTGGATGGCCTCTCCCTCACTGCCTCCCCTTCATCACTCCCCTTTTCAATTGAAAACACAGGTAGGAGCTTAAAAGAGGAATTAGAGTTTCCAATGCTGCTGTCCTGGAACTTGCAAGTAACTGATTTGCAAGATGCAGAATGCCTCCCAATCTGCTCCCAAGAAATCTTTTAAGATGAGTCCATAGTACAAGTCTTTGGGGGAGGGATTTACCAAAAATGAACAATAGGTCATAGAATCATGGCTTAGATCACTGAGTCAAACCATTAACCCAGCACTAAATCATCCCCATGATGATATGGTCATCACTAAACCATGTCCTTCAGCACCACAGCTACATGGCTTTGAAATCCCTCCAGGAATGGGGACTACTTTTCCAGGACTTCTCAACTCTTTTGAAGAAGAAATTGTCCCTAACATCCAATCTAAACCTCCCCTGGCACAACTTGAGGCCATTTCCTCTTGTATTATCACTTGTTATCAGGAAGAAGAGACTGTTCCCCACCTACTTCCAGTCTCCTTTCAGGCAGTTACAGACAGCCTCTCAGCCTTCTTTTCTCCAGGCTGAATAACCCCAGTTCCCTCAGCCACTCCACTCAAGACCTGTACTACCCTTCTTTGGACATGCTCCTGCCCCTCAATATCCTTCTTGGAGTGAGGGGTGTAAAAACAAATTCAGTATTTATGGTGTGGCCTCACCAGCAATGCTTTGTCTTCTATTATGCAAGCCCAATGTCCTGTTGAGGCCCCATCTCTTGGTAGGTGACTCAGCAGTTGGAGCAGCAGACACATTTAGTCCCACAGTTAGCTCTGAAGTGCAGAGGACACATGCAACAGCAGGACCAGCTCTGAAGAAAGCATGTTTCCTTCTGCACAGAACCTGCAGTCCCCTGATGTGCTGTGGAGCCACAGGCTCTTGTCATTGCTCTTTGAAAAGACCCTGTCACCTTGCAAACAAGGGTGCTGCAGCAGACTTGGAAGGAAAGCTTCTTGATAAAGTACGCACAGGTTTGATGTCTTCAAAACCAAGGTACGTGAAGGCAACTGGAAGCCTCCTGCAGCAGTGGAGACAACTTGATTGCATGGCATGTGTTCTACATTATTCAAACCTGTGCTTTCAGGACGTTACTGAGCACTAACACTTGTTCATGGATTAAGGTGGGACCTTCTTGGACTGACCATTCTGCAGCTGATTTAGTAATGGATAGTACTGCTTAGCTGACCATGATTTAGCATCCTAAGATGGCAAGCTGTTGCACTTCCAAATGGCAAGTACCATTTGCACAAATACAAGCTGTTTGCACAAACTTAATTAAGACCTGGTTTGCTCATGAAAGTTTAAGTAATTTAAGTATTTCAATTGCATTCAAGACACTTTTTTTCCACTTTTGTTATTTCAACCCAAATGATATGAATGTGAAAGTTTTATTCTCCACAGAACTGGAGACACAAACAAAAAAATCCAAAAAACTCTTAAAAACAATCACTTCAGGAGCAGCCCTGTGCCTTTGCCAGGTCTCGCTTGCATCTAGCTGAGCCTGCTGGCCTGTTTCCAGTCGAGCCACTTGGCACCGTGCACCATGCTGAGTGCCACCCTTGTCTTTAGGATTGCTTATTAGCCTCAAAAGGTGTCATACACTGAGTCTAGAGGAGTAGCAAGTTCCTCTCTCAGCAATTCCTGGAATGCAGAAGTCTGGGCACTGCAGTGCAGGCATACACAAGCTGTTCCACATGGTTCAGCTGACATCCAAAGAGGCCTTGGCTCAGCAACAGCCATGCAGGGCCAGGGAGAGATCACACAGGGCTTCTGCTGCAGCCTTTCTCTGTGTTGAAGGCCACTGTATGTCCACTAGACTACAAGATTAACCCAGAAGACTCCACCAAGCTACAGAATTGAATACTAAGGCACTGACTGTAGGAGGGTTCTCTCAATACCCAATACATCTGATGTTTCTAAATCCAGCAGGACACAAACTTTTGCTTGTTTGTTTGTGTCTCCACATCTGGTTTTTCATCAATTCTGGTCCAGGAAGCATAGACAAGACACTCAAAACAGCTGTCCCTAGAGCTGCTGAGCTCAGCATGCTTCTTTAGTTCCAGCTCTGCAGGAGTATCAATAGTTTCCTGGGACACTATATGTGAATCAACAATCCTTCTCAAATTACCTTTGTGCATGTGGCAGAGACAACATACACCTCACTGGGAATGTAGCTATAAAGGTGTCTTACATGGGTGACTTCCCCTTTCTACATAAAGAGCTAAGCCCTGTGTAGACTTTAAGGTGTGGTAGAGGGGTATCATTTGTTAACAAGCACATTTCAAGTGTTCTGAAACATGTAATAAGAGTGGTTTTGCTTATCCCTATTGCAGGAGAGCAATTTTTGCCCTGATAGACTCTTAACTCAAATCTCTTCTAAATTAGGGGATAAGGTCAGTCTAAGCAATACCCTTTCTGCTCCTTATTCACACCTCTTTTATAAGCACATTTATTGATCTATAAACAGAAAATATTTCAGCTACGCTGGCTTAAGTTTACAGCTCCCAGCTCTTTGTGCAGCAACACACCATAAGCGCATTGAGGTTATTCCATTTCCTCATCTTGCTCAGCACATGCCTCACAACCTTCACAGGAACACATGGCCAACAGAAAACATCAAAAATACCCCTGTCACCAAGATAATATCCCACAGAACAATAGATCTAAGTGACCCTTTAACTACTAAGACCTTTTTTTATTTTCATTTCAGAAGCATTTGCAGATGACACCAAGCTGAGTGACATGGTTGATGCACCTGAGCAACAGGATTCATCCAAAGAGACCTGGACAAGCTGGAGAAGTGGCCCTGTGTAATTTTCATGAAGCTCAACAAGGCTAAGTGTAAAGTTCTGAACCTGGGTCAGGGCAATCCCCAGTATCAACCCAGGCAAGGGGATGAAGGGATGGAGAGCAGCCCTGTGGAGAAGTACTTGGGGCACTGGTGGCTGAAAAGGTAGACACAAGCCAGCAATGTGCACTCCCAGCACAGAGCCAACCATTTCTTGGGCTGATCCCCAGCAGTGTGGGCAGCAGGCGGAGTCTACAACTACAATGTGAGAGTAGTAAATCACTGTACAACCCCCTTACACAGGCTATAGGACAGGTCAGTAGTGATGACTGCAATAACTTTACCTTAATTGTCCACGTTCCAGGCTCAGGATCTTTGACATTTACTACCTTTGCAGAGTTCTGGATATTTAACAACTCATTCAGTCCTGATCCTTTACTGATCTGCTTGCCTATGGAAATGGGAAGTAAATAGACTATTGAGTAAACAAAGTATGGAGTAAATACAGTATTGTCTAAACATCTAGAGTAAATAGAACATTGTTCTTCTGTATTCATGTATTTTTGGTACTTACTTGCTACTGAGTAGTCAATTACATTTATAACAGTCAAAATTCCCTGTAATTCTTTGCCAGAATACTAAAAATGCTTATTTATTTTTCATCCTTTTCAATCACTCAGTAAATTTAATACAGCCTGCAACAAAAGAGTTGTAGGAAACCCAGAAACTGTAAGCAAAGCATGGAAAACTCTGCGTTCAGTAGAAAGAAGGAGCACAAAAGCAAATTTCTTCTAAGGAGATCTTAGAGCAGACTTACCCTAACCTAGCTGCCAGCCCACTCATCCAGCCTCTAGACCTACTTCGAGTAGACTAAAATCCATGTGAAAGTACTGATAAGCCAGGTTCTCCTGGCAGTGATTAAGAGTGGGAATGCATATAAGATCTTCACAGGGAATTTAGCCTGTTTGATATCACAGATGTCAATAAGAGAGTTCAAGCCTTCATACTGCACCACACCACGCACATCTCAGTTTGAAGAGCAATTTTATTTTAAGCAAAGAATGCCTCAGTGGAAAGCAGACCAGAATATATTGCAGGGAACCCATCCCGTGTGTAAAATATTTCCAAGATACTAAAACTTAAGCTATATCCTTAGCCAAAACTCATTCAGAGAATACAAAGTATGATCTCATTTTATTTTTGGAGTGCTATTTCAGGTTGCTAAGACATCAACATAACAGTAAACAGTAGATTTGTTCAAAACATCTTCAATGACTAATTAGCATCCACATCTGCTGCTGCTTTCCCCATCACACATGGTTCAGCTGGAGATGGGCACAAGACAGGCTTTCATTCCAAATGCTCTCATAGTTCAAAGAATCCAGACCTTGATTTATCTTTCAGCACATAAAAACCCAACCATCATGCATAACCCCTAAATGAGAATTCAGTGACTACATAAATATTTGAAAAACAAAAGTGTCAGGAGTTTGATACAAGGACAAGGAGTAGGAAAGCAGATGAAGGTGGTCAGAACAGGAGGATGTAAAAAATGGAATGTTTGGAACAATTTAAACATCAGAAGTGCATCTATGCAAAGATCATTTTTCCTTAAAAAAAATGAAGTTTAAATACATCTTGAATCCAGCCTTCCCTAATGGAGACAGCAGAGATGATTTTTCTTTTTCATTCACTTTTTGCTATCACAAAAGAAGGTATAAACTACTTCACCTAAGGGATCCTGAATTTCGATTGATGGTGAAGGACCACTCAAGGACACTGTAACCTCTCTCAGACTTGGATCAAAAGGAATCTGCCAAGTATTGACAGCCATGGTCAAATGATCTGTAGACAAAAGATGCACTTTGGAGGCTTGAACTGCTTCTTCAACCCATTTTAACACCTAGGAGAGAAAACAACAGTTATTGCTATACTGGCAACACTATTTGCTGTTGAATTATTTTCTGCTGAAATACTGTCTCTGCTGTCTTGTCGAGATTCTTGCTAGTTTCTGTTACCATAGATCACCACTGCTTTCACCTATGGCCTTCTCACTGCAAGAAAGACATTGAGGTGTTGGAGAGTGTCCAGAGAAGGGCATGGTGAAGGGTATGGAGAACAGGTCTGGTGAGAAGCAGCTGAGGGAACTGGGTTTATTTAGTAGGGAGAAAAGGAGGCTGAGGAGAGATCTCATTGCTCTCTACAACTCCCTGGAAGGAGGTTGGAATGAGGTGGGGGATGGTCTCTTCACCCTAGTATCAGGTGATAAGCCTGATATCAGGTGATGGAACAACAGGAAATAGCCTCAGGTTGTGCCGGGGAGGTTTAGGTTGGATATTAGGAAACATTCCTTTCCTGAAAGAGTGATCAGGGATTGGAACAGGCTGCACAGGGAGGTGGTGGAGTCACCATCTCTAAGGTGTTCAAGAAATGTGTGGACATGACATGGTCAATGGTTAGACTCAATGATCTTAGAGGTGTTTTCCAACCAAAACAATTCTCTGATTCTGTGAAATACGACCATGTAACAGCAGGGCCATGTGTCATCTCCAGAAAGGTCTGCACCAGCAAGGGACTTAGGCAGACTTTGAACAGAACATACAAAATTCACGATAAAATGAAGTATACCACTCTGAAGCCTTGGAGTAACATGACCCAAAAGAGTACAGTTTCTGCAACAGTTACTGAGCAACTCTGTTTACCCTAGATAAGCCTGGAAGAGGAATCACAAAGACTTAAAAAATATCCAGCTAAAGGTAAGTTTTATCTTTAGAATTTATATATTTGAATTCAAAAGTGGTTTCAAAGGTAATTTGAATCTGTTCTACTCACATATATTAAGACAAGTACAATGCTTTTTTTGTACCAGTATATGGAAAAGTTTCCATTTAATTTTAGGACCTTCACTCCACAACTAAGTTTCTCAATGAACTGTAAAATTCAATGAACCTATATGTATTTTCAGACGAAAGGAGTCTTCCAGTCTAGCTTAAACTCATTTCAACAAACTTAGGCAAAATAAATCAAGTCACAAAGTAAAGCATCATAAAGGAGTTTTGCCAATATACATAGGAATTGGAAACGCATTGGTATTCACACACAAAATTCTTTCTTAGGCTCAGAAAGGTTAATATTAGATACCTGAAAACTTGGTAAAATGATATTGTAACATAGATATATAGAGAGGAAAGAAAAAAATATTTGTTATTCCCAAATTACTTTCGTTGTTAAAAATAAAACAAACAAAATGTCAAGCAAACCCACACACAACTAAATTAGGGAACATTCTAGCTCCCATGACATATTTTTAGGGATCACTACCTTACCCCAAACTCATGACCATCAATCTGGGATACGTCTTCCTGAGCAGAAGCCACAGTAACATGGTGGAGGTGGCAACCCACCCATCCAACAACCTGTTTCAGTATTCATTGTGAAGAACTTCCTCCTGATGTCTAATCTAAATCTACCCTGCTCCAATTTCCCTCATCCTATTCCTACAAGCCCTTCTAAACAGTCCTTCCCCAGCCTTCCTGTAGATTCCCTTCAGATATGGAAATGCAGCTGCAAGGTCTCCCTGGAGCCTTCTTTTCTCCAGGCTGAACAGACCCAACTCTCCTAGCCTATCCTCACAGGGTAGGTGCTCCAGGCCTCAGATCATCTTTGTGACTCCCCTGTGGACCCACTCCAGCAGGTCCATGTCTCTCTCTAGCTTACTCAGTTTTCTGTGAAAAGCATTATTTTACAGTGAAAATAAACTAGACTAGAAAACACAGATGGAAGAATTCACAACTCTACCTAGGTCAATCTGTAAGCACTATTAATGCTTATAAAGTATCACTCCACATAAAAACCAACACAGGGGACAGGCTCAAGATTGCTCTAAGCCATTCTTGCATTGAATGAGAAGGGATTTGTTAGAATTAGTGATAAAATTACTGCCACAGAGCATGCATGATCCCAAAGCACTGTGCTGACCTCTGATAGCTACCCCAACAAAATTGCAGCTTCAAATCAGAGCACTGGCAAGGGCACTATTCCAGCAGTTCTTATTAAATGATATAAGTCAACACCTAGAAGCAGTCATGCTGCTTATGCAATGCATCAGAAGTCAAATTATCATCTTGCCATTGGTTCCTTCTTTGGAGTCCTCAGGTTTTATATATTAGTAAGTAAAGAGATCATGAGTACAGACACACAAAGGAATTGCTTCTGAGGTGAAAATGTTATGAATTTACCAGGAAACCTCTCTCCTCCCACCTTGCTGATTCTCCTTCTTAAAGTTCCTTACCTCCCTTATCTGTTTCTGGGACCATGTTGCAACTCACATCATTAGAAGAATCATAGATTTATTAAAAGAATCTGGGTTGAGCACAGCCCATCAAAGAGGCAGAAAATGTCTTAAATCCCAGTCGTGAAGACTCCATAGCACACAGCAAAAGAATTTCTCACAGGTCCTTTCTAAAACCCTTTGTGTGTTTGCTAATTACATCCCTTAGTCTATTACACCATATTCACTTAGTTCACAAGGATTCTGACTCCATCACCACCCTCTGGTCCCAATTTTTACTCTCACTTCACAAACAAGAATGTTCACTCAAAAACTATCCAACTTTAGCAGACTGATTTAAGGTTTGAGTTAGAATATAAATGTGAACTTAATGCAGTAAATCTCACATATTGAAAGTAGTAACACAAACTGAAAGGAAAGAAAATAATCTATTTTGACATCCCTTTGCTTTCAGAAGGCTTTAAAATGTCAACTTCAAAGAAAAATAACCCTGAGTCTTGAATTTTCAGATCAGTTTAAGCAGATTAGATTAAATTAAGGGATTTTTCAACTGGATGGCTGAGTAATGCTAAGTTTTGTGGTCCCTGCTGGAACTAGATAATTTTCAGGGAACAAAAATGAATTCTGGGGATGTAAAAATAGTTGAAAATTTACCAAGATCTGACAAGAGTCCAGAACAAAGACTCAGCTCAAACTTTTCCTTTTTAAATCTTTAACAAGTTGCTTTTTGTTCTTCATGAAAACAGTCTCCTACTATGTAAGGAGCTTTCCAGGCACCTTTACTCATTTGGTGACTTAGGTAATGGAATAGTTGTAAGATCAAAAGTGTTGCCATTGTTTCTTTTCAGATTGACAACATGAATCTCAAGAACACTAAATTTCCATCTATGTATCTACCAGCATGAGGACATTCACCTGCTCTTGAAGTGTATCATGAAGTTCTGTTTCTGATTAACTTCTAGTATTTCCTCATATAAATATATATTGGTCTAGTTATATAAAGCATGACTTTTAGATTCTCCAGTTTCTGTAGCTGTGCATTGACTAAGTTGATGCAGGTTCTATCCTCACTCCTGTTGATAAGGGTTCTGTCCTCACTCTTGTGTTTTCAGGCTGTGCAATTACTTTGCATAACAGACAAGCTGCTACCTGAGCCATATCACCTTAATCTCTCTACACTCTTTAACCAAAAGGGGATCAAACCACGTTTCTACCTCACAGGGGTATTACATGAACAGATACCAGCAGGAAAGTACTTGAATTCTACAGCGACTGCTGTAAACCTTAGCTAAAATTCCAGTTTATTAATTGTATGCAGGCTGGCTCATGACCCTGGGGCTACCTAGGGATTCTTTCAGAATAGAAAGAGCCCTTAAAATAAAATGCAGCATCCCAGGGCAGAATTATGGTGTGCAGATGCCAATTCAGGAAAGAGAAAGCTAGAACACCTTTGGATTTAACTCATCTATCTCAGAATATGTTGAGAGCAAGTAAGGGTTTTAAATTCGTGGTGGAGCCCAACTTCAGCTTCTGGGAGTTTTTCAAGAACAGAAATGAAAATGGAAGGCAACAGCATGACCCAGCTGTCTGAAGCCTGGCAGTGACTTGCTTGTGTATTTATTCTTTTTCCCCAAAGTTCAACAGGCAATTCTGGGAGAGGCATATCCCAACCCTGCCATTCCAAAGAGATTTGCATTACCGCTGTAAGATGTAGTTGGAAGCAGATATTTTTATTATGTTTTTCCCTTTGAGATCCTTACAGAAAGCCCTCAAAACAACAGCAGCTTTTGTTGTTCTGCCAAAGTGTGACTTGATGAATATTATTCAAAGAGGAAGGGCAAATACAGAAATAATTTATAACACTTCTCCAGAGAATTTGCTCTTGCAACCTGCCCTGCTGTCAGGTCACTTCTTGGAATGCATACTGAAACCTGGAAAATCTATGGAGCATGGTCTCTATTCCCAGATGTTTACCCTAGGTCTCAAGAATATTTCTCAGTCAAAGCAACAGGATTTGAAGTTAACTGTTTCTGTGCTGAATTATGTGTAGATGTTTCCTGCCAAAGAGGAAAGTATGCTAATAATGCTTTTAAAGGCACATCTGAAAACATGACTGAGAGAGTGCATGTGAAAATTAGACTATGAAAATAACTCGTAAATTATACACAACTGTAATTACGCAACTGAAAAGCTTCTTACTGTTGACTCTCAAGCTCTTCAAAGTTGGGAAACACAAGAATTAAGCCTGCCTGCTTTCAACTGTCTTGCAAACATCCTTTTGTAGTTGCTTTATGGTCATCCTTATGTACATAATGACAGTTTATTTTTTCCAGAGAACCCAAGTTCTTTATAAAACAGAGAAAGGACAGCTGTGACTACTTTTTTTTTTTTTTTTTCCTTCCTTGTTTGGCATTTACTGTAAAAAAAATGATCTTATGAGCAGAAGCATACTCCCCAAGGCAGCATTCAGCTGCTTCTCTCATGAAACCATTCCTGTTTTCTCTATGAAATTGGATCTTGACTGTTTGGTATGGAGAAGGAAAAGCAAGAAGCAGGACTATGCAAGAAACCTTCGTTCTAAGTTGTCATTCTGACCTTTTGACTTTGTCATCCTCACTGGAGTGCCTTTTTACAGAACGAAACAAAAACTTAAATTGCTTCCTTATGTAGCACCAGAATTTCACTGTCCCCTGTACTCAGCACTGGTGAGGCTACACCTCAAATAGCTGGCTCAGGTTTGGGGTCTGTCCTCCAAGAAGGACAATGGGAGACTGGAGCATGTCCGAAGAAGGTGTCTTCTCCCAAGGAACAAGCAATGGGACAGGAGGAAATGGCCTCAAGTTGTGCAAAGGGAGATTCAGGTTGTACATGAGCAAAGATTTCTTCCCTAAAAGTGTTGTCAAGCCCTGGAACAAGCTGTCTAGAGAAGTGGTGGAGTCTCCATCCCTGGAGAGATGTAAAACTCGTGTAGGTGTGGTGCTGAGGGACATGGTTTAGTGGTGGACTTGGTAGTGTTTAGTTAATGGTTAGACTCAGTGGTCTTAAAGGTTTTTTCCAGCTCAAGCAATTCAGTCATCAATGAAGCATACACTTGGTTCATATACACAACAGACCTTTAACCAACAGCCAGGAGACATAGAAAGCACTTCCAGTTTTAGAGGTTTCTGTTCACAGCAAAGCATTCATGAGCATGAAAAACTCTGACACTATTCCAGATCCACATGATCTTACAAACATTAACCTTCTACACCTTCCCTATTGGAATGCTTCCTTTTGCACCACTCCTTTAAACATGCTGTTTTCAGTCCCTTCCCAGTTTCCCCTCATTCACATCATCACTCTTACTCACAGGCTTCTCACCCAAATTCCAAACTCCTTGTTTTTTTCCCCTAGTTTGATCCACTTCTCAAGTCACTCAACAATACCACCCCCTGCCTTCCTTCTCCCACCAAAGTCAACACCATTCCTCTGGTCTCCTTCACAGTCAGTCTCAGTTCTCTGCTCATCAGTGTTCTGTATATAGAACATCCATTCCTACTCACTTCAAAAATCAAGAAGAAAGCTTCATTTTTAAGCAGTATGTGGAAAAATTTCCCTTCTTACAAGAAGGTTAGAATATGAAAAATCAAGTAGGTGTTTAATATTGAAAGAAATTGAAAACCACTACTCACTAGCTCAGTCCTTGTGAGATCCCAGCTTTAGCCATGCTGCTCAGTCCAAATCCTCAGACACAGGCATGACTCATTTTTACCACAAACAATCAAAAAGACCTGGAGGCATCATCTGAACCACTAATTAATCTCCACTAGTTTTAAGCTGTACCAAATTCATACTCTGTTGATCACCATTCTTCATCTTAACACCAATTTTGGCATGAGTACAAAACTTTGGCCATCAGAATCAGTTACAAGAATTTCCTTAGAGCAATCTATTATGAGTGGAATAAGTAAGTGTGGTGTAATATAGCTTCAAGTCAAAATTAGTCCCTTCTGGAAAAACAAAAGTAAAATTGGATATGGTTAGGAAAATATGGAATCTGTTCCTAAATGCTTTAGTAAAACAAGGAAAACAACCTTTCCAAGACACTGGAGAAAAGATGAGGATGCTACCACTCTTTGAGATGGAAGGGCATGGATTTCAGAAATTATTCAGGAGGATAAAAATATCAGAAGTTGAGAGCAGCTTGTAAAAAAAATATCAAATTGAAGACCAAATTAATTTCTGGATGGTATTCACAAGTTCTTAATAGCAGCAGAACTTCAAATCCAAAATCTGAACAGTAAACCTTTCCCTTTCAAGAACTCCAATCACCAGGGCTGTGAAGATACTGAGAGGCCTGGAGCATCTCTATGAGGAGGAAAGGTTGAGAGGCCTGGGGCTGTTTAGCCTGGGGAAGAGCAGCCTGAGGGGGCTGAAAATGCTGAAAAATAGCTGAAGAGTGGGAGGCAAGAGGCAAGAGGATGGGGCCAGACTCTTCTCAGTGGTGCTCAGTGACATGACAAGGGACAATGGGCACAAACTAGAACCCAGGAGGTTCCACCTAAACACAAGGGAAAACTTCTTTGCTGTGAGGGTGTCTGAGCACTGAGGACTCTCCTCTGGAGAGATTCCAAACCCACTCAGACATTGTGAACCTGGGAAACCTTCTGTGGGTGACCTACTTTAGCATGGGGTTTGGTTTAAATGGTCCCAGAGGTCCCTTCCAATCCCAGTACACCAAGAGTCTGTGAAATATTCTCCCTCCCAGACCTGGAATCACATGACTAACCAACCTGACAAAAATATATTTGGCCTCTTCCTATTAGAAATCTGTCCTGGTTTTTAAGTACAGTGTTACCTCTGAAGGTGATGGTAGACTTGGTACCCCAAAACACAGGAAGAATCTTGAAGAATGTTAGTTAACAAAAGCAGAACTTGTATTCTGGACTATTCTTATTGTCCTAATGCACAGAAAGCATGGCAAATTTCCTCTCACTGTTAGAAGAGTTTCATTTACCAAGTAAGTACACACACATCTCTAGTTCAAGCCTTTTTGGACAGTTTGTCAATCCAGAATAATTGTAACCAAGGTAATTGTGGTATTTGGGATCATAACATCTTATTGAGAAGTGAAATAAGGCAGTAAGTTCTCTTAGCCATCTCAATATCACAAGCTTCGGCTAACTCTCGAATATCATTTCGGTATTTCCTTGTAGGTAGCTTATGATATTGCTTCATTCTCAAAGCACAAAGGGCAAGTATGAGAGCAACGGTTTGAAACTCTATACACTAAAAATAGTTTTGTTTGGTTTTTTGGGGGGTAGAACAATCAGGAATGTTTTAACAAAACAAGACATTGGTTTGGCAAGGTATCCCCAGTCAGGGACTTGGTAGCTCTTTCCTAAGCTACAATTCAGTATTAGCTGTCTCTAGGCCCAAAGCAGTGATGTTTTAGCATTTCTTTTTTACATATCATTGACTTCTCAGATTAAAAGAAGGGCAAGTTTTATTTCTGTTGAACCCTGCCTAAAGGATACTCCATAAACAGATGGTATAAATTACTGTTACATCTCCTCTTCATTTGTGTCCACCTATTGGTGAATACACTCCTTGAAAACAGGATTTCTGATCCAGAACAGGGATCTGCAGCAAAGGTCTTATTTGGGATTACAGTGTTTTTGTAAACTCTTTTCCATGGTCCCTTAGCCCATATACAACGTTATGCAAGGTCAGTGATCACTGAAGTTGTTCCAGAATCTTTGGGGTTTAATGCAAATTGTTCAGCAGTTATTGTGGAAGACTTGTGAAAGTGATTTGGAAGTTTTGTATTTAACCTAGTTACCTCTCACAGGCTATGGCCACTGAAATGAGATCACAGAATTATAGAGTTGCTTTGGTTGGAAAAGACCTCTAAGATCATTGAGTTCAACTGTCAAGCTAACACCACCATAGCCGTTAAAGTATGTCCTGAAGTGCCATGTCTGAGATGCAAGAAGCTCACCTACTGATAGCATCATTTGTTCATACTAATCTCTGGCCATGGGTTATCTAGCCTGCAGATGAAGAGGTCAAAGGAAATGCTGAGATGAAGTGGGAAGGAGGTGAAAATGTCTACTGAAACCTACTTAAAACCTTACCCAAAATCAAAGAGAGATATAAGCACTTCAGCAGAAGCTGGCATTCTTAGAAATGAGAATGTACCGAGAAACTCAGAAAGCAGAGGCAGGCAGCTGACAGTACATGCCAGCTCCACTTAACAACTCTAGCACCTACAAGTTGTGTTTTCTGCTCACTTTTACTTCCCCAAAGCAGAAGAAAACAAAATAAAACTATTAAAAACTTTATCCTAAAAGTTCAGCCCTGGCAAAGAGCGTTTCCCATTAACAGTATCACCATCCCCTCTGTGTAAAGGGATTTATGGAGTTTTACCTTCCATACACAAACAACAGCAAAATGCAGTTGGGAACTGCACAGTCCCAACGGCTCAGTCCTTCTCTGAATTTTAACCTATCTAGTCATGGAGGATAAGTCTTCTGGAAGTTCCTCCTTTTGACCACCTTCACATCATTACCAATACCTTAGCACAGCCCCAGTGTGAACTTCAGTTTTCCTAGGGAACAAGAGTAGAGAACTGTGATTTACCTCCAACATGTTTCATTGACCAAGTTCTAAGAAAGAAAGAAAAAAGCACATGCCAAAAGAATTTTTTTATTCAAAACCTCTTCCAGGGAGTCAAAGGAAAATGTTTACAACATTTATAAACAGTTCCAGCTCCCCAGATAAGTAACATGTGATTTCAGCTCTCTGTGCAAGTTATTTTCTCATACATTACTGGAGTTTCATTTCTGCTTAAGACTCACTGGAGTAATCAAAGAAAATAGTCACTCAAGGCTGTGGTTCACCAACCACAATGTAGGTCAGCAGAACTGTCAAAAGCATTGGAAGAGCAACCTCAATTAAAGTGACTACAGTTATCATTGGAAATCTGCAACCTATACCCACCTGTCCCCGTGCCAAGGGACAGGGCTGGGACAGCCACTAGACAGACTCTCCATGAAGCCCTCTGCCCTCCCAAAGTGAAGAGAAAGGGAAGAAGGGAGAGAGACTGATGCGGTGGGACAGAAACTAAACAGCTGGGATGGGAAGAACAACAGTGCTACAGAATAGAGACACAGAGACACAAACCAATATGGAACCCAATGCCTGATGGCAATGACGGCACCATTGGCACCACTGGCACCACTGATGCTGGGAGTCAGGCACTGGGCAAGTCCCAGACTCGACTAAGCAGCAGATGGGAACTGGATTCAGGAGCTGGATTCTGGAACACACAGTTGAGGATCAAAGGCAGAATGGACAGAGTCCTCCTGGGACACCAGCCAGTGAAGAAGAGGCTTGACTCTGATGATCCCTCAGCTTTCTTCTGAGATGCCATCCAAGGGATGCAATCCCTTGTTGGGCAATTGAGGGTCACCTGTCCTGTCTGCTACCTGCAGGTGCCTTCCCTGACTTCCTGCCTGCCAAGGTGGGACACAAGCTGTGGCAGTGCCCTTGGTGTGCAGAGGAGGAAGCCTAAGTCCTTCTGCCCTTCAGCCTGTGGCAGGAGCTGTTCCCACCAGCTTCTCCCTGCTAGAAGCAGCCCCTGGCTGTGCAAACCTACCCTAAAGTTCAGAAAGTGCCTCACTGAGCAGACAGCAAGCTGAGAAGTCAAATCCCTAAACAGAACCGGTTCTGGTCTAGCTCAAATCAAGACAGTCCATGATGTGAGGAACATTTTTGTCAAGGCTAATTTGCAATCCTTTGCTTGCTAACATACCACTCATTTCCAGTCGATATCACTCTCTCCCATTCAGTAAAGCCACTGGGATACTGTTCAAAACTTATTTTCAAGGCCCCGGCAGAGACAGAGGGAAGTTGGCAGGGTTCTGTTTAGATATGGCAATTCACACTTCCCTAACATAAATTAAAGTCAAAGAATTGCATTTCCACCTGCATCCCAGCAGGTGGAAAAAAAAGGAAGGAAAAGGTGGAACAGAGTCCACATACCAACAATAAAACATTCAGAATGACCCCGATGCTCTGTAACCCACAAATAAGTCATATAAAGATACAGTGTATAAACCTCTGCCTTGCTCTATTTCTGTGCTGCAGAATTCACGTAGCCTTACCTCATTAACTTGTTTTTTGTCCAGGTGAAAAACTTGACCAGAGCTGGTTGAGGCAATTTCTTCATAGACCTTGTAACCAATATGATTCCTGTCATCGCAGTCTCCAGTCAGCACAAACACTACCTGTGTTAAAGAGAAATAAACAATCAATGTGTACTGATTTCAGAGCAATCCAACAACATGTACATCAGTGGTAAGCTGACCAAGAACAGATATACTGGTAGAAGTTCTGGTTGCACTCTTTAATTCACCACATCAAAAGGAATATTTCTCTTAATATTTCTCTTAGCCAGATCAGTTAATTCTCTGTTTCAACAGAAGTGTTACTAGAATGACAACACCATGGTGCCTTCTGCAAAGATTTCCCTGAGCTTCCCATAGAAGGGTTTCTCCATACTGAGAACACAGGGCCCTAAGTATCTAAACCATTTCAGAAAGCAAATCCTCTCCATACCTGTGATTGCTTCTGTTGAATGAGCTGAAGCACTTCGTGGGCAAGTCTGTAATCTTTGGATCGGGCATCAGTAAACACATAGATGAAAGAACCAGGCAGAGAAATTTCTAGAGCAATCTTTATTGCCCCGATGCTCATCTCTGGACAGTCTCCACCACCCTGTTTGACAAAGAGAAAGAAAACAAAGCATTTTTCTAAGAAAAAAGAACACGCCAAATAAGTCCCTTTCTTTGTCAGGATAGATACCTGCTCGGCATCTAATAACTTATTGCCCGTTTTTATCCTGAGCATTACATGGTGATGTCACAGACTCACGCAAGCAACTGCAACAATTCTTTGGGGAAGCTAAAAATCAAGGAAAGGGTTGCAGTTAGCCCTGAAAATGCTTGGTGCCCTGCTCAGTCTTTTCTTCTGTGGGCCCACCGTGTTTTGTTTAGCTGCAGCTTTTGTGACAGCTCCATTTCCTATAGTCACACGCTCCCTCACTGGCTGACAATTTAATTGCTCTGGTAGGATACAGCTGTCATGGGAGGTCATGGCCACAGGCACAGATGGGAAATGACCCCAGCTAAGCAGTGATAAGCTCCAGGAGAACCTTTAGATACCAGACTTGCAAAAACTTGACCTAGACTTCACATGGCAGCACAGGCAGTGCAGAGAACTCAGCAGAGGGGCACAGGTGGTGAGTTCCCAGTAACCTGTACTGCTAAGAAAACGGCTGCATGGCTGGAGGTTGTTCAGACCATGTGTTCAAGCAAAATTCTTCCAAGTATGACTTTAGCCAACTTTATATAAAAAAGATCAATTTATCTTCCTAAAATAAGAATTAGAGGGAAATACCTTTATATAACAGTTCACTTTAATTTACAGAAAAATTAACATGGCACACTGAAGACAGAACCGCCCAAAGAGCTGAACATGAGCTGTAAAACCTATCTCTACACAGCAATGCATCTCATGAAGGTCACCAAGTTAAGTGTGGGGTCCTGCACCTGGAGAGGAATAACACCCTGCAGCAGTACAGGTGAGGGGTTGACTGGCTGTGGAGTAGCTCCACAGTGAAGGACCTTGAAGTCCTGGTTGATAATAAGTTAACCATGAGACAGCAATGTGCCCTGATGACCAAGGGGCCAATAGTATACTTGGTGTGTCCAGCAGGTCTTGGGAGGTTCTCCTCCTCCTCTATCCTGCCCTAGTTAAGCAACATCTGGAATACTAAATCCAAGGAGGTTTAGCAGGGAGGTTGGACTGGATCATAGAATCATAGAATCATAGAATGGTAAGGTTGGAAGGGACCTCAAGGATCATCTAGTTCCAACCCCCTGCCATAGGCAGGGACACCTCCCACTAGTACAGGTTACTCAAGGCCTCATCCAATCTGGCCTTGAACACATCCAGGGAGGGATGATCCTCAGAGGTTCCTTCCAATCCCCACCTTCTCTTTTCTGTAGAAAGCACTACTGAGCTCAATGGTTATGCTGCGAAAAAGCAGGACCATTTATATTCTCTTAACAGAAAAGAGGTATTCTCAAAAAGCAGCAAAGTAGAAGTATGAAAAAGAAACATATTTGCTTTATTAAAAAAAAAAAAAAAGAAGAAGAAAAAGAAAATTTTCTTTTAAATGTTTCCTGGTTTTCTTTTTGAATTGCAATTAAATATGGTTAGAATTGCCTCAAGAAAGTTTTTGGAAAGCCAGACATGAGTAAAACTCAACAAGTTTCATTTTCCATTCATTTTGGACAGGCACACAGCAATACAGGCTGTTAGCTCAGCTCATCTGTACTAAGGACATATCACAGGTCTATATTTCATATCTGTCTAACTATTTACTTAAATTGTATTGTACCCACTTACAATTGATTTAAAGGGTTATTAATATCTCTTACAGAATATTGCTTTAAGCTGTCATTTTTGCACTGAGAAATACTCAGTAGGCCTTTTCATAACTGTGGATGCCAGTGTATTGGTATATGTATCATAGGATCATTGACTCTGAAACTGCTTTAGAAGAGTCAGACACATCGCTCATGCAAATGAGTATCCACCATGAAAGCTGGATCTTTCACGTGAGAAAACACAAAAAATCTGCACAAGTTTTAAAGACACTCAGAAGCCACTGCTGCCCAAGTGCAGGTTAAAGTCAGCAAAAGACACAGACAAATAAGCATATCTTGAAAGTAATTACAAAACATGCAGTCCATCAGGAGAAAAGAAATCTTAAACTCCTTAGACAGTAACTTTTTAACAACCTGCTTGTCAATGAAGACCTTTGAATTCTCCAGGACTTCACTTCAATCACATGCCTTGTGGAAAGAGCTGCAAATACTTTCCAGTACAGATATTTAGAAAAACAAACAAACAAACAAAAAAAACCCCCAAACAAATAAACAAACAAAAACAACAAAGCAAACAAAAAAAACCCAAAAAAAACCACCAAACCACAACAAACCAACCCAAAGAGTACTGGAAGGATGTTTAAAGTTTCATTTTTCCTGTGAAGAGGAAAACATAATAGCTGATATCTTCTGTGTCCTAGAATATTTGCTGTTGTTTGCTCCAAATTTCAGTCTTTCTGGAAACTTTCAAACTCTTTGTTCTGCCCAAACTATCACAACTGGCTTTCGGACAATCCTTTATTACAGAGATTACCCCATGTGACAGTTTGTCAGGGAGAGGCTGCCTGGCACTACTGACACCAGCAAAGTTCTCCACAGGTCAGGAGCATTTCACTTGATTAAAAGACAAGACAATAAGATCATATTTTCTTTCAGTAAGGGTAACTCCATTCCAATATTTCACTTTCTTTCCATTACATGACCCAGATGTCATTTGTGGTTCATTCCCTTCAAGAGAAGTCCACCAAGGGAGACAAGCTGCTGTGCTAACTCAAAACCAGCCTTTTGTCTCCTGAGCACAGCTACAGAAGCAACTGAAGAGTGGTCCAACCGGCCAGATGCCTTTGAATCAGTAGATGCTAAGTGACACATGGCACTGCGGGCAGTACCTAAGTAATACCTCATGGGTCTTACAGTATTTTTGTATGCAATTTAGTCAGTTAAAGCTAATGAAGCATTTTCATGGGAAGAAAGTTCCAGAACACAGTCCAACAGTTATAAGAGGTGTGAGCAAGTGGCAGAACTAATTGAGTGTAAAACAAACGCTAGTATTATCTAACTATCCTTTCCTGTGCCACTGAGTCCCCATGTAATAATGTAAACTAAGACTAAGAAACAAATCACTATCATAAATAAAGATGACCAGAAAACACATGCGGGTAAAATGACAGATTTAGATTCACAGATTGCATCAGCTTGGAAAAGACCCTCAAAGGTCATCTTGTCCAACACCTCCACAGTCAGCAGTGACACCTCCAACTAGACCATGCTGCCCAGAGACACGTCAAGTCTAATTTTCATTGTCTCCAGGGATGGGGTCCTCCCGATGTCCAAAGTAAACCTACCCTGCTCCAGTTTCATACTATTGCTCCTTGTCCTATCATTACAGCCCTTCTAAACAGTCCCTCCCAGCCTTCCTACAGGTCCCCTTCAGATACTGAAACCAAGCTATTAGGTCTCCCTGGACCCTTCTCTTCTCCTGGCTGAACAGCCCCAATTCTTTCAGCCTGCCTTCACAGGATAACCTTTGTGCCTTCCTGATAACCTTTGTGGCCTTCCTCTAGACTCCACTCCAGCAGGTCCATGGCCTACCTTCAAGTGACTTATTATACAAGAAACATTAACATAAGAGAGAAGATTAGAGTGAAGAATCATGGTCTTTGCTAGAACCACATAAAGAACAAACGAGTTACTCACCTGAACATAAAGTTCTCTGAGTTCAAACTGAAATTTCTTGGGATCCGTGGTTATTGTCACTGGACCAATTTCTAGGATGAAAAGAATTGGATAGTATGAGGAAAACACAAAGTTGCTACAAGAAAACTTGAGGAGCTGACTGTTTCAGAGTCACAAAAATCTGGTGGTAAAAAAAAAGAACTTGGAAGTGTTTAACAGAAAGGAATAGCTGAGAACGATGTACTGAAACCTATGATTCCAAATCTAGTAACAGTAGATTTACAAACGGCAGTGGCACAAACTGGAACCCAGAAGACTCCATCTCAACACGAGGGAAAACAACTGTCTTGTGAGAGTGCTGGAGCCCTGGAGTAGGTTGTCCCAAGATGTTGTGAAGTGTTCTTCTCTGGAAAACCCACGTGGACAACTTGATCCTGGGCAACTTGCTGTAGGTAACCCTGTTTTAGCAGGAGAGTTTGACTAGATGATGCACAGAGGTCCCTTTCAATCCTGATAGCACTCAGTGTGAACACTGTTCCAGTATTAACTTCTAGATGTCTTAAATAATTATGGGTGCATAGAGTATTCTGTGAAACTACACTGAGAACTGTCAGGACAGCCAGCTGAAGTGGACTGGGGTGTCCATGTAGCATCAGCACATCTTTGAGCCTTTCCCAATCATTATATCTATGCCACAGGCCTCCATCTGCCCCTTTAACAACTGCCTTCCTAACTGGTGTCAAATATGATATTCTAAGTAGCTGTTTCCCTGTGTCTGTGGCTTCCTGCTGAGTTTACTTTCCTGCTAAGTTAACCTTCATGATCTTGGCAGCCATGCGCTTTGTTCTATTCCTGCCCTGTCCCTGTGCCAGTCATGGACATTCATTGAGCCAAAGCTGAACAAACAAATAGGCACAAAAAGGGAGAAGGTGAAGAGATTTCTGCTGGTTTAGTGTCCCTAACCACTCAAAGAAATCAGTTGAGCACGGGCACAAAAAGGGGGACAATTCTGCTGTCAGGATAAAAGAATAGCCTGAAACTGCAGTGCTGTCAGTTTACCACAGCTGTAGCTGACATGAAGTGCTGCCTCAGCAGCCCAAACAGCATGTTCCAAGTCCCCTACAAATTAATACCTACTTATCTTCCACAGAATTGAGATGTTCCTTTCCTTTAAACAGTGCAAAGCTTGATTTCACTGCAATTCCAGTAACAGCCATCGCTAAAGTCTATGGCAATCACATATGTGTTTGCTTGGATGGCTCTGTTAACGAGTGCTGTTTCCTAAGCGGAGCTGTTCAGCTGTGTGAAAGTCACCCAGGAGATCACACAAAACCTTTCTGAGAATATTCGGTTGCCTTCAGTTTGGGGGTTTTATGGCTGTGAGTCATTCATCTGTAAATGTTATTTACTAAAATGCTATACCACCATCAAAAGAGCCACCACAAGGACTCACCATTCTTCCACACTCCCTCCTGCTATGCTCCTAGCACTCTTCCTGGGGCCATTTTCCTCTGGGTACTCTTTCAGTAAACACCTCTGGTAAAACTATCTCCACATTCTTATGCTTCAAAGCCATTCCCTGCCAACAGTTGTTCTAAAGGATAGAAGAGATTGGGGTTTACATATCTTGCAAACCCACCAGCTCCATTACTCCCCATCAGCTGAAGGAGTACATTTTCCAATCCCAGAGCAGTAAATCCCTTGGAAAGGCTCTCTCCCTATAAAATAACAGTCTAAGCAGCATGACTTCAGCTCAGCTAAACCGGTACAGCCAGTTTCAATCTGATGAGGGTTTGGCCTTGCTTCTCTGCAAGCCGTGAAGGCACTCTCCAGCAGGATAGGGATGCCAAGCCCCAATCCTTGCCAGCATGCTGAAGGATAGGATCACGACAAGGCTCTGGCCGCCCTCTGCTGTGAGCTCAGCAAAGAGCAGATCTCTGAGACAGCACCTAGATTAGAGGTGGGAAAGGCAACATGACCTAGTCAGCATCAAGTAGAGAGCTATCTGTTGTCAAGATAAAACTGAGACCTTCACTGGAAAAAAAGACCAATGTGTCAGTACTCAAAATAAGTTTTGGGGTCTGAGAAAAGCAGTGAAGGCACAACTTGGTTCTTTCATGCATCTTTAAAGGGAGGCATACAGACACTCAACTCACAGGTCTAACTACACATTGATCCATACCCAAAACTACCCAAAGTCTCAGTAACTGCATGCAGAAGTCAAGCATGCAAGTTTGACAGAAGGTCAAGGGAGGTTCTCCTCCCACCCTACTCTACTCTAGTGAGGACACACCTGTAGTCCTGGGTCTAGTTCTGGGCTCCCCAGCTCAAGAGAGGCAGGGAGCTACTGGAGAGAGTCCAGTGGAAGATACAAAGCTGCTGAGGAGACTGGAATGTCTTAGTGAGGAGGAAAGACTGAGAGACCTGGGGCTGTTCAGCCTGGACAAGAGCAGCCTGAGAGGGAATCTGACTGATGCTCAGGGTGGGGGCCAAGAACATGGAGACCAACTATTCTCAGTGGTATCCAGCAACAGCACAAGGGACAATGGGCACAAACTGGAACCCAGCAGATTCCATCTGGACACAAGGAGAAAACCCTTTGGTATGACAATGCTGGAGCCCTGAAGCAGTCTGCCCAGAGAGGTTGTGAAGTCTACTTGTCTGGAGAAATTCCAAACCCACCTGAACATTGTGATCCTGAGAAACCTACTCTAGATGACTGAATGATCCCCAAGGCTTCCTTTACAGCACTCACCATGACGGGATTCTGTAAACTGAAATTACAGAGCTCAACCTAACCACTCTAGTACTTTATCTTGTATCTAAACAATTAAACATGACCATATAAACCCAAGTCTCAGTCCATTTGACAGAGAAAAAGAACCTCGATACTTCCTTTCTGGAGCAAATCCAATACAAATCATCTCCTTTGTAAGCAAGGAGAAGTCCCCAGCGACCCAGAAACTGGCCATTCTGAAAGCCCCTGTTGGTTTTCCATGACTTTCTGCACACACCTCACATGGTTGCATGTTTCCATACAAGCTGAACAGCAAGAGCACGTTGGGAAAACCACAAATTACCCACTGACACACAATCACACATCATTACCACTGAGGGTGATTGCAAATTTGGCAGTCTCTTAATCCTGACCACGTAACAAATGTCTCTTTTGGACAGCTGGATGCTTTAGGAGATTTGGCAAAGAAATATGGAAGCCATCTGCCTACCTCTCATCAACTCAGAACACTGAATTTGTTTGTTCTGGAAGAAAAAAATCCAAAAACAAAACAAAACAAAAAAAAAAACCCAAAAAAACAAAAAACAAACATCTAATTGATAATTGGTAGCTGCAGGAATTTTAGCACAGATGCTAAGCACTGCAGAGTACTCTCACCCACAGAATTCTTCCTTCTAATCCAGAGCAAGGATATTTCCCTGATGCAAAACCATATCCAAGATCAAAAACACAAAGCAAAACATGATCCTAAAATGTCCCCACACCTCTGGATACTTCCAAAGCACAGAGACACTTCAGAAGTAGTACATGCTAGCAGTGTATTACAAAAAAGAATTTACAGGTCAAACTCAGCAAGGGAGTTACTTGTATCCTCAGGCTGTCAAGTAAAGGTCTGATTTTCACACATTTTGCAAGATTCTGCTTTACTGGGTTCACTGGGAAAGGGCTAGGGATGGGTGGAAAGAAGTGAATATTTTGGATGCTGCAAAAGGGAATTAGGTGGAGGCAGGCTGGTATACATTTCTAACATGTCAAAACTTCTCCTGAGATGTATTTCTGATGGTGGGGAAAAATACAAACCCCACAGTGGGCATGGCTGCACACATCCAGTCATGCCAGTTTAAGCATTTCCGGTCTTGCCTTTCCATCTTTGCATCCAGTGCTGCTTCCTCTGTGGAAGTTTGGGCAGTTTTCATGATCAGAAGACTAATGTGGGATTCGTACACACATAAACATCACTGTCTGCCCATATTTTATTTATAAACATAAACATAGTTTTTTAGTATCATATTGGTCTTCCAGTCTTGTTCTGTGTACTTACTCTTAAGTACTTCCACCTGCATAAGTGAAGGATGATAAAGGACTGGGCCTGATCAGCTGGGACAGCTAAAATATTTGCCTAAGCCAGGCCTGCTGCCAAGAGAAATCGGTGTGTGATGATTCCCCAGGAGCTGTTTACTACCCGTGCTGAGTACTGAGCTTTATCTGATTTAAGACTCTCTTCTCAAGGTTCCTTGTCTGCATCCAACTGATTATAAAGCTCAGCTTATTTTTCTTTTGAAGAGCTTTAGGAGTAGCTACTTTCCAAGGATTAAGAAAACAAGACTAATGACAGAGTTACTCCCAGGCAGCCTCCAGCCAGCTGTCTGTCCTAAGGGCACATAAGCAGAATCCTTTTATTTCCTAACAGCAAACTGAGTCCTACATGTCAGGATGCATCCCCACTACAGGTCACTCCTGAGCTGCCATCAGAAATGTTTCACAGAGTTCTCTTGTCCCTTTCAGCACCAGAGTTTGACATCATGGTTGCAACTAAAGGAAAAATACTTTCACCTGCCGTCTCAAAAGACAGTGAATGTTTTTACTCCTCAAACAGCTGACAAACATGTCTACACAGAAAGAGAAGATTCTTTTATAGCATTATGTTCTAACCATTTAAAAGCTGCTCCACTTGTAACTGATTGCAAATTTCTTTAGTAGATTACGAAACCCAAACATCTGACTCAGAAAATACATGATAGATACACTGAGGGTGGTAAGACACTGGCCTAGGTTGCCCAGAGAGATGGTAGATGCCCCAACCCTGAGAACATTGCAGGTCAGATTGTTGGGGTTCTGAGTAGCCTGCCCTAGTTACATATATCCCTGGAAGGGTGAACTAGATGGTCTTTTAAGGTGCCTTCCAACCCAAACCATTCTGTGGTTCCACAAGCATTATTTACCACCACCTCAAAAAAACAACAAACTTTCAGCTTTCTACTGAGATGTGAAAGTTGAGGTACAAAAGCTCAAATGAAAGATGATGGGTGCTGTGTGGATAAACACCACCCTAATGTCTTCCAGATGCAGTGTTGGGCTGCCTGCAACCAACAAGCCTCCTGGAGTCAATGCACATGACACTGGAAAGACTCTTCCAATGGACTCAGGGAGCACTGGCAAGGTGCTTAATGCTAGGATATGGGACAAGACATTTCAAGTTTCTTCCTGAAGGATGTTCCCTTGGATTCAGTTGCTTTTAGCTAACGTAGCTATGATAATTTTTCTAAGAGCCCAAGAAGGTGCAGTGAGCAACTTTTACCAGATTCTTAATGAGACAGGCAAAAGTCAAACAACCCCCAGAACACATTTCATTAATACCCTCAACTCTTTCTCTCTTTTTTAACAGCTTTCAGCCTCAGCTTTTTGACTATTAACATCAGTATACAAACTTCAGCTTAACAAGACAAATGACCAGAAGGATGCTGACTGCACACAGAGTTTTCCTTTAGTTAGCTACTCAAAAACCAGACAGAACCTCCCCACAAAGCACTTCTAAGGTGCCCAACTCAGCTTTAGTGGAGCATCATAACACAAAGTGGGGCATGGGTAGCAGGTGGAGGGAGGGGATTCTGCCCTTCCACTCTGCTGAAACCCCACCTGCAGTGCTGGGGCCAGCTCTGGAGTCCTCAGCACAGCAGAGACATGACTGTTGGAACAGGGCCACAGCAATGATAGGAGGGCTGGAAGCCTTCTGCCGTGAGGCTGGACTGAGAGCATTTGGGTTGTTCAACCTGGAGGAAAGAATGTTCCAAAGAGACATTAGGGCTTTCCAGTATTTGAAGGGGATACAGGAGATCAAGAGAGGGACATTTCACAAACACATGGAGTGACAGGACCAGGGGCAATGGCTTCAAAATGGAAGAAACTCAATTTAGATTAGACATTAGGAGGAAATTTTTCCCCATGAGGGTGGAGAGTCACTGGAAAACGTTGCCCAGAGAAACTGCGGAGGCTTCAAGACTGGAAATGTTCCGAGCCAGGTTGGATAGCGCAGGGCTGATCTAGTAGGAGGTGTCTCCACCCATGTCAGATGGGTTGTAAGCAAGTGATATTTAAGGTCCCTTCCAACCCAAACCATTCTAGGATTGCATGATTACTGAAGCTCCACCCTCATGGATGGTGTCAGTCATCACTCTTGTACTTCAAATTCTTCACCACTCACCTCAGGCCAGTGACCAAAGCCTGGATGAAACTCAGGGATTGAAGATTTAACAGCAGTTGTACTAAACATGTGCCTTGATAAAGTGTAAGGGTTTTTTTCCCTTTCTGGGGACAAGAAACATATAGACTTCTGGCATTTGCAGGACAGCCACCTTCCTCCTCCATCCCTTTGTTCTTTGAACAGCCCTAGAGGTCTGTTCTCATCAAGACGCCAGCAGCCATCACTTCTGAAATGGTTTTGGCTGCCTCTAGCCAGCACTCAATGGATGATTGCCCAAATCACAGATCACACAGCTGGCAACTCAGCTGACAGTCCCTAAGAGAGGCCATAGGGATTACATGAGTCTCTTATGACTAGGTGGTCCTTCATATTCAAGGTCTGAGGAAGGAAGGATGTTCAGAAGTGCTGCCCATGCTCTTCTGCACCTCCGCTGTGCACAAAGAGTTTTGGTTTTACACTTGTCCATCCAGTACTGCCAAGAGTACAGAAGTTCAGTCTGCTGTTTTTTTCCCCTAATTAAACAAATCACCAGCAGACACAAGAGAAGAAAAAAAAAAAAAAAAAAAAAAAAAACAAATTTT